>VZTE01000432.1:2753276-2833971 GCA_013397775.1 Eulacestoma nigropectus | reverse complement strand
CCACTACGCTCCGCCGTCGCCGCCGGTCAGGAAGGGGGCGACCGGGATAGCGAAGGCCGCGGGGAAGGCGGGGGACGGGGGAGCAGCCCCGCGGGGGCGGGCGGGCCGCGGGGCGCCAGCCCGGGGGGTTCGTGCGGCCCCTCCGCTCGCCCTGCCGGCCGGCCGGGCCCCGCTCCCCATGGGATAAGCTGTAAACATGTTCAGCTTTGAAGGCGATTTCAAAACAAGGCCCAAGGTGTCCCTCGGAGGAGCGAGTAGGAAGGTAAGGAGCAGCGCCCACCCGTCCCTGTGTCTGTGTCGGTTCCGCCGCCCCCCGCCCTGTTATCGGTGCTTTTACCGTCGGGCCTTCAGAAATGGGAGCAGCGATGACTAAGGTTTAATAGAGGGGAAGAACCCTCCCGTCCTGATGATGTGTTTATCTCTGATCTCCCTGCCTCTCTGTTATTATTATTTTTGTATTAATCAGGCCACACCATCCCAGGCTTTGTAGTATAGTAAGAATTGTGGGAAGCGAGGAAATGTCTCCTTGGCTCGTCCCCCCCGCAGGCGATCGATCGATCCCGGGTGTCGTGGCCGGTGGCACCTCCCGAGCAGTCGCTCTCCAGATCTTCCAAGGGGGAAGGACTGGGAGACCTGCTGTCATTTCCCTCCAGAGGGAATGTCTCGCGTGGACCTGCCTCGCCGGAGGGATATGGGACCCACACAGCCTCACACAGCCCGAATTGTTGGGGGAGGTTCATCCGCGTGAGCCGGGGCTGCCGGGTTGGTCTCTGTCAAGTTTAGGTTCAGTCAATTTGTGCGCAGGGTGAGTAGCACTTAATTGTCAGCTGTTCCAGACTATTTGATCTTGTGTTTACTGATGGGAAAGAAGCAGAATGATTTATTCAGATCTTGCTGATTGTACAGGGTAAGCAAATGTTTAGTCGAGCACTGAAGGGCACAGGACTTCCGAAGAACGACAGAAAGGACAAAGTGTTTTTAGAAGTGGCCTGATCTGTAGGGGTTACTTTAATTCGCCGTGAAAATACTGAGTCTCCCTGTTGTCATTGGAGATGGCTGTGTGGGAAGCTAATGAGTGTTTCCATTAGTATTTTTGAATTTAAATTGGGTAAAAAAAAAAGTCTTAAGTTTTTGTTACTGTGCAGTAAAAGCAAGTTTGATTCTTGGAAACTTAAGGTTTGGCAGTACAGTGAGGAAACGAGCAAAAAATGCTGCAGTATGTGATATTAAAATCACAGTGAAGTTTGCCTTTTGGCGTATTGACTTAATATGAAGAGATTGTGTACAGAACTGTATTTAGATTATGCAGCTTTTCCTCTGATTCATCTGCTGTTTATCTTAAGACATTTTTGTTCATTAGGCTACATAAACTGGTATTACATGAGTCAAAATGCCATAAATACTCCCCAGCTTAAGTAGGAATTGGCAGAACATGCCCTGGTCCTCAGCTGTACACTTCAGGTACTTAGCAACTTTTGACCCGGACTTGCTCATAGTGCGTCTTGCTGAACATGTTGCCTTCTACAGAACTCAGCAACTGTCATAACATATTCTTTTGCACTTAGCAAATAATGAAAATGTATCAGAATTATGTCTATTTTAATTATATGGGACAAATTTATTAATGTTATGCAGGCATAAATTTCCAAGGGCAAATACTAGCATGTGAAGGACTGGAAACTGAAATTGATGCATAACCTTCACTCTGTGCAGTAGAGGTTGTGTTTCATGATGAGATTGATACTGACTGGTGCACGGATTTCATGATTTTACATTGGTTCGCCGAAGTGCTTGTGCTGCATCAGTGCAAATCACTTACACGCAGCTTTGGGCATCATGGTTACATAGACATCTAGAGTGTCCTTGAAATAGCTGCTTATTTTCAGAAACTGTGTATGGTACTGATGAAAGAATTTATTTAAACAGTACTAAAAACTACTTCTAAACGCAATTTACCTGAACTTCTGTGAAAACATACGACAGAGATTCGTGTGGGAAGTGTTTATGTGGGTTCCATGAGTTTCTCATTATTTCACATTATAGGCTTCTTGGAATCATGCTTCTCATACCTATAGGCTTCATTTTTACAGAAGACTGAATTGTGAATTATTTCCTTTCAGCTTTTGGTACACATACTAAAAAACCTCACTTTTTGACAAATGCCCTTCCCCTTCCAAATGGTGTATAATTTTAGAAAGATCCAACGCTGTACCTGTGCCATGCTCTTGGTAGCTTGATGCCTTAGGATTTTAGCTTTTATATTTTTCATATCCTGTAATGTTTTAGTGTGTAACTCTAAGACTCCATATAGCCTGTTAGCTGCTCTTCTCCCATTTTGGTTGGACAAAACGCATCCTCTCTAGGCCTGAACTTCAAGGACACCTCACTGTCTCAGGCCCCGAAATATGTAAACAAAGCCTCTAAAGGAGGGGAACAAACTTGGGGTAATGACTTCATTACCTGGAATTGTAATTGGAGAATTAACCCTGAGATGCAAATGGACCAAACTTACAAAAGTGATAACCTGTGCCCTGGTCATCCGTTTTGGGTGTAGCCTTTCTGAAGGCTTTTGACTGCCCAAAGTGGACCTTGGAGGCCCTTCAATAAATACCTGCTTTTATCCTCTTAATTTTGTCTAACCTCTGTTTTCAGGTAGCCCCATCAAGGCATCAGCTGGCTGGATACTTAGTGCTGCCTGCTGTGATTCCTTTGGTGGAAGAAGGCACAACTCAGAAATACTGGGGCCATGCAGGCTGCTTAATGCTAAGAATAGCTCTGTACCCAGTTTGGGGAAGTTCCCCAAACTTGGTTCCACCACTGCAGAACAATGACAAAACCTCCCTGTGCAGACACGGGGACACACCTGTTTGAGGAGCCAGTCAGTGCTAAAGGTGCCAGCGGAGCCTGATGTGAGTACAGCTACAACAAATTAGTGATCAGCAGCACTGTTAGAAGTGTGGTTTTGCTGATGGAACTGCAGCTGCAAACAATAAGTGTATTGGTCACGGCTCACATGTGTTGACATCTGTCTGGCGCTGCAGGGTGTCTGTAGAGTTCCCTTAGGCCTCACAAGGGGCTGGTTTCAATAAGTTCTATCAGTAGAAGCACAATGATAGAAATATAATTGGGGGCTTGCATGATTGTGGCAGTTAGGTACTGAATCTAGTGTGCCTTCTCATCACTAGCTTGTATGGCATTTTTAAATTACAAAACCAGAGAGCTTCAGGTCTGTTGTTGCACGGTTTGCATCTTATATTCAAGTGTGTTGTGGTCTGAATTGTGGATGCTCTAGAGAGGCGCTTCAATCCATCTGTGTCCTTTGACAAAAAAAAGTAGTTTTTCAGTATCACTTGTTTTTGTTCTAGTCCTGGGTTGCGATTTAATGTTCTCAAAATTACTACCCCAGTGTCAGATCCCTTCAGAATATTATTGTAACATTATAATACTGCATTGTACATAAGTGTAAAAATGTAGGTGATACTGTCAGTGTTTGGACCTTTCCTTCCATACCTACTTACAAGAATCTGCTGATTCATCTGGACTATTTGAACTGTTGTATATGTGTTTGAGGGTGTAGATAACAGGGTTTTATTTACAATGTGATAAGCAAATCTTAGCGGGTTTTATTTATTGTTACTTTCAAGGTAGCTTATCGTCACCTGTAGAACATGGTTCCTTACTTCATGAAGGTCTTAAGAAAATTTCAAATTTAGTTGAATTGTAACTGGCAAGCCATATTTTTGTGCTTCTGAAGTAAAGTAGCCTCCAAAAATGAATGCTATTATTGGAGTTCAATACAGGAACATCTTGAATTATTCACGGACATTTTGTACGGGACAGCAATGGTTGTCTGAAAGGCTGTGGCTGCAGAGAGTCTGGGGTGTGTTAGGCAGGAAATGCAGAGCTGGGCATGAGGAGTTGGCTTGGGATGCAGCTCAGATTGGCCTCACCCAACCCCACTGTGCAGGGGACTGAAGCAGATGGTCCTTCACCTGGGTGCTTCCTAGCCCATCCCCTGTGTCCCGTGCAGTGAGCATGTTTCTGCTAGGTGGAGTGTCACCGGGCCTTCTGGGGACAGCTGGCAGCTTTCACTGATTTTAGCATGAGGTTGAACACAGCACAAAATTGGTTTAACCACGTCAGCCTGATTTGGGACAGTCAGGCCTAGCGTTGCTTCACTAATTTCATTAGGATTAAGAAAAATCAGTAGCAGTGCTTTAGCACATCCGTGCAGGGGATCCCCAGGCCAGTGCTGAGAGGTACAAGGTACTCTGTTAGCTCCACATCGTGTAATCATGAATGACACCTTGGAAGTCTTAACAGGAAAAATGGTTAAAAGAATATTAAGTCAAATGTACAGTATCACTTGAGATATCTAAACCATGCTTTTATAAATCCCAAGACTGTTTAAATAGAGTATTTTAAAATTATAAAGTATTATGAGATGATTTAAAAAACCCCCTCCTTTTTCAGAATTTATAGTACAGATGAGTTAGCACTGTCATGAAAGTGAAAGTGAAAACAGCTTCATTGAGTTTGGGGTTCTTTTTGATCTTTGGCTTTTTTTGTGGAAGACATGAAAGCTTACTAATGAGCAAATATTGATGACTCCATCTGTATTTTAAAATGTCTCATTAATTTAATATGGACATTTTTAATAATCAGAGGTCTTCAATTTACAAAGTTTGTTTATATTTTAATTTAGTAGTTACTGATGTGCTTTCTTAAATTAGTAGCATGACATTAAACATCAGATTCTTGGGTATATTTCCTCCTGCTTTCAGCTGAAGTGCAGAGGTAGAACTCCAGAAGCACCTTGTTTGCTCTTTGTTGGCTGTATTCTACCCATGAAATAACTTCTTGTGGAATAAAAGTTAAAGTTTTAGAAGCAGTAGGCTGTAAGATTGCCAGTGTATGGAGAGATCTGCCCAGGTTGGGATTTGCTATCTTGACAGATGTCTGTAGGATATAAACATTGATGGGACAGTTTAAAAATTCTTTTTTTCCTCTCTTACTGATTGATTGAGGAAAATAGGGAATAATTTTAGGAGGGAATAATTTCTATTTTGTTATAACTTACTTGAACCTACTCCATGCGACAATGAAAGTGAAATGATGCTAGGGATTTATAGTACAGGAATTCTAGATTAGCATTACAAATTCAGTGTTTATTTTTGAATGGTGGGAAGGAATTACAGTGCTTTGCTCCCTAAGACCTTTGTCCCATAAGGCACATGGCGTAGATCCGTGTGCAGGTATGTTTCTCATTCTGAGTCAGAACTGTGTTTTAATCAGAATCTTGCAGAATCACAGCCTAAGTCTTGAAATACTCTTGAAATTTGAGATCTGTGGTGTGGAAGTATGAGGAGGCCATCATATTGTAAAGTAATGACTGCCTGTCGGTAGGAAGCTGCACAGTTGATGCATACTAGATTCTTGGGGATTTTTTTCTCTCTCTGTAACATTTGAAATTCTCCTAATTTGAAAGCAAGCTGCAAAAGATGGAGTTGAACTTAGCGACAGCAGCACAGATTACGCTGTTATTTTCACTTATGTGCTCTTTTTTCAGATTCAAAACAAAAATTTCTGCTTTTATAAATACATTTTCCGCGCTTGTTCGTGAGAAAATGATGAGTCATAGAATGGTTTGGGTTGGAAGGAATGTTAAAGATTACCTAGTTCCAACCCCCTTGTCATGGGCAGGGACACCTTCCACTAGAAATCGCTCCACTACAGCTTTGTGTACAATAAACATCTTAAAAATCATGATAGGGACAAACTGAGCATAAAAGTAAAAGCAACTTTCTTGCATTTCATTTGGCCTCTAGAGCCTCCAATCAAATCCTAGTTCCACTGTGTGTGGCTTTGTGGTACTGTGATGGAGGTGGTTCCAGATCCTCCCTACCTCGCACAGTAAATTTCAGCTAAAATGGGGAGGTGTTTTCTAGCAAGCGCTGTGACATTGACTCCCGTGAGGCCAGGCTTTCCTGGGCCAAATGCCTCCTCCTGGGCATAGTTCAAACTACCTTCTGCGAGATGGTCTCTGCATATAAACATACCTCTGATTATTTACATCATTGTTAAAAAGAGTCACAAACTGGTTAAAAGCAGAATATTTCATGCTGAGCATACTCAGACATGTTCAGTGGAATTTAAATTGTTGAGATTCAGTTCAAGACATTGTAAACCTTTTAAAATGCAAATTCCTTCTACTATTCAAATTAAAAAAAACCAGTTGGAGTTCACCTTGTCTGAAATAAAGTCGGGAAATAGCAACGTTGTTAAGAAGGTGAGGGACATCTCCCAGTGTCCACATTTGTTCTGTAAAAATAAATGTTAGAAAATTTTCCCTTTATTTGCTGGAGTACTTGTGTTGAAAGGAATTTTATTCTATAAATTGGTCACATTTGTTTTGGGAGTTGTTACTGATTTTTATGTAGTTCGAGTTAAATTCAGCTGTAAAGCCATGGTCCTCATTTTAAGGAAAGAAGATTCAAGTTTCTGGATTTTGTAGATGAAAACCGTACAAGTTTTTATAATTGTCCACAAAAATTAAAAAGATCGAGTGCTTATTTGTTTTTTAAAGAAAATTTCATAAAAAGTCACGCCTTGTACTTTGCATGACCCCTTGTAATGTGAGATACAAAGCATTCTCAGCTACTAAACAAAATAAACCCTTTTTGTTTATAAACAAGCATCAAACATTTATTAATAATACTATTTTTTTTACTTCAGTGTGTTATTATTAATTTTTTAAGAAACCGTGATCAGTGTTTAGCTAGTACTTGAAAATAATTATTCTGTTTTATCTTTGCATCTGGCATATTTAGGTTTTAAATTTATTTGCTATAAGATAGCTTGATGAACGTAGCTGTCCAGGAGTGTTCCGTTTCAGATTTTAAGAGTCAATAAATATTAGAAGTGTTGAAAAGGATTTAATTATATGTGTGTTTTGTTTACGTGAATCTGGATTTTGAGCCAAGAGGGCTGAAAGTTTATTTCTCTGAAGACAAAAGTGTTCAAATGCAGAAGGAAAAGAATAATAATTTCTATATTTGTGTACCTTATTCAGTCTTTATCTAGGATATGTGAAAGCTAGGAGTTCTGCAAACATACTTCTGGAACCAAAAAGCGTATTTCAGCAAAATGAGGATTGGAGAACAATTTTAATTCAGGTTCTTTTTTTCATCATGGGTTGAACTGGTGTTTTTGAAGCACTGATGTTGACATTGTTCTGCTGTCAGATGTGGCTCTTCTCATCAGCTGCTCCCTTACAGCAGTGGTGCCGCTTGGAACTTTGCTGTGATGAATAGTGTAGTACATAGCAGTTTAATGCCCATGTAGAAATTAACATTTCAAATGTTACTCAACATTTCTTTGGTGGCAGTCACAAGTTTTCCTTTCTGTATACTGTCCTCCATCTGCTTCCCTGTTTTCACCTCTTTCCTCCTTCTGTCTTACGCTTTGAGTCATCGTCTGTAATGTCACATTGTGTTTTGCTGTCACAGACGCTTTCTTTGCTTTCTTGTTTCTTTGTGCCATGCCTCACAGAAAACTTCTCAAATTGGGTTTTTCATGGTGCTGCAGCTCGCGTGCTAGAGCAGGAGGTTGGTTGTTGTTTCTCTGTTGGAGAAAGCATGAGGCAGGAAAGGGACTGCCAGATGTGTCCTACATTGCGTGAAAACTCACGGACAGTGTATTCCCTGTTCTACACTTGGGAGGGCAAGCTCCTGAAGGAAGAAGACCACATCATAAAAAGTCGGGAATGTGATTCTGGGAATGACTTTTCACTCCTTTTGAGTTTAGAGTTGACAGAGTCAGGACAAGCTCATGCTTCCTTCCCCCTACCTTGTCTGCCTGCCTGCCTTGAGAGGAAGACTCAACACCTGCCGTGTGCCTGTCTGGCAGGTGAAGAAAGACGTTGGCATGACCACCACGGGATCAAGGCAAGGTGGGGAGTAGGAGTGAGCCAGCTGTGATCTTTGGGAGTTCCTGTTGGGCCACCTCCTACTGTGAGGAGCTTTGGCTGTCGGCAGCAGGAAGAGGTGCTGGAACTGCGGCTGTCGGCTGTCGCTGGCAGCAGTCAGGAGACACTGGGTGGGAGTTGTCAAACGTGTGTCACTTGAGTAACGCCGCTGTTGTCAGTCGCAACCAGCCACAGAACACTGAGTTTGGCTCCTTTTCACGTTGCTGGCTGTTAAGGGGCAATTCAGGGAGGATTTCAGAGGTGACTGCAGTTACCTCTCTTTAATAAATGATTTTGTTAGAATGCCCTTTGTAGGTGAAGATTGTTTCATGGTTCTTTTCATATCTTTCCTACTGCAGATTTGTTTTATTTTGCTCATGTACTGTTACTTTTTAATTTCTGAAGAGACAGTGTATTCCAGCTTGGTTTAATAACTCTTAAGGGGGTATATTTTTCTTGAATTTAATTTAAATGTGTTCTTTAGTCATAGTTATGATCTGTGTATATCTTGTGAACATGACTAACAGTATTATTTTACCCATAATAATTTTTTATAGGTGGGATGTACTTACCTGAGTATTTTATTGTCTTAGGACAGTGCTTCTATTTTATTTAATTTATACTTTAACAAGTTGGTGTTTTTCTTTGCAAGTACTCAAAGCAAGTACGTGGCTGACTAAAAACTTAACTTTTGTTAGTTTGGGAATGGATTTATTTAAAGAGTGTTTGCCACAAAGAGACCCAGTTCCTCATCAGTGAAAAGCTGGTGATACACTAAGGATATACTGCCTTGTTGTATCTCCCTCCTTCTTCAAATGATTTGAAATTTTGTTTCTGATAAACCCTCTGGCCACTTATTTTCCTTTATCTACTAATAATTTGTATTTACTGTCTTTGCTTGTGTTTTTTCATACCATTCTCTTCTCTATTCCATTATAGCAATTTGTTTTCCCTTTCCTGTATTTTGTTCTGTTTTTTCTTTCAATTCTCTCGGAAGTGTAAGGACAAATTACAAAACGTTGTTTCTGAGCAGAAATGCACTTTACATGGTGCTGTCTGCAGAACGATCACTTCTAAGCAGGGACATTTCACCGAATTCTTTAATGCATCAGGTATCAGCTGTTGAAAAAGTCCTGAAACTTTTAACCCATTTGTTGGTTATTAATTTAGTCCCTTGTTTTGTCTTTGTGTGTGCATTTCTGTACTGCCTGAGTGGAGATACATCATCCTTATGTATGGATTTCCTTATGTTTGTTTATACTGTGTTTATCACATGGAACAAACCCTGTCTTTAGAGGGCAACAGCTGTAGTTCGTGGTGTCTTTGGCCATAAATACTGTCTTTAGAGGAAAGATGGTTAACCTTCCTGTGGGATTTTGTTTTATTTTTTACTCTCTTGGTGGTCTGTGTTAAGAGTATTTTCTGTCCTGAAGAAACTAAGAGAATCATGACTTTGCTTCCTCTGTATCACCAGAAAAGAAATGCAGAAGAGTTTTGCTTTCATTTTTTGCATCTGCTGATAGACATTGAAAGTATTCCAGCACAGTTGTTTCAGCTGTAGTTAAATATTTCATAAACATTTGTTTGCCAACTTCAAATTGATTTTTCTGTATTAAAATACAATACATTTTCAGCTTGAGTGTTTTTAAATTTCTTAACTTCTCTAGGCTAATAGGGGCATAGGGAGAAAAACGAAGTTGTCATATGTGTCATAGTGTCAAAAAATGAAAACAGTTTCCTTCAATCTGCTGTGTGTTTTAGACTGAATTTGGGAAGGTGCCAGGGTGCTTTCATCTCCTGTTGCCTGCAGTGGAAACTGAATACTGTGCATCAAAATGGAATTGTTTTGGTATATTTCCTTGGAAATTACCCAGAACCATCCAGTAAGAGACTCTTGCAAATAAAGCTTTTTTAATATATTGTAGTCTGTGAGTACTCATATAAGATTATGGTTTAAAAGCTAATGCATGGTTTTTCTGTTGTAACAATATTGGGTTTTGAGGCCTCATGAATACTTTAGTATTCTTTTCTTTTTCTCTGTTGGTGAGATCACTGTCCTGAAAGTTTTGATGTGTAGCCTTAATTTGGGTGAAGAGTTCAAAACTTTAAAAGAAAAAATTCCTGCCATTTATGCTATGTCTCTCTTGACATCTTTTCTGGACAAGTTTTGAGAAAAAGGATAAGTAAATATAAGAGCTTCATGCTTTTTTGTAAGTTAGATAAAAGCATGGGGCTTTGAAACAGGATGTGATTGCTCTGAACGTGCCACAGCTTGCTGTGTGCACCTGGGCCAGGGATTTATGTACCCTCCGGGCAAGGAAAACTCAGACTTCTGGTATGATCTGGTGCCTAGGACCTTACTGTGCTCCAGCTCTGCCATTTGTAAATGGGTGATGTTTGTCAGGGTAATTAGGATGCTGAGAACACAAACATGGACAAGGATCAGTAGAGTTTGCTGCTCTTTGCCTGTCTCTTTTCATAGGGACATAATTTCCCCCCATCAGTGTTATTCTGGGAGGGCTGCAAGTCATGTGTTAGTGAGTTCAGAAAATGATTAACACCTCCTTTTCTCTATGTGTTATGCACTCTGAGCAATCCCTACAGTGAAGTCTGCATTAAATATCCTAAACACAGTTGAAGCACGTTTGAATGAAAATGCAGTGGTATCTTTATTTGTGTCTTGTAGGAAGAAAAGGCTTCTCTCCTTCATCGTACTCAGGAAGAACGGAGAAAACGAGAGGTAAAGTAGCTTGTAAGCGTTTGCCTGCCCACTGGATTTTTCTTTGGTGTAGCATTTACGGTACAAAGTACTTCTGCTGCAGTTGTACTTAGTTCAGCAATGTTTTCTTTCAATTTGCAAGTTCTGTATAAAGTATGCTTTAATAAAATGTTTAAAAAAACAGTTTGAGTGCTTTAAGATGTTTCTTATGAGTGCTTTTAATCTCAAAAGAAAATAAGCATGCACTGGGTGCAAAGGGAATTTTCCTTTTTATTTTGGTGTTTATTGGATCTAGTCTTTGTTGAGAAAAGATAGGGATTTGGCTAGTAAATTGAAAATTTTACCTTGTCCATAATCTGTTACTATGGGTTGGTCTCAGCAAACTTTCTTCTGCTCCTGGTTCTGCTATGGTTTCTTGGCTGACCTTTAGTGCTTCTCTTCCCCAGTTTGTGCCTCAGTTCTGTGAAGGTAAAATCAGAACAGTGATTCTTGAATGCTTTGAAAAGTGCTCAAGTGCTTTGAAATCCCTTGATAATTAAGGAGCAGTGAGAAGCTAATGTGTGAAGCTTTAAGCAACCTTAATACTGGTTTATGATGAAGGCTTACTGGTCTGGATAATTCAGTCTGGAATAACGCAAAGGAGGAATAGGCACTGAAAGGAAAAAAACCAAAATTTAGTAGTATGGAATTAGAGTGAATATGTTAATTTTGTCATTTTCCCCCCACCCCTCTGATATAAGTTGAAAACATTTTGCTGTTAAATACTGTTTAAAAAGTATTACTATACAAGTTATACAAGTTTCATGCTCGTGAAGAAAACAGCTCTTTAGCCCTTAAAGGTGTTCTAGATTAAGCACAAGTTCTGCAGTGGCTCCTCAGTTTCTGTGGACAGTTACTGCTTTTTTTCTTTCCAACATGGGTGTGTAGTTATGGACAAAGTTCAAGTACGAAAGTACCAGGATTTCACCTTCAGGTATGAAAGTACCAGGATTTCACCCATTAGTTCAGAATTCCGTGGTATGAATCAGGTTTATGGTCAATGAGTACTTAGCCACGTACGTAAAAATTCTTCTTTGTGGTCCATGAACTCATTCAGTTGCTTGGCTCTGTCCTTTGCAAAGCTGATGCAGAGCCATACACTCATTTCAGTGTATGTACACATGTGCACACAATAATTTGCTGTGGCATTGAGCACATTTTCACAAAATGAATGACTCCTCTGGGAATAAAATCAGCTATGGCTTTTAAAAAACTGACTGTAGCAGCATCTTAGCAGTGACCCCAGACTTAAAACCTTTGCAATTACGGGTCTCTAATTGACAATTATGTGTTCTGAGATAAAACCAGTACCTAGAGAGAAGAAGAACTTATCTGTATTTTAGTTGAGCCTTACATTATGGTTATGGAGAGACACCGCCTCTCTGAAACTCTCTCGTGATTGCACTTTTACTGTCGATACTTTGTAGAGAAAAAATATCCTTTGGCCTATCAAAATTTTGCTTTTGGTCCATACTTTAGAGGTAATTAGAGTCTTCAAGAATCTCCTTTTTCAGAGAAGTTGCTTTAAGAACCAGGGTTTTCCAGGAAAAATAAAATAGGCCTTGAATAGCAGTTTTGTCTGGTGGTCTCTCTAGGTTGTGTTTTTAAGTTGGATGTGTCTTTATAGGACAATAAATTAGAAATCAAGGTTTTGTGAATTGAAAGTTGATGTGAACTTTCCAAAAAGTATTTAAATGAAATTTATGAAAACATTTTGGTGTTTTGTTTTGCCTGGTGACCCTCAGAATTATTGGTTCATTATAGTCTAAAGATTGATTAGGTTGAAATTTCTCTTTTTAAAGCAGGCTTCTTGATCCTTGTACTTTTACTTCAACCTCTGCTTTGTAGCTCTAGGTTCATGAACAACTCTTTATTTCCCTCTCTTATTCCCTAAGAAACCATATGGACATCATTAGAAATATAATTACAGTAGCCACTTCCCATAGATTTTTATTGTAATGGGATATGCTGAGGGTGTTCTCAGGGAACCCTCCAAGAGCTCTTTCCATAGCATCTCAAGCAAGCTGGCTTTCAGTTCCTCAGAGCCATTGTAAAGGAGTGATTTTTGCTACTCTTTCCACTTACTGAGGAAGATGTCATAAAAGGACTTACTAGATATGTCTGATTTGGAAAAGAGACTAAGAATTTTTATTGCTTTCCATATTGTGCTCCTGGGCCACAATGAGCTTTAAACTTCATTTTCCTTTTGACAGAGGTACTGTCTCCAAATAACTGATTTTTTTTGATTGTTTTCCCCACATCTAAGTTGTGCCAGCATCATAATGCTTTTATATTATTTGAATGAAAACAAGTAAGTGGGTCCTCAGTGTTTGCTGCTGTATGCAGAAAGAGGAATGATGTAATTGAATTTGGTGAATGCTTCAACATTTTTCAACATGGTATTAAGACTTTGTCTAACAAAATGCATTAATAATAAAGTAATGCAAAGTAATAAAATGTTTATGTTGATTTCTGTAGTAATACATAGTGAGTATTAAAGATTCTTTTGCAATATCTAATGGTAAATTTGTGCTTAAAAACAAAAAGCATTCTCTGTGATTTATGTGTATTGGATACAAGCATTAAAATAATTTATTTTACTAAATGATTAGTTAATCATTTAGTAATTATTAGTAATTAATCATTTAGTAATAATTAGCAATCAATATTAGTAATTAATAATTAGTAAGTAATCATTAGCTTAATTTTTATTAAAAACTCAATTAATTGAAAACCCATAAAATTTTGAATACAAGTATGTTTAATAAAATGGTAAAAATTAGAGTCAGTCCTGTGGTGTTGATTTCAATTTTCTTTCTTCGTTTTACAGGAAGAAAGGCGGAGGCTGAAAAATGCAATAATAATCCAGTCGTTTGTAAGAGGGTACAGAGACAGAAAACTTCAAGTCAGTACCTGTTTATTTAGTTAGATGCTACACAGTTTTGCTCAAAATGAGACTTTCTAGTAATAAATAATTTCATTGAAAAATCATTTTGAATATTTGTGTATTTTAGAAAGTGGAAGTTCTTTTTTCCCTCTTAACATTTTCATTTCAAACTCCATATTTAGTAAACAGATCTATATTCTGCAAAGCACAGATGTGGCTGGACCTCAGTGGGATCACACAGTGGTTTTTTTAGCTGAAAAACTGGATTAAAAACCATTAGGTATTAAGAACTTTCACACACCAGTGGAGCTTTTAATTTTTTTTACAGTATGGCTAAGGTGGTAGTATGAGTCAAAAAGTTGTTCTAAGTTGCTGTTGGGTAGATTCTTCTAAGAAAGAGTTTTGTTTAAATTTGTTAATTTGAGTAAACTTGGCTAAAATGTTTGATGTGATATCCTTGATAAGCAACAGATTTGTTGCAGCTGTACTTTCTGAGGTACAGAATGGAGTTATGGCTTCAACTACGATATCACATGTATATTTTGATCTCTTGGCAAATATATGTTGTGTCTGTTTTACTGCTTGGCAACCTTGCTGGATGGAAGCTGAAATTTTGCATCTCTGTTTTAAGATGCAAACTTAACCATTACTGATATATTGATGCATGTTTTATTTTGAAGTACTCTATCCAAAGAAGTGAATTTGATCGCTGTGCTAATTTGGCCCAGTCTGGGGGAACCTTCTCCACTGCTAATGGAGCGAATTTGACTCTTTTAGTTCGCCAGTTACTCTTTTTCTATAGACAGAATGAGGATTCAAAGCGTTTGGTGAGTACCGTTACTTACTTTAATCCATATCACTTGCATTTCGTGCACTTACAGTCTTTCACTTGAAAGTGCACTTTTCACTGCACTCTGCTGTTCTTCATTTAGCCACAATAACTTAAAATTAGATTAGAAGTGCGTGTGCCCACACATATACATAGTATGTGAAATGAAGCCCTGAAAAATCTTATGTGTACTATTCACAGTAAGTTTTAAAAAATAATACTCTTCTATTAGAATTTTAATTTTTAGACAGTATTTCTACTTAGCCTCCTTGTCGTTCCCAAGGTGTTTGGGTGATTTTTTTTTTTCTCACTGTTCAGTATTGCTGGCATATCAATTGCAAGGTCACTGCCAGTTTTCCAAATGTGTAAGTGTGATTCATAGTGGCTGTTAATAATGGACATTAAAGAATTATGGGTATTTAAAAACAAAAAATTACCAGATGGTGTAACTCCGTCCTAACTTTGAAAGTTTAATACTAGTGCTTATGTAGTTTAAGTAGTGTAACAATTCTTTTTTTCTCAACTGAACGTGATTCAGCCTGAGTTTGTGTTTTATAAAGCCTCCTAAGGTATCCACAACAGCACTGAAATATCACTGTCTGAGTTGCCATAGATCATAGAACTTCTCATTATAACCTGTAAACTTGTGCATATCTTTTTGCAGGTATGGATGTGTCAGAATTTAATTAAACAGAGTTCTCAGTTTGTTAAGCAATTGGATGGTCCAGACAGGCTTACTTGCTTATTCCAAATAAAAAGACTGCTGGGGCTATGTTGCAGGTAAGTTCTTTTTTCCTATGTGCTACTATGTAAAAAGTGTTCAGAAATTATGTTGGGCACTTGTTTGTTTCTTTTTTGCAGCAAGGGAAGTATTAAATGTACATTTATTTTATGTAGAGGACTGTTAATATTAAATATATGTAGGCCATGGTATAGAATACCTGTTCCTACGTACAGCAGTGGAACGTTCTTGAGCTCTGTCGACTTTCAAGTTCAACATGTGCTTAAGGGATGCCCTCCTAGGATAGGCCTGGGTATGTTCTTAACTGTGTTTGTATAGTGACATCATTTGCAATATTTGTGGAAACCAGGTTTTCTTGGGAACTATAGTGTTTAGATGTTATTATCTGAAGTAGACTAATGTTCCAAGGATGTGCTTTGGATAGATGTTGTTTCAGAAGTAATATAATTCATTATGCCTTTCCTCACACTTTATTTTGAACTTAAGGCTTATTAAGCAGTTGCATTATTGGCTTCAGCATTAAATTTATTATTTGTAGTTGGAGGATCACAGGAAGATAGATATGTTAAGGTGACTTGAATATCTGGCAGCTGTTGTTATTCTGTTATTAGAAAACTATTTGTTCTTATCAATAATAGGGATTAGTTAAACTCTGCAGAGCTTCAAAATACACTTTTTTAGAAAATTGTTTTATTTAAGTCACTGAAGCTTGTGTTGTCCTAAGTGTTTATACATAGAGTACTATGTGTGTTAAACAGTGACACCAGATACTAAAGAAGACTTGAATGGGCTTTAAAGTCCATGTGTGCAGTGGGACACAGCTGTGGTGTCACTGCATTGAATTGTACATTTTCACTACAGTGGAAATTGTGTTTTTGTAAATGCAGCTCTTAATATGGATGGGGAAGGAAGCACATTGTTGGGGCAAGTCAGCCCATACACATCTAGCACTAAAAAATACTTTGAATTCTAAACAGGCTGTTCATCATCATAATTTCTGTGGTTGCGGGTAGCTGTTACATAAGCAACTTGTTAAAAGGATGGGAATGGTTGTGTTTTTAATATTTCAGCTTGTAATTGAAGACATATTGTGTTAGTTATGCATATGATGTTCCCTAGCACCTGTTCCCAGCCTGTGTTGCTCTGGGGCTTTCATAGCTTCATTTTTAATACTGTTAGTAGTGCATGTTGGAAAAACATGTATTATTCTTTGCTTTTCTTCCAGTTTATGCAGGAGACCTCCAAATTTTCAAATCACTCAGAGCACGAATTTAGTAAGATTTAAAGGTAGAATGCCATATTCGTAGATACCCTAAAATCAGGAGTTATTGTTATAAAGATGCCATCAAAAAGATGTAGCTAAACCACTGAGAGTGCCTGGAAACCAAGTAGATAGAAATAAGTTACTTTAAGGTGAATGTGCAGTGAAATAAGAGAAATATCTTGTTAAATAATTTTAATTTCATTTATAGGCTACTGCAAAATTGCAATGATGACAGTCTGAATGTTGCACTTCCTATGAGAATGCTTGAGGTATTTTCATCTGAGAATACGTATTTGCCTGTTTTACAAGATGTCAGCTATGTGACATCATTAATTGAACAAATTTTGCACTACATGGTTCAAAAAGGTGAGTAGCTAGGAACCATAAGTTCTGGGAAATAATCAAAAATTAAACACCTAAAGCCCATATTGTTTAATCAAATTTTTGTCTTTTCCACCGACACGATGAATAAAGTGCTGCATACACTAACCTATACATTAGGTGGATATTGTGCTTGTAATGAGGTCATAGCTTGAGAAATTACTGCTTGATTTCTTTGGAAAATCTGTTAAAAATTGAATATTCTGCTAAGTTACTTATACAGACTTGTAGCACAGATTTTGAGAGTAGGTGGATATTGCCTAACAAAAGTTTTATTCTGGTACCAGTTTAACACTCTCACGTGGACACGCACACTGTGGCAGATCTAAGCTTCAGTTGTGTAGAAGTTGGTCATTGTGTTGCAGTACTGTTCTCTGTAAATGTTAATATTCAGTATTGCTCTAGATGGGCATTACCTTTTCATCCTGCCAACAATGACACCTTAGCAGAGATGGTGGCCTGACTTTTTTTTCTCTCCTCTCGTCATCAGCAAAACTGTTCGCTAAACTGCAGTCAGTGACACCTGTGCAAACACACCAGAAGTTAATGAATTGGGTAGTTAGCACCAAAATGATGTTTTGTTATGAAGAAACTTTATTATTCTGAGAATGTCCAAAATAAATTATTTTGCCTTTTTGATATGGTGGCTTGAGTTAGCAAAACTTGTGGATTGTGAGGAAAGACAAAAACATTTTGAAATAAATTTCTTGGATCCACCTTCTTTGGTATAAGATGTAGAAAGAGCATCTTCCAATTGTTAGTTATCGGAATATTTCTATATAATACTTAGAGTACATTCAGTGGGCTTGACTACCTAATCCTGTTACTAAGGATTTGGTTTTAACTACTGTATGTTGAAGTCACTATGAGAAAAAAATTTACTCGTATTGTAGCACATTTATTTTACTTGCCTTGGCATAACAAAAGCTGTATGTTTGTCTCTTTGGTTTTTATATAACAATATGTCTTCCAAAATGCATGTATTTATTCTTTTAGTATAATACTCTGTCCTCACAACTGATACATGAAAGTTTGAGATCATAGAATCATTAATTTTGTACTAAAATTTAGCTTTCTGATTACTTATAATGAAAACAAAAAGAAGTGGTTTTGTGCAACTGCAAATGTTCTGTCTCCTAATCATTTTTGATGCTTAACTTGTGAAGAATCTCTTACCGGTTTTCATTAGTATATGTTTTTGGGTATAATTTGCCTTCCATGTGTCTCTGGTCAGCATTGCTAAGTCATTCCTTTATGGGGACTTCCACTGTGACAAATTAGGTGGTCCCTGAGAAGGGTTCTTAAGACTTGACTCTCAATGATGTGACACTGTTTATGCATTTACAGTGTTCCTGTAATTGTGGAACTTGTGTCTTAGTTTGGGAGTTCATTGAGCATGAAGGAAGTTGGTTTAAGAATGAAATCACATGGTTCTGTTTGTACTTCAGTGAGACAAAAATAAATTACTCTCTGTACATGTCTTTATGGCATGGGTGAATAATGCATTTTATTACTGTCTGGGAGAGCCCTGTTCTGGAAGTAGTGATTGTATTCTTCAGCCTGCTAAGGCAAGGTGGTCACAGAATTGGGACCTTCTGCCAGCAGGACTCTTACCTCTATGATGCAGTCATATTTTGGAGTAGAATGGAAAGTTCTTCACTTCCGGAAGAGTGAAAGGACAACATGACTAAAGTCACTTAAAGGATAAGGGAACATGTTTTTCATAAGCCATTATTTAAAGAAATCAAGTTATTCACTTCATCAGCAAGAGTTGATTGGTCTTTGAAAATCAAACTGACTCTGAATATGGTTATCTATGAATGATTTTATAATGTGATGTTTCCAAAGAGATTGCTGATATAGCCTTCTAATTATGTGAATGTGATTTGGACTATTGAAAATGTCTTCCTAAGTCAAGCTTCATGTAATGAATTGTAAAGTATTTTTCAACTTAATTTAAATTGTTTTATATGGAAAAGGCGAAAAATAATACTGTGTTTAAAAGTGATTTTTTTCTTTTTACTTGCAGGCTACTACAAGTCGCTTTATTTGTTAATTAACAATAAGCTTCCCTCGAGTATTGAGTATTCTGATGTTTCTCGTGTTCCTGTTGCAAAAATACTTCTGGAGAATGTTCTGAAGCCATTGCACTTTACATATAGCTCTTGTCCAGAAAGTGCAAGGTAAATAAAGATAATTTAAAACATTTGAGTACTCATTTGCTGTAGTCAGAGGTGCAGTTTTTGTAGTCTAGTGTCCAGCCATTCTGTCAATGCAGTTCATTGATTTATTTGCAATAGTAATGGTTTTTTGGTAACACTGTACATCACTGAAACAATGTAGTTTCAGGTGTGTTTAAGAAAAAGGCAATAAAAAGCTGAATGCTGCAATAAACAGAGCACAGAGAATAGCAGGTACCACAATACATGGGAATGAGGGTGTGGAAAATTTAGATGAGAGCAGAGATGCAGCTAAGGGTAGATGAAAAGAATTTTAGAGTTCAAAAGAACTTTGTGACAGATGAGCTGAGCTTGGAGAGAAATTACTCAGGCAGCTTACAAGCAGAAACAGCCGGGTATGTAGACAGAGGGAACATAAATCAAATTCTGGTTGTATCACATGCAGTAGTGTTTTGTGTTAAAATAGGAATTTGTGTAAAAAGACTAATTGAGTTTGTTAGATGTATTTTGTTCTTTGATATTATAAACAATGTGTTTAACTTCAGAATAGTTTTCTCTGATTTAATGAAAAGTTTAAAGGGTAAAATTGCATGTAAGATCATCAGGAAGAGGATTTAGTGTAAGAAGTTAATTTTTGAGAAATCTGAGAAATTTGATGTACTAGGACAGGATTAATGGAGCACATCTTATCAGTCCTCTTGATGGATGTGTTCATACTTGCAAAATAATCTTTTATTCCATTGGTATAATTGTGGGAAATTTTGCCTATGTTTTCTATAGCAACAGTTTTTCTTCATTTCAGGCAGCAGATTTTTGCCGCCTTCACAGAGGAGTTTCTGGCAGCACCTTTTACAGATCAGATATTCCATTTCATCATTCCAGCGCTTGCTGATGTGCAGACCATTTTCCCTTATGAACTCTTTCTGAATGCACTATTACTAGCAGAAAGTGGATGTTCAAGAAGAAGTGATCAAGCCCCATGGCTTTTCTACTTTGTGTTAACAGTTGGAGAAACGTATTTGGGTGAGCAAGCTGAGTGGCCAATTCATTGTTTTTTCATGTTGGAGTTAATACGTTGTGTATTTCCACAACATGGTTCATTGCCAAGTAAAAAGGACAGTTTGTGCATGGAAGTGTTGGTGAGATCTGTTTCTTTACCTGTTCCTACCCTTTTCATTATAAAAATGTGCTAGTTTGATAAGATTTGGCATAACTTGTTTTGGTCAGGTATTTCTGGTAAGATATATTTTATAGCACAGTGTGACCTTGCTGATGATCTTTTTCTTTCAATGTATGTGCTCTAGGATCCCTTTCAGAGGAAGGACTTCTTGTGTATTTGAGGGTACTCCAGACTTTTCTCTCTCAGCTGCCTGTGTCTGCTGCTGGTACAAATTGTCAAGATGCAAACAGTGATTCTGAAGATGAGGATGAAGAGATCAGTAAAATGACAACTACACCAGTAAGCAGTGCAGAATTCCTGTGAATGGATCTGTACTATAGCAGCAGCAGCAAAGATAGGCAAAAACATGATCACTCTAAGTCCAGTATTTTTCTATAGATGTAGAAGGGAGCCTGTTTGCTTCTTAAAAATAGATGACTGTTCACTGCAAGCAAATGGAACTGGTTGCTTACATGAGAAAAACCCCCTTACTATAATAAGAGATCCAAAACAACAGATAGTGTGTCTGTGGAAGGACAAAGCTTTTATTTAAAAAAAAGCCTTAAAATTACCTTTTTACGTTTGTATTTTACAGAGACTTTATTGGTCTCTCTATTCTGTAGGTCCATGGTGATGTGAAGATATCATGAAACGTACTGATACTTCAGCTTAGTATTTTCATTTTTTTTTGTCATGGAAATACTACAAGTTCAACAACAGTCTTTACCCTGTAGAGTAGCTCTGTATATATCCACTAACTCAAAAGCCCTCAGAGGGAAACACCTGCTTTCTGTAATAATGTATAGAGACAGTGTTATAAATAGAACTTTTCAGTATAGTTTAAACTTAAAATAAATCTGGGCTAACTTTAGCCTCCTGCTACTCATATCAAGGCTTTGACTAACCAAAGTTGGACAGATGTAAATTCAGCAGTTTCTTATTGGCCTTTATGTAATCTTTCAGAAGACACAGCCATTCAAAGGACTTAGCGGGCATGCTTTCCTTGTAGAATGCGTGAAATTTCACCATATTTAGTGTTCATTAAAAAAAAAACTTAGGAAGGGCGATGCTGCCAGGGAGTACTTGCAGCATTTTACTTGAGTCTTTTTAGATGCTATGTGTGACTGTCACACCAAAATCTTTACCAGGATAGTGTGAATAAAATACTTAATTTGCCAGACACACACCCTGTGTGCAATGTAAATATTGGCAGATTCTATTTGTGGCTTAGAGATTGGTGATGCTTAAGAGGTGATTAGGTAAAAACAAAGCAGAAATTTCTTTTCACAGATAACTTACCCGAACTTACACTAATTCATAAATTAGAAGAAGAAGTTGCTCTGAGGAGGCTTTCTCTAAATAATACTATTTATTGCAATATGTTTTTTTGTGTGTTTCTCCTCTGATTTTTTCTATGTATTCCATATTTTCATGCATGCCTGTCTTAAAAAAAAAAAAGGTGAGTGGGTGGGGAACCCCTCTTTCTTAAAAATGTCTAACTGGTTGTGTCCTTCAATGAGCCTGACAACTTTGCTCAGTTGGCAACAAGATAAAGATAGTAAATGAGGAAAAGAAAAGGTTGAGGTGGAGTCAGTTGTATGCCAAGGTAAAGTATTCCTCTTCACACACTGCTGGTACTACCTAGACGTGTACTGACCACCCTGAACTTTGTTGTCATTTGTTAACCCAAGAATTATGATTGTGAAAATACTGCTTGTAAAGGAATTTAGAGTCGACATTCATTTCTGGGTTTCGTGTCCGATGCTGACCAATGTCAGTGGAGAAGAGGTGATTATTCATGTGTTTTATGCCAGTGATTTTATCTCTTGTATCCACATGTTGCAGAGCATGTTTACATTAAAGGGAGTATTTCCACTGGCCTCAGTGAAGGATGGATACCACAGCCCAACTTACCTGCCTGGGGCTTTAAGTTGCCTCTTGGGTCTGATACTTTTAAGACTTGGATATACGTATGTGCTTCCATTTTATTTATTGTACAAGAGAACTTTATGTTCTAATTAAATTTGGAAGTATTTTTTTAATATAAAAGGGGATACTTGATCATTAAAAAGAATTAAAAGTAAACTTTCCTTTGATATGTTTGTAGGGTGATGGGAGAATATCAGTGCAGTACATAACTGAGGAGTGCCTAAAGAAATTGGACACAAAGCAGCAGACAAACACTCTACTGAACATGGTTTGGAGAGATTCAGCAAGTGAAGAGGTTTTTACCCTGATGGCATCAATCTGCCACACACTAATGGTACAACACCGAATGATGGTGCCAAAAGTCAGGCAAGTAGAAATAATAGTGATCTTGAACTGTAGTACATTTAAAATTAAGTGATCTTGAACTGTAGTACATTTAAAATTATTAGATAGGCCTGTTTTAAATACCATGTGGAGTTTTTTCTGTATCTTCTTTTTCGATTGGCTGAAATAAATTAGACTTCAGAATTTAAACAGTAATTCCAGGCAAACCAAAGAGTGGATTCTTTGTTTCTAATTTTTCTTGTTGTTCACTATGGCCTCTCGAAATTCGTGGAAGCATTTTATCTGTTCCCTTGCTCAGAGGCAGTGTTGAGTGCCATTCAAGTACAAATTGGACTACCTTGTTTTTAAAACAGTGCTATGGATACCACAGTCTCTCTGGCTAGCTGAGCACTGAAACCAACTTGTTCGCACCCTTATTTAATATATTCCAGAATCTCTTGCTACAAATTAAAATAATTACTAACTATTGAAGATTGCTATTGTTTGGGGAGGGTTTGGCACCTGAGATGAAGATAAAGGACATTTTCATTTGTGCAGTATTCTTTCACAAAGATTGCAAACCACAGATGTCAGAACAATGGGAGAAGATTTTTGACTTTTTTATTATCAGACTGAGACCCATAGGTATTAACACTGTTCTGGTGCAAGTACCTATGTAGTTGCTGGTAGTAAAGTAAGTATTTAGGGAATGTTGTAAACATAATTCAAACTGCATTGTAAACAGTGATACAGAAAACTAATTAGGTCCTATCTTAGCCCAATGGTGTTTATAGCTGCTAGAGGAAGTAAGATGTCAGTGAAACTGTGATTGCTCGATTAGGGTAATTAGTTCTTTGTAGACTAATTGCATTAGAGCAGGATGTGAGACCTGAAGATCATAGCAGCAGTTGAATTAGTGTGCCAGCTTTATTGTTGTGAGTAGTACATTGCCTTGGATAGTAATTACTGAGCTTAAATGCATCACTGCTTTGACTGGAGGTTTGCTGGTGAACTGTGTGGAAAAGGGTGTTTAATGAATAAAGAAGTCACCGAACTGTAATTGTATGAGTATGGCGTCTATTTCCTCTGAGAAGCTGTATTGGGTCTTTGCAATTATTTGTGATAACAAGCTATTTACACACTAGATAAATTCAGGAGTTATGGAAGTTCAACTCAGCATCTTCTAGTGGAAAATAATTTACAAATTTTAACTTTTGAATAGCTCCAAAATAGCTGCATTTTAGAAATAAGTAGTACATACTAAGATTTCTGTCAGTGATACCAGTGCAGTTATTTTCATGGTCAAAATAAACTTAATTCACACAGATATTTGGTAAACTAAAGTAGACATTTAATTCCTATTTCTGACTTAGAAGTCAGCTGTAAGTGCTGGATTTGCCAGGAATCATCATTTCAGCAAGTGTCAATCTTTTGTCCTATTTTCAGTGCATTTTAGACCTGGCCTAGGTTACCAAGCAGCTATTCTAAACATTACTTTTGAGTGTTTTTTGAAGGACAGATGATGCTTATTCGTGGAATTTAAAAAGAAAATTAAAAGACTTTTTGTCATTAAGTTTCACTTTTAAAATTGTCTGGTGACTATTTTTAATGCCCAGATAATTTTATCAAATTTAATGATAGTCTTTTCAAAGATGCTACACTTGCTTTGAAACTAACTTTTAAATTGCTTAATATCCAGAGTGAAGTATATCTACTTAGTTAAACCATGTAGAAATAGTTAAGCAGAAATAATTTATCTCAAATTATTTTTAATATATTCTGAGAGCTTAATAGTGCTCTTTTATTTCGTGTTTGAAATCATACTGGGTCAAATGGTTTAAAGAGAAGGAGTTGTTAAAAAGACTTAGTTTATTTAACAGCATATACAAGTGTAATATAAAAATAATGATAAAAACATAGAAGCTTCAAATCTGAAAAATGGGATGCTAAGTAGAGTAATAATTGAAAATAATTTTTTAATAACTGAAGAAAATTAGACTAAGATTAACACAGGCTTTAGAAGGGAGCAAATGACAAATATCTCAGTATTGTTTTAATAGTTCTGAAGTTTTTTTCCTACTTGTACAAAGATGAGAATTTCAGAATATAGACTTGTGTCACTCCACCAAAGCTGAATGCTTTTTTTTTTTCTTGAGGCTTCTCAGTACTTTTATAATTTGACAGATGCTGATGATATTGTGTGGTGTTAGGAACATTGATGTTGCTGAATTAACTCAGTATTTTCCTTGGTTTTGCAACAAGAGAC
This sequence comes from Eulacestoma nigropectus, assembly GCA_013397775.1. Lineage (NCBI taxonomy): Eukaryota > Metazoa > Chordata > Aves > Passeriformes > Eulacestoma > Eulacestoma nigropectus. The sequence goes on along the minus strand of VZTE01000432.1, from coordinate 2,809,286 downwards.
CAAGACAAAAGAACAAGATATCCAAAGTACAGTGTAGTTTTGAAAGAAGCAAGCCTGTAAAGTTATTTTCTGATGCTCTAGACAGGATGGTGGGATCCAGAGGTGGATAACTGAAAAAACACGTTGCTTTGGGTTAGTTATTAGGAATTTTGATGAATTCTGAATAATTCTGGAAATATGCAGTCAAGCCCAATTAGAGAAGAAGGTCACAATACAAGAAAAACCTCACTGTAGCTTGTGTTCAGTAACCCAGATTAGAGGTGTAAAATAAAATCCTGATTGTAAAGAAGCCATTGGTAGTTCCTCTTGTTTTCAAAAGGACGGGGCTGTAATTTTTTCACTATAAAATTGATACATATTATTGAATACAGTTACAAAAAAAAGAAAACTTGTGTCTTGAACTGTAGTTCTCATTATAGAGAGACTTGCAAGACTTTTTTTCATCAAAACGATACTTTAAATAAGTAGTAAGTTCTGTTTCTGTAAAATATTTCAGGGTGTAATTTAATACCTTAGAGTTCGTCTTTGTGACAGCTGAGTATTAAATAGTGGTGGAAGCTGTGCTTGTACTGGGACGTCAGTCGCTGTCAGCCGTCTGATCGGTGCCCCTGAGTTCACTCATCCTGAGTTAACAGCTCCACACTCACTGTTCATCACTGCTGTTTAATTACTGTAACATTGCTCATCTTAGCCTATGGTTCAGAATTGTTTGGCAGATGACACTGGTGTAATCTGAGCAGCCTGTCTTCATATGTGTGCTGAGATAGCAGGCTTTACATGGGGCTTATTGGGGTAATTCTTCCGGGAGCATTCTGACACTGCTGTGTTTCTCTTAAAACCAGAATCACTGTATTTGCAGTTTTAACCTTCTTTTCTTAAGCTTTGCTTCACATTCTTGGTCCAATACAAACAGAGGTAGAAGCATAAAGCAGCCTAAAGAGCAGGATAGTTCATTTACCAATGGCTCTGCTGCTGTCTCATACCTGTGACACCTCACAGTTCTGAAGTGACAGAATCCGCTGCCCCAGCAGCAGTGACCTGTCGCAGGCTGTATGAGCTCCTCTCATTCTGCTGTATTCTCTTCATTAACTTAAATGGTCTCAGTGGGAAACTGGGCCCAATTTATGACCTAGACTGAAAATCTTGCCTTTAACTAATTAACTTGTAGTGGTGTCTCAGCTAAATTAAGCTTAATGGGTCATTTAATCTGTCCCATTGCACAGGAGGAATTTGACACTTTTTTTAAACCAGAGGTGCCCAAAATGCTGTTCTGGCAAGTAGACATAAATCATGTGCCCTTTGTGGCCAATTAGATACCTAGAGAGAGAAACAAGGTTCTAAATAAATGATCGTTATGTACTTACTTTTGGGAACAGATAATTTAATTTGGTATGATTAAAATTGATACTTAACAGGAATCATCGAAGTGAATTTAACTCTCTCACAGCCTGTGGCTGAGACAGTGTGTGTTTTTTGACTTGAAAGGAGTGTATCCTTTCTGATGGCAGAGTAATGTTTCTTTCTTCCAAACGACCGTGCTAAATCTTAATATTGGACTTTACAGAAAATCTGTTAATGAATCCATTACATAAAATGTGTATAATGATCTCATAATAAAGAAGTTGGTGGCTTTCAGTGAGATTTTCAAGAAAATGCAAAACCTCCAGATAGGAGGAGTTTAAATTTTAGCTGCTTAGTTTGTTTTTAGAATAGTACAAATCTTGAAAATTAAACCCTGGAGTTAGATTTTACAAATTTACATAAAAATCAAAATGTCTGATCTTTTTTATTTTTAGTTTTTTTTTGTGTGGATTTTTTTTTTTTCTTTAAAGGAGAAAGTGGTCAAGACTGTATGGACCATGAAGCTTTATATTAGCTGATCTCTAAACTTTGTGGATTCATAAGACTTTTTCTTCAGGATATCTAAGCCATCCCTGTACTCTTCCGCAGTTGATCAGGAATTCTTGTGCTGTCATTTTAATGTAGCTCTACCTGGAAAGGCTATTTTTAAGCAGATGCACATCTTTCTTCTGCCAAGGAAAAAGGCCAAATAAGGTAGATTTTGACCTATTTTAATTCTCAGAGTTTTTATTATTTACTTAATTTTTTCTTTTGCTTTTTCACAGTCCTTTTTTTCATCAATGTGAAGCCAAAAATTATGAAACTTTATTACAACTAGTTTTATATAGATACAACTTTTCAAAGCCATCCTTGCATTTTGTGGTGGCTTTCTTTTTTTGTATTTTTTGGTTACAGTTGTTTTCTTCAGCTTTGAAAGCCAATTTCTGTCCTTGGAGTGGGAAGTTAGCAGGTTTTTTCTGCCATCTTTACTTTTGCAATGGATTAAATTTCAGGTGAATCTAGTGATAAAAATCTCTTTTAACACAAGGCCCAATTCACCATTCTGTGTTCACTTTGCAGTTCCATGTTTGCTTTCTGGTCACAGTATGGAAACTTTAGAATGGAGGCTTTAGAACTGATGAATTAATCTGCTTCATATTTACAGATATTTCATGTTAATGAAACAGGCAGTTGGTACCATCTTCTACCAAATGCGCATTTTTGTACTTTACCAGATTTTCAGGAAAGGGAAATGTGAACGTTGAATGCATTCAGCATTTCTGGAACTGGGCCATGAAACAGAGCAGTTGCTACGATTGACTGCCTGAATCACGGATATGGAATAAAAATGGCTAAAACTTAGGCAAAGGTTATTATTATAAGCTCTTAAGGTTTGTCCTTTTTTCCCCTTCATTACTGCTGAATATTGCTAGAATGAAAAAATGAATTACATTATGATAGGTTCATTGTCCATAATGTTTGTTCATTTCTGCTCAAACTGTTACATAATTTCCAGGGATGATTGTAAAATTAACAAGTTTTTACTTGGAAGCTGCGTGAGACCTTATGGCGCTGTGCCAAATTACTTTTCATTTTAAATATGAGGCTGAAAATTGAAGGTCACTGAGGAAATTTCTCATTTTGGAAACCAAGACATCTGAGCTATCACTGAGATATTTAAACATTAAAATACTAATCCTTATTCTAAATTAGCTAGGTATGATAAGCCCTTCCTTACATGTTAATGTATAATTTTCGCCAAATGTCAGAATAATATGACTTCAGAGGGGAATAGAATTCTCATGTATCAAATTCAGGTTGAATTTTTTCAAAAAATCCTCATAATTAAAGTAGAACTTAATGTAACAGTAAAGCTTATCTTAAACTGGCATTAGCTGCCATTGCTTCAAATTTGACTTGAACTTGGTAATGTCCCCAACATGCAATTTCTTTGAAATAAGTGAAGCTCCTGACTCTTTTTGAAGGTACTGATGTATGCAGAACCCAGGGATGTGTGGCACTGCGCGCTGGTTTGAGAGGGTGTGTAGGTGTTCTTGTGTGGGAGTTTTTGTCTTTGAATGAATTGCTACTCAAACCATTCTCCAATGTTTTAAAGTCTTTATTGGTATTTTAATTTTTTTTCTTTAATGGAACGTGTGTTTCCTTTCCTTTTGCCCTCTGGCATTTTAATTTAACCACGTGGTCCACAATAAATACTTTGTTTTCAGGCAGCAGCTAGTCTCTCCTCCCTGCTCCCATTTCCCAGCCTCCTATCTCTTGTATGCCTGGTCATAGAGAATTTTAATGTTGCAAAACTATTGACCACTGAGAGATGTCATCTCAGTATTTGTTTTACTTACTTCCTAACAGGAATTAGGAGACCTAGGAAAGTAGCAGCTAAAAAAATTACCTGAATACTGTTCTTCGATACCTGGAAAATGACTGTTTAGTCAGTGAAATCCTGTTTGGTTCCTAGAAGACATTGTTTCAAATGATTTTGTCTCATATGTTGTTTCTTGCAAGGGGAAGAAAATACACTGAGGGTGACTTTTTAGTTTCAGGAAGCTTTTTATTTCTCATTTCTGTAAAAAGTTTTTGTTACTGTAATAATGTCTGAAATAATGTGGTTAAAGTCAGTCCTGTGTATAACTGACTTGTGAAATTACACATTTGCTTTCACAAATTAATAAGAAATTTTCAAACAATAAATGATTTTCTGTCTGCAAATGGGTTAGTGTACATGTAGCTGTCCTCACATTGTTCCCTTGATGTTGTTCTATTTCTCTCTGCCAAGCTGAGTATACCAGTAAAATTGCTGTAGTTCTGACATAAATGAAGGTATTTTAATCTAACTTTTACAAAAAATTGCTATGTTTGTTACTGTCAGAATAACCACAGAAGTGACCTGTTAACTAGTTTGGTGTGATTTTCTATATAGAATTTAAGAAGTCCCAGATCATTAGTTCAGTGTCATGTTATTTTTATAAATATATGTTGAATTTTGCGAAAGACTGGAAATGTGGGTGTATATTGTATGGTTTGTTGCTGATTTAATGAAAACTGTAATTTTTGGTGTAAGGTTTTAATATGGTTGGTTTTCAGCTTTTGGGACTTTGACCAGATTTGATCAGAATAAGACCATTCATCTTGAAAAAGTAAATTTAAATTGTTGATTTCTGAGAAATGCATGGCAGAAAAGTTCTTACAGAAACACTGTATTTTGTGAATACAGTATTTTGGAAGACACAATTTATTTGAACTTCTTCTTGCAGGCTTCTTTATAGTTTAGCCTTTAATGCCAGATTCCTGAGGCATCTTTGGTATTTGATATCTTCAATGACTACACGAATGATTACAGGGTATGTATTGTACCATTTCTGGAACTGATTCTTTGTTAAAACAGAGCATATCTAGTGAAAAGGGAATGGGACAGTTAGAGATACAGTTATTTACCTCCTATGATTTCATAAAACTGAGCAAAATCTTGGTAAGTAAAGAAAATATTTACTTAAAATGAGTTATATGTTTTGTAGTTCTTGGAGTACTCACAAGCATCAGTGTAGCAAACATTGAAGCCCTAGGTTGTTCACCCCAAGTGTGTGAGTTTTATTTCACATATTTTGACTAGTCCAGAAATAGATGGTGGCAGAACCACGTTCCTGGGAGCTGAGGCACTGGACCTTCAGATGTGTTCAGTGCTGACATCCAGAGAATCATTGTCTTTCCTTCGTGTCTCCAAAGTATCTGCAGTCTGGATTAGTTAATGACCAAGTTTATTTGTCATGGAGACACTGAGCTACCAGTGACAAGAACTTGTGAAGAGTAACCTTATTTTGCAAGAATTGGAAATAATAGTTATTTAACTGAAAACACCATTGTTATACTGCTGTTGGAGCTGTTACCACATTCTTGTACTAGAATGCTGAAGGTGGTACTTTTTTTAGAGTATTTTATTAACCCTCTCTTTTGCACTGCATTTTATATTTTAAGGTCTATGGTGCCACTCCTTCAAGTGATTTCAAGAGGCTCTCCAATGTCTTTAGAGGACTCTAGCCGAATTATCCCTCTCTTCTACCTTTTCAGTTCTTTGTTTAGTCACTCACTTATTTCTATTCATGATAATGAATTCTTTGGTGATCCAATAGAAGGTGAGTTTCAAGCATACTAAATAGCAGTTCTTTGTAAAATGTTTTTGTGTGAGGCTGGAGAGCTCCCTGGGCAATGATTTGCTGACATCTGGGAGGAAGGATCTTTGGGGCTGGCTTGCTGATGGTCCCCTGAGCACTCAGCTGTCAGCTGGCTCTTTTATGGTGATTGCACTTAGAAAAAAGAGAGAAAAATTAATGGGCTGCACCTTGGGAACCCTAGCTTTACACAGGGTCTGATATGGAAGTTCTTAATCATGATAATTTTTAATGAGTTAGTGAAGAGAGCGAACTTCTTCTGGACTGAACCTGTAGTTTAATGTATAAATTTAATATAGCAGGAATCACAGAAGAGAACAAGAGAATATTGTAATTAAAGTAATTGTGACTACAAACAATCCCAAGATTTGATCTCCTTTATAAATGTTTACTCATTTTCTTTTTGGGTAATGTTTCTTTTCTCTACCTTTAGATTATGTGTGTGAATATTAAAGTTTAATTAAATAAGTAGGGTTTTCTTAATAATAAAATAATTAAGATAAAGTCATTTAAGGAAACTGAAGCTTGTGTTTCATGTAGTTGTAGGTCAAAGACAATCATCAATGATGCCTTTTACACTAGAAGAGCTTGTAATACTGTCACGCTGCCTTCGAGATGCATGTCTAGGGATCATAAAATTGGCTTACCCAGAAACAAAACCAGAGGTTCGTGAGGAATATATTGCAGCATTTAGAAGTGTCGGAGTAACGAAAAACACAGAAATGCAGCAATGTATACAGACAGAACAGAAAAGGTGGATTCAGTTATTCAAGGTAAATCGTGTCAATTTTCAGAACATAGTTGAATAAAATTGTCATGGTTCTGGTGAAGATAGGAAATTAGATATTTTTTCTCCAATTTTATTGCTATTGCAACAAGGAATATGGATTTGGGAAGATTGCTGTTTGGCATATATCCTAAACTTCAAGTAACTAAATTCTGATAACTGTAACAAATTTTTTTTCGTTCTATCAGCTCCTAATTTTCCTGCTTACCTTGTTTATAAAACAGTTACTATATAAAATACAGAGTTTAACTTGGACTCCCATTTGCCAAGGTGCTTAAGCATGTTGTCATAACTTTGTATAGGTGTGAAATTCTAACAAAATCTAATGATTACTCAGGTACTTCTGCATTGGAGACTTCACTATGTTGGTACCATGCTGTGTTGATTTTGTTGGTGTTCTCCTAAAATCTGTTGGTACTCATTTTGGGTTTGCTGGAATACTAAAGGGCAGGTGAATCTGGCTTAGCAAATGTGAACTTAATGTATGTTCGCTGTGGGTGTCTACCACCGTATCTCTGCTGGTTTTATCTGTGGCATCCTAGCTAAGACATGAGTTAAGAGAAGCTGAAAACGTTGGCAGAAAAAAAACCTCTAATATAACTGTTACTGCAAAAAGGAGTGCTTGACTTGTCATGAAAATTCTGCAGCAAACACATCTAGTCAGCTAAAATTGCTCATTAAAGAAGTGGGAGCAGAAGAAATGCATTTTCCAGATTGAATGCTAGATTTACAGTCTGTTTAATACTGGTGACCTCTCGCACACTAATGTTCAGTTCGAGTCATCAGCTGTCCCTTCAGGTCTTTTATCACTGCTTTTGTCAAGCTATCTATTTAATTGAAAGAAGTTAATTGAATGAAAATGATCAACTAAGCTTGTATTAATATTGCTAATGGAACTTTCTTCTTGGCCATGTTTGGAGAAAGATGTCACGCTAGACTTTAGGAAAGGCCCATTAAGGCTTGCACTTAACCTGATGGGCTAATTAAGGAATGCTTATTCATTCTACAAGTCTAAGGTAGCCTCTATCCAGCCTATTCTGCCTGATTTTACAACACATTTCACTTATGAGCATAAGCATTAATAGCAGTGAGAGTAACTGATAATGTTTTGATTGCATTGAATACAGTCCTAATGCACCACTGAATTTGTAATTTGCACAGATTGATCTAATACATGTTTGCACAGTGTAATTTAATTACTTATGTTTAAATTGCCAAATAAACTTTTGATTTAAAGGTCACAAATGAAAACCCCAATATGTCTATTTTTCTAAGAAAGATGTCAGACCAGGGGTATTTTATGTATGCAGTTCATATCATTTCACTTCCTATTTGTTCGCTTTAGTTTGTTGTTCTTAATCAGTCTTTGTGTAAGTTGGTGGATTTCAGGTGAATTTGATATTTTGCTGTCATTCAGAAAGTTGTAAAACCCCGAGTTACTGTGTCCCACTTTGACAGTCAGGAATTAAACTTGTAGTGGAACTGCCTGAACTTGGTGTTCTCTTACTATTTCCAGGAGCCAGGGTTGTCTTCCATTAGCTGAATTACAAATGTAAATCTTGAGGGTATCTGGAAGGCTCTGGTTCTACCCAAAAAGAAGATAATAGCAAAGCTGGCCTTGTTTACTTCTTCAGAAACATGTTTCTGTTGTTAAACAGAAAAATATAATGTTCTGAGATAAAAATCGAACATGGCTAAAGTTAATCTCATCGAGAACACTTCTGCGCATAGCACTGAGTCTTTCCCGAGGGCAGCTTCAAAATAGCTTCCTGCCAGTAAGCAGGCAGCAGTACCTTCTTCCAAATCATTTAAACAAAGCTAAAGCAGTTAATCATAAATTTAAATAGAAAATGCTTTTTTTTCCTTTTGCGCTATGTCACATATATCTATCAAGTAAATGGGATTTATCTGTGCTAAAGCTTTTGCAAGCTGCCTGCAGAAAAAAAGGCACATTCCTTCCATATCATCTGTGCTTTTAATTTCTCTTTTTCCTTTTTTCTTTTAACTCCTCACTTCTTTTGTGTATTTTCCATGTCTCTGGTGTCTAACAAAATAGGTATATGTATAAATGAAGTGAATGAAATATATATATATACACACACATATATACATGCAAATACAGGCTTTACTTCTGCAAGGTAACGGTAAATACAGAAACAGTGAGGCTGCTGACAATGATATGCATATTTACTGACAGATCAGAGGTCTTTGGTAAGATTCACATGTACAAATGTCTTCATTCAACAGAATCCCCCATTTTTGGCTTAGTAGAATAATGAATAGTGTAGTCAACTGTTACAGATTCCATAGAAAATCTTAAGTTATGAGTACTTGAAAATGGATTTTGTTAAACAGAAGAATTATTTCGCTATCTTGAGTTAATCCTATGAAATCAAGTTTCTAGTTTTGCTGAATTTCAGTTTTAAATGCTGCTTGCACTGGACATGTTATTGGAAGGAAATCCCCATTTTAATATTATTTATTGTAGTGTATTTATTTATCTTCCCTTTTAATAGAAGACATACTTATGAAAATTTTTACAAAGGAATGCTGAATTGAGGTGTCAAGTGTTCTCAGTAGCCATGGATTCTGCAGGAGAAACTTCAGTTTCACCTAATCTGATTCAGCTTCCTTTAAGGTTTCTTCAGCTGCTTGTAAAATGTTGTGTTTACATGGTCTTCATGTGGATAGTCTTTTCTGATTTTATTTTGCTGTTTAAAAACGTTTGCCTCACTTAGAGTGGTAATGGGACCAGAGCTTCAGTGACTCATGTAACCTGCACTGAATTTATAAGGGAAAGGTGATGAAAATTCCTGTGTAATCAGAGAGTTCCCTTAATAGCATTCTTTGTTCTGTCTTGAATAAAGACATTACCTTAAAAACTGGATGTTAAAAGCTCTTTTGTGTAGCATCTAGACATCGAATCCTTTAGAAGGCCCATTAAACTTTGTTACTCTTGACACCTGTCTATTAAGACTGTCTTTTAGCAAGATTATTTCAAAAAAGCTCGGGTTTTTTTTCATTTTTTTTACTCATTTTTCAAGTGCTGTACTTTAAAGTTGCAAAACAGATGGCTGTTCATTGTAGCAGTGATAATGTCTTTTTAGCCTAGTAATTTACTATTCTATTGATTCCACTTAATTCTGTTTTATGTAGTGGTGGGCGAACTTGATTCAGCTTTGGACAGAAGGCATGTAACCAAGTATGGCAGTTGTGCTTGAGGTGGAGAACTTGTTTGCTTGGTTTCTCTACTTATTTTTATTTTTTTTTCTGGACTGGAGGAAACTGCTAAGAAAAACACTAAAATTGCAAAGATACCCTAGTGACCCTGATAACTATTTTTTTCAGCCTTTCAGTTTTGCTAGGAAGATGAAAGAACATTGTATATGTACGTAATATACATTGTGTGTATACTTGGTTAGGTGTTATTTTCTTTAAATAAGTAGTTTAATGTTGATGATTTGTTTGGGCTTCCCTGAAGTGGCATGCAGCACTTTAGGTGTGCAGTACTATGAAGTCCTACATAGTCCTGGTTCCTGGGTTTTGGATAGAGACTTTAATAAGCCAGGTTTTTTTATGTTTTGCAAGTGAACCATGATTACTTAATTTCATTCTAAGGTATTTAAGTCTAACAGCAAGTTTTTGTGAGTTAAAAATAAGTGGCAGTTTTATACATTCCTGATTTTTTTTAAAAAAAGCTTTTGCTTTGTCAATTATGTGATTTCATTCACAATGCTAAATGTATATTGAATGTGTTTCTGATACTTAGGTCATCACAAACTTAGTGAAAATGTTGAAATCTAGAGATACAAGGAGAAATTTCTGCCCACCAAATCACTGGCTCTCAGAACAAGAAAACATTAAAGCAGATAAGGTAAGAGTCATGTCCTTTTCCACAAAGCCTTACAAGTGCCAGGTTTTCAATGGTAAAGTGTTGGATTCCTGACAGTATTACTGATGTTGATGTTGCACAGATTATGTGGTTTAAAACCTGGAATAATGTTGCTTTTCTCTGATGTAAAAGTCTTGCATCTGTTAAGAAACTTGTGTGTTAAATCACATCTCCAATCCATAAAGTAGAACTTGCCCTACAGTGCAAGAGTGTAAATCATTGGCATTTATAGCAGAGGAGAATTGGAAATCTGGTAGCATTTAGTTGCATCTTCTCATAGTAAAAATGCTAAATGAAAGAATTGCTCTATAGTAGGGAAAATTCTCTTCCAAAATAAAAGAAAATTCTGCAGCACTTTGTGTACTTACCTCACCTAGAAATTACTTTTTTTTCTAAGCGCTTTTAAAAAAAATGACATTGATCTTAAAAAGTGTGTGTGTCTGCGAAACAAAAAGCTAATACCTGCTGTGAACTAGATTCCTTTGACTCATGACACATGCTCAATACAAAATAAACAGAATATTTGACATCTCAGAATTCAAAGTCAGCTTGTCTAGTGTCCCAAATACCAGAACTGAATGTAACATTGTGTGGTATTTTTAAATAAGTGGGATTTGTATTGTATTGTTACTAATTGTGCAGCTCTCCTGTAAGGCACACATGTAAGGAGGGATCATCAGAAATGAAGATGTTAAGGCGTTCAGACACACTCCTGCATGTGACAACTCTATATATTTACTATGCAATAGTAATTGTACTGTGTAATTAGGTCCTGTTTAACTGTAAAATCCTGTTAATTTGTGAGGTCACACAGCTGTATGTGCCATCCGCCAGACACGTCTGGAGAGTCAGGAGGATGGGGAGAATAGGACCACTGCAGTCTACTTTGGATGGTAAGACACTGTCTACGCAATTTCAGCTTTGCCAAGTCAAAATAAGAGTGTGCCTTATGCAAAGAAAATCCAGCTTTTCTAGAACTCAGTTGAGTATTTTGTATTAAAGTCATGGTAGCCAAAAGGATGACAACGTTTCATAATTTTGGTTCAGCTATTTTAAAAAATTGTGTACTTGTATGCATGTGTGTATATCTTTAGAATATTTAATGTTACTTAATTTAATAATTTCTTTGCCCAAGCTTCTGCTGGCATTGATGAGGGGAAATGATGAGGTGGAGAAATGATATGTTTTAAAAACAATGTATTAATATGTATAAAAGGCAGTTGCATAAGATAGAAAATTAATACAGTTGCAGAAGATGTAAAGCATTGAGATTTCGCTTTTACTGTATATTATAAAGAGATTTTCATTATCTATTAAACTGTAACAAACAGGCTTGTCATGGTAAATATTAATACCTGTTTATAAATATTGTCTCTAATTAGATAAGGCAGAAACTTAAACCCCTGAATTACTCAAAATATCAGGATTTTATGGAACTTGGAGAGAAAGATCAGAGAGTTGGACAAACTTAGCGATCAGAGTAAATTTACACTAGATTAGTTGTGCCAATATGCTTTCTCATGTAGACGGTTTTTCTTCCAGCTTTTCTTAGCTTCACTATTATAGAATTTTATCTTGCTGTGATCGGGTAAAATAATCATTAAGTCACTGTCACTTGTGCAGAATTAGTAATGAATTAAAAATGGGGCCTTTAAGTGGCAAAATGATTCATCTACAAGAGTCCATACTCTCTTTCAAGATGATGCAATCTACTGGAGTTAGTTTAGCCAGATACAGTAGATCTACAGAGACTCTAGCCTTTGAATGCTGCTATAGAGTTGTACAGAATTCAGAGCTTTGTCCAGGGTTGAAACCTAAAGACTTCAGTGATAATTTCTATTTGAGTAGCTATGATGCTAAAAGTTTATTTTGATTACCCTATCAGGGTAGTTGCCAGATAATAACTAGTTGGCCCAGTATAAGTACTGCTGAGAATTTTTAATTACATATTTTTTCAGTTTAGTTTCTTTCTTTGGAAGTCACCTGTTCTTCACATCAGCAGTCCCTATTTCTTCCACTGACCTACATGACTCTCACAGCTCTTTATACTGTCTGGATGTTCTCCACTGTCAAACCTATTCCACATTTATCACGTCCACACTCTTCTGCTACTGGTCTCCTTGCCCTCATACCTAGAGTACCTTGAGCTCTCTGGCTGGTCTTCCTTCCCAAAATGCCCCGAGTTCTCTCCATTTCATGACTCCCCTGGTGGGGGCAGTTGGGGGATAAGGAATGCCTGTGCTGTGCTGGTGTGAGCAGCTGTGTGCCCTCCTTTTCCTGGCTGGCTTCAGGTGAGCTGGCACACTGAGCACAGCTCTCCTGGCTGTTCCTGTATTCAGGTCACTAAAGGAATTTCTCCTTTCTGACCAGTTGAAAATTTTCACAATACTTGATACTTTTGAATCTCCTCTGTCAAAGTAAAAATTCAGCTGATGAACTCGAGAGGTGTGTTGGAGGTGAGATGGTGAGGAAAGATGACAGTGTGTTCACGTAAACCTCGTTTTCATATGAAATGAGGCTAAAAAGAAAGTGCAGTCAACATGAATGTGTGAAAACAAGCAGGTAACCTTGTGCATATCACTTGTTTAATCCCTCTTGACTCCATATGGGTTAAGCCAATTAGCATGAAAGTACTGCTGAATCACATATGGTCATGTTTATTTGTGCTTTTTCATTTACTTAAATGGCAGACTTGTGAGTTGTAAGTGCTCTCTGTATTGATGACTCCATCTCATATTTCTCTTTAAAGAAAGAAGCTGTGATGGAGAAATGCAGATAAAATTGACTAATTGACTGAAATAATTGAACTGTCGAAGTCATGTAGTAGTTTACCTTTGCTGTACATGCACTTTTTATTTAAAATGCTTTTAACTGTTAGCTTAATAGGCTTCATACATTGACTTTAATTAAAAACGTTTACTAAGTAAACTAAAGGTAATCACAAATAAGCATTTGATCAGAAATTCCAAAAGCATGCAATGTTGAAACCTGCCCCCAATGAATATATATTAAGAACAGTGATGTTTAGGGTCATATCCTATTAAATTGGTGCTTAAAATATCCCTACCTAAAGTGCTTTGAGGATTTAAAAAACAAACAAAAAAGAACATCGAAATGTTCAGTCCAGTTGCAGAAGGGCAGCAAGATGCTTATCACCATGGGTGGAAGCCAAAGAAAAAACCTTGAAACTGTCATCAAAAGCTTCCAGAGTGGTTAAGACATGAAGCATTTACTTATTTTGTGATACAGTCTATGAATAGTCCAGACTCCGGAGTCTTTTTTCAGAGAGATGGTTATTAAACATGAAAATGAAACAACCAAGGAACTGGGGGTGTTGTTTCCTCGGTAGACTGAAGCCAGGTGGACCTTTGGCCGCAGTGTCTCGTCAGTGAGCAATACTGAGTGCAGTAATTAATTTACAGTCAGATATGTGCTCACCACCTGAGTGTCGTCCCATGAAGTTAGAGCAGGATTGTCATTTCTGCTGTGCACCACCAAAAGTTGAGTTGTTTCCTAAAAATATCCTCTGTGGGTTCAAAGGAGCTGCACAGTAGTTTAGGAACTGCATGAATGAGCCTCTCTCCTATGGCTTCTTGAATTCTTCAGTATTTTTGTTTTAAGTACATTATACAGGTTCTTGATGATGTTTCACTGTTTCTGCAGTGACTGGAATTTAATGTGGTCACTGTGACTTTGCTGTTAGGAGAGAAAACTCATTGGAATAAATGTTACCTTTCTGTTGGTTTCCTTAGATTTGGTTTAATTCTTAAGGTTTTTATCTAAAAGAACTTGATTGAAAGTAGAGTATGTAGTTGAAAGCACAGTAACTAAACTATTTTGATCATCAGGGTAGGAACATTGTATATTCCTGCAATTAAAATTCTAAATCAACGGAATTACAAATTGTCTTCTATCATGCATTTTTTCCTAATTCATAAGCTAAAATGTCAATAAGATTTTTTTTCTGAGTAAAATAGAGGTATAGAAGTATGTATTTTTCTATGCATTTTGTTTTCAGTGTGTTTTCACTAATTCTATTTCAGTGTGCCTGTAGCAACTAATGTTTAAAGAAGGGTAAGGCTTTTAGTGAATATGTAGTAAGTAAACTATTTTAATGTATGTATTTTTATACAAAGTAGATTGAGTCACTTGATACATAATAAACTGTTTAAAAAATGTTCTTTCCAAAATTTTTAAAATTATTATTTCTATTTTAAGTGGGTTTGGAACCAGCACCTCTTTCTGTATCTGAAGAACGACAACTTGCAATTCTGACAGAGCTACCTTTTGTAGTTCCTTTTGAAGAAAGAGTAAAGGTACCTAATTTCTAATTTAATATGCAATTGAGTTTTTTAGCTTTTTGTTTTGAGTAAGTGTAAAAAGAGCACTTATTGAAGTACAAACTGGATCAATTCCCTGCAGAAGGATGTGGCAGTCTGCACTGTTTTTCTTCAGTACTCTCGCAGCAACTGAACATTTGAAGTTGATGACTTCTCTCTTACTTTCCTACTTAAATTGCCCTTTATAATAATTGCATTAGAGTTAGAAACGTTTATTCCGAGATAGATGAGAGCATTTTGCAGTCCCGGCTCAGTGATGGCTTTACATGATTGCACCCTCTTGTGGTGGCACAGCACTGACCGGTTATGTGTCTGTGCCAGAGTGCAGGGTCACAGCTGGGGACCTGGGAGCACTGGGTGGGTTTGTTCCAAATGACGTGATGGATGTCTTTTTTGGGAAAATATCACCTAGAGATTAAGTTCCTGCATTCATAGCTGAATACTTGAACTTTAATAGAATGTGTGGCTTAAAACTTGCAAGATTCTTGTACTTGATTGATTGGATTTGCTTTTGAATATTTTTTAGATTTTATAGACGTAATTGTTAGTTCTATTACCTATTTAGGTTTGCATCATAAATATTCTTAAAGCTTTTTTTCTGTTAAGCACATTTTTTTTCAAACTGGTTTAGTTTTCAACAGTTTCAATTATTTAAGAACTGCTCCCTAAATTGTCTTGGAAACGTTAAGTTTCAAGACACCATCAAGGAAATGAAGAGTAATTCCATAGGGAAAGTCGGTCTTGTCAAAACAGACAGGGGCAGCTTTGGTAGAAAATGCATGTTTTTTTCTCAGGCTTCTATGAAACAGTTGTTCCAACAAAACATCTTATTACTGTATGGCAATACCCCACTAGGATTAAAGGGAAATTATAGGAATTGACCTCAAGCAGGGATCTCCATGTCATGACTTAGTCACTGCCTTCCAGCCTCTGGACTTCTTAAAGCTGTGTTGAGATGCATAAATGTTATATTTTTGGAATTCATAAAGCCTTGTTTGGTGCAATTGGAATTCATAGAACCTTGTGTGCTTTTATCACAAAAACTGAAGTAACAATTGCATGAGAGCTTGGAGATAGGGATAAAGCTACAGACTGAACTTCTGTAGTTCAAAGAGGAGATCCTGTTACACTTGTGTCTTGGAGCAAGTGTGTATGGTCCTTTTTGTGTAAGAGTGAGAGTCAGCATTCCTTTGGAGTCTCCCACTGCCTCTACACAGCAACTTGCAATAAGGGAAGAAAATACCACATCCATAATAAGATTTTTTTTCCTTTTGGTCAGTTGCTGTCTATGGCTCTGTGATTTAATATGGTAATACAGCTCAGTGCTGCCTGTGTGTGTGGGTTGTTCCATATTCCCTTTCATTTTCTGACTTCATCATGACATTTTTACCTTGAATTACCAGATAACAGATACTCTTACAAGCAATTGCAGAGTCCAGTTCCATGGTAGGCTCTTCAGCTTTCTGGCCCCGGGGGGTGTTTTCCCTGTTAGCCTTAAGGCACATTGGGGTGCACCTTTCAGTCTCTGGGAGGTAATGAATCCAATGTGTACCAAGTGCCTTGGTTCTCACCTCCTTAGGCCATACTTTGGTCGACTTGCCTGTGGTGATGCTGCTTCCCAGGGTGTGTGCTTCAGTCAGCTCTGCTTGTTTTTCTGTGTGTTAGTCTGAAGTCATTGCAAATGCTTCAGTTGTGCAGTAGGGTTCTCATTTTCAGGACTAACATATACATGAACATTTGGGACAGTACCAAAAAGAGTTTTGCTATAAGATGTAGTATCAGGTGATTCTTTCCATCTAGAGTTGGGTAACATTAATTAATAAACTTGTATCTAGTCCTGTGTCAGGAAGGAGAGTGATGGTGAGCATATTCTCATGCTCCATGCATAAAAAAAGGTGCCTGCGGCTACATGGTTGTGATGTTACAAAACTGTAGAAAAGTTTAGGCCAGAAGGGACCTCTGGAGGTACTCTAGTCCACATCTTTCCTCGTACAAGAATAACTTCAGACTTGGGTCAGCATGCACAAGGACTTGTCCAGATGAGTTTTGACTATCTCCAAAGATGGAGATTACACAAACTCTCATGTAACCTTTTCCGATACTTAATCACTCCTATGATGAACTTTTTTCTTTATGTCCATTTCTTGTTTCTCTTTCTGCAGCTTAGGACTATTTTCTCTTGTTTTCCTCCTGTGTACCTTGGGAAAGATTCCTACTTTGTCTATACTGTAATCTTCCTGGTTGGAAAGCATCTTCTCAACTAGGAACATTTGCCCATAAACACAGTAGATCTGAGACCTTACTCTAGCTTTGTCTGCTGTGGTCAGAGTTCCTTTTTCATGATAAATTTGTTTTTAAAAATCCCTGCAGACTCTTACTTAAAAACATGGTCTGGGAGATTATATCCCTTGGAAAATGTACTAGACTATTTATTAAATATGGGAATGATGGCAAGAGAGAATATAGTAAACATGCACTCCCTGGATAGAGGGAATATTATTATACATTAGGCAACTCGCTCCCGTGCTACATCTCAGCATAGAAGCACAGTTAGCTACAGTTACTGTTCAGGTGAACAGGTTCCTTTTGTGACAACTTGAAAAGGGACAATGT
The DNA here is from genome assembly GCA_013397775.1 of Eulacestoma nigropectus. Classification (NCBI taxonomy): domain Eukaryota; kingdom Metazoa; phylum Chordata; class Aves; order Passeriformes; genus Eulacestoma; species Eulacestoma nigropectus. Next base: position 2,792,129 of record VZTE01000432.1, on the reverse strand, counting down.
GAAGTTCAATTTGTACTTCACCTAGCATTTTTTTTTTAATTGGTATGATGCTCTTTTTTTTTTTTTAATGTGGCAGTAATATCCATGATTTTATTTTATCTGAATTATTTGTTCAATTCTTGTGCAAGGGGAACTGGTACCTCTTTTCTTATTACTGAGAATGTTCCTGACCATTGCAAACAGCAACAAAAAATTATTTACCGGTATTGAGGATAACCTCTGTGTGTGCAAAATACTCATGGGACTTTTTTCCTTTGTTTTTGAATACTTTGCGTTTCAGAACTCTGAAAGTTAGGGAGAGAAAACTGGAATCACTGGCACAATGTCTCTAGATGTGTCTCTTTACGTAGAAAGAACTGAGGGTGATATCTTAGCACAGAAAAGTTCTTTGCATTTCTGTCCCCATCCTCCCCACCTCCTTCCCTTGCCTGGGTCGTGGCTCTGTATTAAGTTTCTGCAGCTCGATGAGAGAGAAGACAAATCACTTGAAAGTGAGTGCCAGAAGCAGCTCAAAGGACAGTAACAGTAGTGAATAACTATCTCTCATTGAATATTTACATCTGCACAATGACATGATTACTCTTTTTGCTCATTTTAACAGATTTTTCAGAGACTGATCTATGCTGATAAACAAGAAGTTCAAGGAGATGGGCCATTTTTGGATGGAATTAATGTCACTATCAGAAGAAATTATATTTATGAAGATGCTTATGATAAACTTTCTCCTGAGAATGGTAGGTTTACAGTTAAGTTATCAGCTTGTTATAACACTTCATTGTTCTTACCATGTAGTTACATATTTGCTTATCTGACTGGTATGCTGTAGGTGTGTCAGCTCTGAGATGTGAAAGTTCTTAAAAGTTAGATTTCCTTGTTTTTACAGAAGTAATTCTCACCCATATTCTTTCAGATTATTGCAGTCTAAGTAATCTCTTTACAACCTACTTTTATGGTGCTTTTCTTCCCATTTGCTCATCCAAATAATTATAATTTGTATATTTTTCTATGTAGTTCATTAGATATTACCTGCTTTGGTAATCTTTGCCAACAAGTACATACGGACTGAACGGGGTTTGCTAAGTACATTGTGTCTGATGATAGTGCAGGGCTCTTTTTAATGATTAGATATAGTGCTATAAATTTTACGTCATTGAATTAAATCACATGTTCATGTGAATCTGAGTGAATCACTCACAATATCTTACATAAATACAGTTTTCTTGGGTCTCTTTTAAATATTTTGTTAGGATTTTTTTCTTCCCCTACCTATGGTCTTTTTCACTCCTTTTTTCATGACTCTTAAAGCTAAGACCTTTTCTACAAAGTGAGTGTTTCACAAACAAAATACTCCAAAATCAAGCCAGTAATAAGAGTTTTGCTACTATTTACTAGGTCAGTTTTTATTCTAGCATATATAGTTTGTGTGTGTAGTTACATGTGTTTTTATCCATACAAAACTGAAGCAGACAGCTGCATTTGAGTTTGTCTCTGTCCTTTCTCTGCAGAACCTGACCTCAAAAAGCGCATTCGTGTTCACCTGCTTAATGCACACGGTCTTGATGAAGCTGGTATTGATGGTGGTGGAATTTTCAGAGAATTTCTGAATGAACTCCTCAAATCAGGATTTAACCCTAACCAGGGGTTTTTTAAGACCACCAATGAGGGTCTGCTTTACCCTAACCCTGCTGCACAGATGCTCGTTGGAGACTCATACGCACGACATTACTACTTCCTTGGAAGAATGCTTGGAAAGGTAAAAACAGTGTTGTGTAATACAAAGCTGTAGCAGTACTGAAATTATTCAGTAATGTTTTTTTCTAATTGGGATGGGTGGATGGGAAAAAGAAAAGATTTTTCTAGGCTTGAGAGAAAATAACTTTCAGATGTTTGGTCTAAATGTTGCTACTACAGATCAGCTAAATTTCTGGTTGATTTTAATAAATGATATACTTGGGAAGTACAGGAAATTTGCCATATCCTGACTGCCAGTTGAGCAAAGTTTGCATGTTTGGTTCTGTGTATATCCTTGTGCTTAAGGCTGAGTTGATTGAAGCCACTAGATCTGCTCTGCTTGTACTGATTTTCATCCTGGAGCTTTTTTGGAATATGACTGCAGTTACATTTCCATCATTTGGAATATATGAAATGAATGTTTTAAACAGTTTCTAGTTGTATGAGGTATATAATTCTTTACCATCAGCATTTGCCATACTTAAGAGCCACGTGCAAATTAATCTGCACATATTCTTTTTGGGGTTTTGTACATTTTACGTATTTCTTGAGTTTTAGTGCTTGATAATTTGGTGATATGAATGTTCAAAGGCTAACAGATGCTTGTTGAGCTAGATGAAAAATGAAGGGGGAAGAAAAGAGAGAGAAACCATTACAAACATTAATTACATTCAATTTTCTTTTATGGTCAGGTTTAATACTGAGGCTATTTCATTCTAAGCGCTTGAAATAATTTTTATAAAGCTAATAATTGTGAAACAAAGTTTGGAATACAAATTCCATTTCAGAAAAAAAAATGTATTAATTGCTACTTAGCTGTCTAATACTGAAGGTATTTAAGATGTAAAAGTCCCATTTAACTGCCTGAAGTATTTTGAAGGCTAAAATCCTGCTGCCTTGCAGTGAGATTTGAAGTGCAGTTGAATGTCTTTGTAGTGTAGCTGGAAGCGGTTTCAAGGGATGTTGTTGGCAAACTTGGATTGTTGAAACAGTGCTGTGCTTGGGAGGTGCCAGTCAACTGATTTAGATAAAACTGCCTCTTTGTAAGCAAATTCCCTGCTAACGCATCCTGGCTACTGCCATATCCAAACTTCTTAAGGAATGGAAATTACCAGTCGGCCATTTCAATAAATAATCTTGGAGTGATATTCCCACACAAAGAGTGGAGGTGGATTCAGTACTAATACATTAGGTTGTGTCTAATACTACATACCCAAGCTTCATTTTCTTTCTGCATGTATAGATATTTGGAGTGGGAAAGCAAATACTTGTGGTATTGTTAAAGAAGTTGCTTCATCACAAAAATGTTTTGTGTATGTGTAGGAAGGAGGCAGGGCTCAACTGTCAGGGGAAGTTTGAAACATTATTTTAAAAAAAAGATTGTAATTTTGAGTCTTCAGTTTCCTCTGTCAAAACAACACATTGCCGTCTGTAATTGAATTTCAAGTATTAGCATAGAGACAGAAGTTGCAAAATGTGTTCTATCTCACAGAGTGCTACAAGTAGCGTTTGACTTTTATCTTTTTAAAATCAGAGAATCTATTATTTAACATTTTGAAAGCATAAATTGTTTTTGTATTTGCAGTATGTTTAGTTAAGGTAAGAACTGACAGTGCTACTTAATAATTACCCTTGCCCAGGTGCACAGACACCTTTTTAGTAGTGTATTTAGAGACTTGATGAATTAAACAGAAAGATAAGGCACGACCATACTGTTCAAAACCTGCCAGCATTGTGATCTTGGTTAGCTTATTGAATACCCACTCATCCATTTTCAAAAATGTGTCCATTTTATGCTTCGCACAGGGCTATTTGAGAGCAATAGTGGATTATTAAAAGCCCCTTTGCAAACAAAATAGATATAATGCAAAGGAAGCAATTGGGCATCCACAGCAATTTCTTATTTGTGGAAACCAGTATGTAAAGAGTGCTTCCACCAAAAACTCTCACGTAAGAAGCTTCAATGTTATCAGAAAACAAATACATTAAAATATAATAATTTATAGAAATTCTCGGTCTCTTGGTAACCACTTCATGCTGATACCAAATGCATTTAACTTTCAGCACCATAAAGTTACACGTAATTCAGTTTTTCTTCTCATGAGGAAGTTTCTAACAGCTTGGCATCTTCTTTGTTAATTGGTCTGTTCAGAAGCAGAAACATCTGAAAATTTAAAGCTTATCTTGAAAAATGGTGTATCTGAAAATGTAAATAATTTTAATCCTGGATAAATTACTGACTTTTGGGTGTATTTTTCTATTTAATGAAGAAATGAAAATTGTGTACAGTATGCATAGCTTGTTCATGCAAGTTTTATAGTCACTGGATGAGCAAAAGGTCTTGTAGAAATAACACTGTGTGATCATGTAATTGCATATGTTGTCTGAAATCATCCTTAAAAAAAAGAGCAGAAATGAGTTTGCCTAAACAGCAGCTACTCAAACACTTTCAAAGTTTACATTTCTCAACTGTCAGTGACTTTACCCTGAAATGTAAATATTACCTGAGCACTGGTGCCTTTTAAGCATTTTCCTTTCTCTTCCTTAAAAGTTGCTGGGCACACCTTTGCTGAGAGTCTCCCATTGCCAGAGGGGTTGGAAACTTGAACCTCTCAGTGTTGCCCACTGGAAGCACAGCTGGGACTCTAGTCCAGCTGAGTCCCAGGTGTTGCTTGAGAGCCACGGGTGTCCTGGGCTGTCAGAATGTTCAGGTAGAGGAGTTCTAACCCCAAATCCTCTTTGTTGTTCTCTCTGGAAAGTAAAGTCTTGTCCCGTGTGGTGTCCTGGAAGGATGGATGGTGCGGACGCTGTGATCCTTTTGCTCTCTCAGTAGGTGGTTTTAGGCTGTGGGCAGGCCCCTGGTTTGGTTCCACTTCCTTTTCACATGCGGTAGTTGTTGTTCTGGCTGCACTAAAAGTCTCCCCCCGTGCAGGCTCTCCTGCTGCAGGTTTGGCAGTGTAGTGGAATTGGCTCAGGAGAACACAAAAGGTGCTTTTTTGACAGGCTGCCAAGAAGCAACAAAGCAAGGAAATTTGGAAGCAACACCTAAGAATATTAAATGAGGATTTTCTCCATGCTGATTTCTTGAGGGGTCTGCTCCAAACCTGAAAAGAGGGAAACACTGGTTAACCATTTCAGCAGAAACAGTGCTTGGTAGAACAGTGATGGAGAATTAAAATCTGAACTTCACCATGTTCTGACCTGAACTCAGTCTAGCATACACCATATTTCTCCATTTCCAGTTTACATTTGCATTTGCAATGATGTTACTGTGACAGATGTTGTGGAAAAGGACATTATTTGCATTTGGAATTCTTTGACATCAAGCTGCTAATTCTTAGGATAATTTACTTAAATTTCATGAAGTATCAGCATTAGTTTAAGAATGTGGCAGGAAATCCTTAGATAGATTAGTATGATAATTTTTATGGTTTCCTCTTCTTCCCTTTTGACATAAACCTGCTAGTTCTTGCATTTATTTTGTTTTGCAGTGACTCTCTTTGCATGTTAAACAGCGTGACTCTGACACTAGAGATTTTTGTATAGTACACTCAGTGTCTTTGAATTTACTGAATTCTACCATCTCCACCTCTCTTATTCCAGAATATTAAATAGCACTTGTGAGTGACACATTCACATTGCTGAAGAACATCTATTTTTGAAATATAATATTAAGTCCTCTTTTCTAAGCAATAGAACCTGCAGTCCTTGGAAGACATTAAGGTTTTTTCAAAAGATTTAGATTTGTTTTGCCAAGACCAAACTTTTGTCTTAAATGATTGGGAAAGCAATATGGAGAATAAAATGTCTTTTGAGTTGTTTTGAACTGAGTCCTTCCTTTGTGGAACCAAAGAAAGAACTGTCATAGAAGAAGCAGCAAGAATTGAGAAAAACTAATGTGTTCATTTTAAATTTTAGCTTTATTTTGATGGTGGATACAATCTAGGTTTAGTTCTTTGATCATTAATATTTAATGGTATATAGGAGGTCAGTAATTTGGATGGACTTGTAGATATTGATGAAAGTCAAAGTTCTTTATTTTCCTATGAGTTTTTGTAGTTTACGTTTAAGATCTAACCGACTGTTCTTTGCACATATCTAAGTGTTGTTAAATATATATAATTGAAAAAAAGAGTTATAAAATAAGTCCTTGGTTAAAATGAAGCTTTAGAAGAGTAATAGTAGATCAAATACGGATTTTATTACACTACAAGTAAATGTGGGACCTAATTACTGGTTAGGTTATTTTTCTGTATCTTAGTGAGTAGGGTGCTTTATGGTTACTGTTTGTAACTTTGAACAGAGCTGTGAGAGATCATTTGTTGTGTGAGATATTGTGCCTGTCTGGAAGGTCCAGTTCTAAGATGAGCAGTGTCTGTAGAATCCATTCTGCAGGAAAACTAAAGTAGTTCTTAATCATCCTCGGGCCTTATCTAAGAAATATTGGATCAGGGGAGTCTTTTCACAGCAAGATACGCATCAGATCCTGAACTCTTAAATTATAAATTAGCTGCACATATGGAGTCAAAACATTCAAGGAAATGTTTCTAATAACATATTTGAGTGTCATTTGTGCACCCAAAGCTTGTAGAGAGAAAACAAAGCGAGAGAACTGTACAATGAGAACTGAGTTTCATATACTTGATTATTTGGTAGGATGGTATGTCTAGCATTGCCCTGCCACTCTGACTGTTGAAGGGTGGGTTTTTTTTCTTCTGATTTTTAGGTTGACCTTTCCCTTTTCTTATTGACCACTTAATTAGATCCACTGTGGCTTGGATTAAGTCAGTACACCCTTAACTGATTTGTGCTGCAGCCACAATTGATACTGCTAGTACCTGGAAAGGTAGGTATGGGATTGGTGGTACTGATGCAATGAGGAGGTAATTGGTATAAACTCTTTGTTCTATTAATTTCAGTTACCTTGCACATGATTCTGTAGATTCAGCATTTTGCTTAGAAGCGAGTTAGCTGATGATCATTTGTCTCAGAAAATCCTGAATCATCTGATAAGGAATCAAACCAGGAATTCACCATGGAAGGTGCCATGGTCCTTCAATTATACACTTACGGTGTGGAAACACAATCCTAAGAGAGCAGAATTGATACCTTATGGAAGTTATTTCATGAGTTATGAATGCAGATGTAAACTAATCTGAATCTATTTTCTGACACAGTTATTCAGCTTGACAATTCCTTTGTGTACTGGTGCATTTAACAAAACCAATTATCTTTTGATTACAAATAGCTATGTTAGTAGTAACCTTGTAAATATATGTCTAGCGCTAAAAGACTACTGAAATGTGGTATTTTAACTCTAAATCTTTAGGAAGGAAAAGTGTTTATTGATGGATTGTGATATTTATTGGGTCATAATGTATTTAAATTTCCTTTAATGCATATGTTAGTGATTGTTTACCGTGATAAAGTGCGTAGAGGTCTCTGCAAGGAGTTCTGCATGGAAAGAATTACCTCATGTCAGTGGTCACTCCTCAATTAAAAGTTCCATTAGCAGATGATTCCTGCTTCTGGTTTGTGTACTGATTGCATTTTATTGCCTCTAAATCAGGTTCCTAGACAGGGAATAAATAAACAGTTAGAGTGTGTGGTAATGGTATCCTGATCTTTTTTCACAGTTGGGAACACCTACATCCATTTCAGTCAATTAGGTTTGGAATATTTACTGAAATTCTTAATTCTGTTAGAACTTTAAAAATTACTAGTTTCACTGCTATTAAAATACAGATTTGTCTTAGAAGCATATCCGGAGGTTAGTTATATAGTAGTAAGTGTTTCAGTATGTCAGAAGATTGAACTTAAGTAAGGAGAAGTTTTCCTTTTATCTTCAGTTCTTCCTAAATTATGTTTAAATTTGAGACAAGAAAAATCTCTTAAGCCTTTACTGGAACTTCAGTAATGAGTGATAACTGTCAGTTACCCACTACATCCACAGGTATCTATAGTGCTTCCTCTCTCATCCCTCAAAACCCCCCAAATGATATTGATAGCAATTTATGTCATATTTATGGCATAAGTTACAGAGGTAACTGTTCCTATTAAATGAGAAAGAAACTATCAAACTGATGAAATGGTAGTTTTCTGCAAGTGCTGGCAATTCTGAAGCACTCTGTTTTGGTAATAAACATAATTGTAATTAAACTAAATACATCCTTAATTCTTAGAATAAAAATACTAGCATGACTTTCTGTTTTTAAATTAAAAATTAACTCAAGGTCATTACACTTGATATGATCCAATGACATCTTTGGGAATGGATCCTTACATTTTTCTGGTCCTGTGTTCATGAGTTAGGAGTTTGGTCTGTGCTGCCAAACCCCTGCCATCCATTTCAGGGATTTGCACTGACTGCAGCACCTGTGACAGGCAGGTCCTTCACACCTGAGTCTTGCCACCCCAAATCTCTGAAACTTCTATAAACTTGTACTTACTGACCTTCAAATTCCCACTGAGTGGGAAATCTGAAGTAAAACCAATTTACAAAAGGCTTTTTCTAAAAAAAAATAATAAAAATAATTTAGAAATCTGATGATATTAGCAAGGGCTATTAATAAAGCTCACAGAAGCCTAATTACAGGCATCAAGCTGTGGGATTTTGGACTCCTTTTAAAAGACAGAACAAAGGCGAGCTATGAATTTTCACAGTAATAGAGGGAAGATAATGCACCAGATTTTCCATTACTGTGATGATACAAATGCATCTAGTCATGTACTACTGCTCAGAGGCTTGGAAACAGTGACTTAGAGCTTCCAGGTAGCAAGACGCATTGCATTGTGACACGCACCTGAGAGAATTTTATTTTATTTTACTATATTGGTGTTAGAAACAATATCATTTGGGATTTGCTCACTTTAAAGCACATTATTAAGCATATCTTTAAAAAATTACTTTATCTAGAGATTACTAAATGTTAGCTCTAAAAATGCTTCAAAAATACGAGTACGTGTTAATTTTAATTTAACTTAAATTTTTAGTTTAATCTTTTTCATTAGGGTTGAAAAGGCTTTGCTGCCCCAAAGGCTTTGTGAGTGTGATGAGATATTTCTAGGATATAAATAATAAGGTAGAAGGAAGTTCTAATGGTTTTGCTATTTTTCGATCATTTTTATTAATGATTCTGTACAGCTTTGAAGATCTATTGCACTCTATAAGTGCTAAGTATTATTTAATAGTAACTGTTTAAAATTACTGTAATAGAAAGGGTTATGGTCTTGGGGGCTGATTACGGAAAAACTGAATTTAAGCCCAGTCATTTTCTGCCATATCCCAAAAGCTGCGCATCTTTCTAGGGATATGACTTTAGCATTGTTTATGCTCTAAAATACAGTTCTGGGTTGTAAAGGATTAATGGAAAGTAGAAGCAGTGACTGTTTATTTTTCTTAAGAGAGATTTTAGTTGAAATAATAAATGAGAGAATTAGTTGTTGAGATGAAAGTTTAAGTAAAGGCACTAAAGCTGCCTCAGAGGGAGAGAGATTTAATTAGTTCATCTGTGAATTTGTTTACAAAATTTGAACCTTATTCAGCATGTTGTAGTGCTTGTGTAACCTCTACTGTGTATAGCTAATTTGGCTGAAATGACTCTAATAGCTTACATGTTGTCCAGATTTAGAACATGGCATGAAATCTTTTCTTTCTGAAGAGTAATTCCCTAAATCTTGGGGTCATACCTTAACAATACCTTGTGTGACTATGTAGTACTTAAATGGCATCGTGATAGTTCCGCTCTATAGTCCCTGTCTGGCATTGTTCTTACTTTGTTGAAAGAAGGAAAGTCCTCCTTGTCCAGAGAAATGTCATCCTTCTCCCTTTGTCACTACGTACAGCTGTCACTCCAGCCCAGATCCTTCTTCCATAATACATCACCTCTACTAATCGCATGCCTGTGCTCTGAAGGGTGCTTGCCTTAAAGAACTGCTTCTTGTTCCTCCACATCACAGATGTTTAGTGAGTGCATTCAGGATATTTGTGTCTGAACATCGTATTTTTCATCACTTCAAATGCCCACATTGTGATCTGTGTCACTGAACTGAGTAAAGGCCAGTCTCTGTCGCAATCAATTACAGTGGAACTATAATCACAGGTAGCTGAGATGACTTAAAAGAGGAACAACAGACTTCAGACTGCATGTGAAGTGGAAACTTATTAACTGCAGGAGGCTTTCTGTTATTTTTGGTTGTTTTTAATATTCTGGTGTGTTCTGCAGGCGTTCACACACAAATGGGAGAGAGGTGTGTGAATATCCTTTTACTGAGTACTACTTTTTCCATAGTGATATATTGCTCTTGGCCTTCTAATGAGAAAAAAACCTTACTTTAACCATCTCTTCAGAAAATAGAAAAGGGTTGACATAATTGGGAGAACACTGGGTTGGAGAGTACTAAAAATAATTTGTTACTGAAATACAAATTTTTTTTGTTTGGTCATTTCAGAAGCATTTAAGTTACTTTTTTTGATATCTAGAGATGTTAACTTTACCTAAAGAGCATCCCTAACCTACATGAGTTTGAAATAGTGCTGGGAAATCCAGCTTGGCCTTTTCAGCAGACATAACCATTTAGATACTTGGGAATGTGTCACCCTGTGAGCATTACAGTGCTTGTGGGATTGCCCTTGATATGAACATTGCTGTCTCTGCTTCACACCAGCTTCTTGCCCCAAGCTTGTACCTGCAAATTGCACTTCTGTCCACCGAGAGTGTTAATACGGAGTGCAGCCTTTCAAGGAGGCAGAGCTCTGTAGGCTCTGTTCAGGTTGTTTGTGTTGTCCCCCACATCTGAAGATTAGAAACTAGAAGTCTGATGCCATATGCAACCACCAATCGCTCCTTTCATGACTTCCCATCTGGATTTTTTGCCTGGCCTGCTGCAGTTTATGGGCTGCAGGGTAGAGACAGTGGAGTCAGATAGGAAAGCTGGGAATGGGAACTGTCAGAACTCATCGTAGAAAGGCATTGGTCTCATCAGTGATTACCACAGAGTTAAAGGAAGCTTGCCAAAGGGTGAGAGTACTTTGAAGTTGGAGAAGAGATTAGTTTTAAAATGTATATTGGTTAAGCTTGCTGGCTTTCATCTCCTGAAGCAGTGTATGAACCGGAAGCTCTCATTTAGCCAAACAGAGGTGGACATCTCTGTCCAAGAGCAAGCCAGTTTCTTCCATCAGTGTTGTTGTCATTAGCTGTGAGAGGAAGAAAGAGGACAAGTTCTATGTGGAGAGCAGGACCTTACATTTTATTAAAGTACATACATAAGTACGCACTAATGATGCAGCTTCACACTGCAGCTGATTAATCTGACAGCTGGTTTCCTCTCTAAGAGGTGGTCACCATTCCCTTGCCTTCCACTGATGCTGGGCTCCTGCCTCCCTTATGTTGATGTTGCAGAAAGCCAGTTCAGAGAGTTCAAACAGGCAAAAAACACCTTAAAATTGGGTAGCGTGGAGCTCCCCAAGGCAGTTTAGTGTGGAAAAATAAGGAAGGAGGGAAGTCTCCCTCTGGGCCATTACATTAGCTTTAGTTAGAAAAATCCCCATCAGGATGGGCTTCCATGGGCAGCTGGCAGCTCAAAGGTTGTGCTCCTAGTGAAACAAATGGTCCTGCTACTCCCACCCCGTTTCAGAAATGGCTATGAGCTGGATCTTACTCTGATTTGAAAGAAGCTTCAGTGTCCATGCTGTGACCACCAACGCCCACCTACCCTGCAAACCCCAATCCAACAGCCCAAACAAAGCACAACACAAATAACCTGCAAGTTCTGAACCTTATTCAGGTTATAATGACCCTGTAGCCTCTACTGTACAGCTGCACTAGTTGCAAACAAACCCAGGGGAATCAACAGCTGATTTTCATTGCCCTGGCAGGAATGTGTGGAATCACATTTTTTAGCAACAACAGGTAGTTTGATCAGTTTATGCTGACTGAGAAACAGAAAAGCTAGATGGAATCCAGGAAATAAAGTTTCAGTTTATTTAGTCATGTTGTACACAGCATTTCTCAGCATCTTTGCACAGTGCTGGGGCTATAATGGTGGAATTCACCTCTTTGAAACAAAACGAAAGTTTATCATGACTTTTTTCACCAGAGTTTAAGTATATTTTTTATTAAACTTTATTAGGATAGCTTGACTTTCAAACTAATTAAAACACTACTGTTTGTCTTCTTTCCAAAAATACTTTGTTTTGAATATTGCAATCACTTAGCTAAGAGAGAGAGTAATTAAAGTTATTCTCAAGTTGCACAATTTAGTTTATTTAAAAATGCTTTATATAGTTTTTAGATGAAGTTATAAATGTTCACTTTGGAACTACCTGAAGATTAATAGTGATGCATTTGAAATGCATTATTTTTTTATTGATTCTTAATGTAGTAAATTACTGAAGTTATTTGGCAGCAAACAGAAATAGCCAGTGATGTTGTTCACATTTATTTTCCTGATAGCATCACAATTTGCATTAATTGCATTGCAGCTGCACTCACTTATATTAAAAAGCTTCTACCATAATTAATCCTTTTTATTTCAAATCATTTTGGCACAATTTCTAGCAATAAACACTCATAAAAGACAGACACTTGAAAAATAACTTACAAGTTTCTTCAATATACCTATTGCTGTTTTTTCCTGACAAGGAATTATTGATAGGCTTCTAGGATCAAGTGTTGCAAGTGGTGAAGACTTAAGACCAGTTTGAAAAATGCTAAGTGGATTATTTTGCATAAAAAATAGACAGGTTTTGAATTTGTGTAATTAACCTGTGTTTAGAAAATACCTTGATTTATGTCTACATTTGTATTTCAGTTGCATACATTATGGAAATTTAATTTATAATCCATTTAGCTGATGTGATCATAGTTTTTAGTGCTATCATTTATTAGTCCTTGTATATTAAATGCTCTAAAGGCTTAAACCTGCCTTGTGTAAAAAATTACACCTCTGCATTTACATTTTATGAGTCATAGATGGAATTCCATTTTAAATTCGGGTAGCTTTGATATATTTAAGGAATTACAATAGCTTTATTGTTACTAATGCAGGAACAGCAAACACTGACCTTACACATTGCAAATTAATGATTTATCCCTCTAGTTTGCTTTTAAAGTCAACTATACAAATGAGGATTTTGACTTCTACACCTTGAATAAATCATATGGCTGTAAATATAATGCACCCTTTGGCTTTGAACTCGTTATTCTCAGGTTTTTTTGCAAGGTCTAACTCACCTCATAGAAAAATGTTCTTTCAAAAGTTTAAGGAATTGTGTGTATTTTTCTTAACATCTTTGTTGGAATATCATTGAGTGATTGGAGCTACATTTCTTCTTTTTTCCATTTCTTTTTTTCCCCTTGCGGGGATTCCTTGTCTAAGTTTGCAGCAGATTATGGAGGAATTAATGCCAAAACGCTGCTCTTGGAGAGTTAAAAGGGAACAAACAGTGATGTTACAATGATGTTATGTTGGTGATACCTTTTCTGATCAGCCTGGCAGTGATGTTGATGACCTATAAAGATTTGGTTGTCATTGGTAGAGAGGTGCTGATGTGGCAAACAGACTGGACAATGAGAAAGGCAGCATGTGCCAGGAATGAGTCTTTTTAAAGCAGTGGTCCTTTATTCAGAATAGCTCTGAAGTTTATCTCTCTCATTCTCCTGAGAGCTACCATAAGTACTTCTTTCTTCTAATCAAGAAGCTGTTACTGACTTAAAAAAAAAGAGATACTTTTATGTGGAAGTGTGCTCATACAATAGATCAACCTAGAATAGCATTGCTGGAGTTTGAAAATTCTTAAAGATAATTTGAATTTGCAGTCAAAATACATCTTTTGTGAGTGCTGCAAATTTGGGTCGGGTACATGATTGATTCAGTAATTTTTTGACATCTGTAGCAGTGTCAGGCTTGGAAAGGATTGGACCTGTGATACAGTCAGAACTGGTAAACTCTTGGATTGGAAACGAGGATGTTCTGACTGTGGCATTAGAGAGTAGAATTCACCGAAAATGTGCAGCAATGAATCTGTACAACATGCAAGAGAGAGTTTTTATTAGTTTAAAATGTACTGGGTTTGCAGAGTTTTTATTTTTAAGAGGATGAGGGGGATGACAGTTCTACATGTAGTGATTGATATGAATGGGATGATACTGCTTGTAATAATGGAAGTAGAGATGTTAACTGGTTTTGTAAGACATTCTTGACGCAGTTGCATTGGCCTTTAGCAAACCTTGCTTTTCCTGAAAATCTGTGCAATTTGGATAAGAAGAGTAATGACAGATAAGCAATGACCTTACATTTTAAATCACAACATAATTAATTTGTGACATTTGGGACCTTGGTATCTCATAAGAATATTCACATTTCGAATTTCAGATGAATATTCTTAAATTTGTGCAATATCTGAGCTATTTCGATGCCAGAAGAACCTACTCAGGCACCAAATTAAGATGGAATTACTCAAAAGTTGAGAAATAGACAATAGCCTTCAGAATTCCTGCATGTGCAGCAATAAAATCTAATGTGCTTTTAATTGCTTTATTTTTCAGGCTCTTTATGAAAATATGCTGGTGGAGCTGCCATTTGCTAGTTTTTTCCTCTCAAAATTATTAGGGACAAGTGCTGATGTTGACATTCATCATTTAGCTTCACTAGATCCAGAAATGTACAAAAATTTGCTTTTTCTCAAGAGCTATGAAGGCGATGTGGAAGAACTTGGACTAAACTTCACCGTGGTAAATAATGACCTTGGGGAAGCGCAGGTAAGAGTGGCTTCAAATTTTTTTTTTTCTTTTATCTATGACTGATGAATCATTGCTATCCCTACTAATTAATTTTTCAGTTTAAGTGTGATAGGAAACAACTGTTAAAGGTGCTGTGAGCCATTAGCTGGGGTTCTGACTCAATATTTGGAGAAGAGAGTACCTAACTGTGTAGTTAAAAAAAATAACGTTTGATGGTTACTTAAAGGTCTGGTCTTTTAAGTAGTAAATGGCAGTGATTATTTTTGAACAGTCATACATATAAAGCTCTATTGACTGAGAATGTTTCTTGAAAAAAAATACGCCGTTTCTTCAATTGCACTTGTAATAATTGCAAAATTTAGATGACGTGTAAACTCTAAAAGTACTGCCTGGTTTTAGAATTGCAGGTAGCAGTCAGGTTTTAAAAAACAATGGTAGTAAAGACCTTTTATTGTGGGATAAGGCATTGTCTGTAACTGCAGTTTTCAAAGTAGAGAGCCTGAAGTTTGCCCGCCACAAATTTTTTTTTTTTTATACTCACCCCCCCCTTTTTTTTTGAGGGTTGAGACACCAGATTAGTTAGAGGGGATAAATGGTGTTCAGTGCTTCTGAAAAGCAGTTACTTAGGTCCTTAAGTCTGAGTTTTTAATGCAGTTGCACCATATAATTTGATTATAGCTTTTATTTGTTCTGTTGTGTGTACTAAAGATCACTCATAGTAGAAAATAAATGTCACTAGAGCTTTAAAAGCCGGCCTTAGTGTGCTAATGCAGGTAGCCTCCTAGGTAAAGTCTTTTGTTGTGCTTCCTTTTTCATTTTGGAGGATTTAAAATTGAGGATTTAAAACTTACACTTGATCATGGCATATAATTGGATGAAAAAAGTAGACCTGACCACATTGTGACGAGCAGCAGCATCTGAATTCAGCCTCCTCTCGTGGGGAAGAAACAAAGACTCTAGAAGAGGGTGAGCAGTTCTCTGGGGTTTGCTGCTCAGGGAAGCTGGGACTCTGCACGTCTCCAACACAGCAGCACCACTGAGATGCAGTAACCTGTCCTGGAAATTGGTAGCTTGAATTCTCTGCTGCTGCTGCTTAAGTCATAGCAAGTTTGCTGGCCAAGACTTCTGCATGAACAGCATCAGGCTTGGATTTTATCTTACTCTTCTGTCATCCGTTTCCTGTCATTTTGGAAGATCCGAAAATCTGGACTGCATTTAGTTTTAAAATAGTACCCTCAGATTTGGGGTTCCTAAAGCATACTAAAGGGGAGAGGCAACAGTTGCCTGATAGAAGTAATGTTTAATATTAAACATGTGCCATATGTCGTTTGCCTCCCTGGATTACACTCCCTATATGAAACCATCTGACCTGCACTGTCTTTAGAAAAACACTCAAAAACTTGAGAAAAGACATGATACAGATAAAAAGCACGTTCTTAGAGTGGCTGCTCTGTGGTACCATGTGCTCTGCGTGGCTGGTACTGAACTGAGGTCTGTAGCACCCAGAGGTTGGTGCAAAGCACACAAAATGGCGGTTTCCAACATTACCTGCGATTTTCAGCAATGAGGGGGAAAGTCTGAATTCTAAAATCATTTATTTAACTGTGCTTAAAGTAACAGCTTTGGTCACGGCTAACTTTAGTATCTAACTAAAATGAAGGCTGTGGCTGCTATTTTCAAGACTTCTGATTTGTAATTGTTTGGCATAACTTTAGAACGAATATTTAATATATTAGTGACTTACTGGGTAACTAGATGAAATGTAAGTTAAAATAAATACTCTGATGCTGGTTTGCTGTTTTTATACTTGAAGAGAGAACACTTTACCCATTAAGTATCAGCCATCTTTTTATGAGGCTCACTACATGTTAGTGTAGTTCAACAGAACCCGTTGGTTCTTTTCTTCTGCCTTTCAATGCAACAGGTCTCTTTTTATGCTTCATTTCATTACCTTAATAAACCTCATATGGATAAATACATTTTGTCTCCTATTTGACTTGTAACCAATGCATACTAATTCATTGTGCCAAGGTAAGGCTAATTCACTCTGGGAAAAGAGCTTAATTTGCACTCCTTTTGTTGAATGTACATTATATGTAGTTTTCAGCTAAACAACCACTTTAGTGTTTAATAAATTAGTGCCCAATAAATGCATCATAAATCTATCATTGTAAATAGCTGTCCTCATGACAGCATCCATCCACCAGTTGTGGCACAAAAGCATTATCTGCAATGAAAGACACATTCAAAAGGGGCTCTATTGCCTCTGTCAGTAGTAGAAGGTAGAAATTCTATTATCAGTGTATTGATTCCAGTCCTGTAATGTGCTTTTAGACCCCATTAAACTATTGTCAAAGTGCATTCACCAGAAGTTGAAAAAGGTACTTAATAATTTGCACATTAGACCTGCTAATTAGGGGAGCTATGCCATCAACCTTATCTTCCAACCCCAACTAGCTTTTGATAAAGATCTATCTAATGCAGTGATACCAGCCTACATTTCAGCTGTTGGGTCTCCTGCAGAAAATGGTGGCCAGTAGCAAAGTCTCAGAGGAGGTCAGCCTGTAGTTACAGGTACCTTCAAGCAGCTGTGTATATTGATTTCATTTTTCCTTTTATCTTTTAGATGAGATGGTTATGAAAGGCCTATAAGAATAAGGTTAACAAATTCAAGAAAATACCTTCCCTATTCAGACCTTTCTCCCTCCCCTTCTTTCAGTGAGGAAGGCGAGTTTTGTGGTTGTCCAGGAGAAGAGATGCAAATACACATTCCTCTTCCTTTAGAAATGTTGGATACTGTACTCCAGAAACTCTGTTTGAAAGTATCAGTCTCAAACACTGATACTTGAGAGTAGATGGATCAGCAGTTGAGTGTGATCAGAAGATTCCATAAATAAAAGTGTAAAAGCAGAAATCCACAGAGAAGCAGTATAATATATATGGCAGCAGTTTCTATGAAACCCATATAGTGTAAAACTTGGTGTTCGGACACCTTTTTGGGCTTTTTAAACAGGTGTGAATGCCATTGCTGTCACTGAAAATATTCTGACTCACCAAAGGGGAGTTCTTTAAATTTCTTTGGGGGAGAATTTTGAAGCCTTAAAAATAGTTTTGACAGTTTCTGTCTAGACAACCTCTTCACTAGGTTATAGTAGCTTAGATGAATGATTTTAGAGGTTTTTCAGCAGCAAAGTAGTTAAGATGAGGCTGAGCCTTCTCAGGCAGACTCATAACACTTACAGAAAATGCATTCTTAGACATTCATATGCAACCTCCTACCTGGAGCTCCTGCCTGAACATCTGGAAGGCAGGTGACAGGGAAAGAAAGGAAAAAAAAAAAACTTTGACTTCTTTTCAAAATGGGGAAAAATTGTAGGGGTGACATGACCAAAAGTGATCAGAGCCCAAGAGAAGATTTTCATCTTGTAGGAGTTCTTGAATATCTGTTAAGAGTTTTGTGAAATTGCACTGGAGGTTCTGTGAAGAGATACATGTCTTATGTCTTCCAATGGGACTTTTCTGTCCCCTTTTGGTATTTCCCCTTCATTTTGAAGATGCGCTTTGTGAGTCGGGAATCAAATTGGTCTGAATGATCTGAGTGCTTATCTAAATTACATCTATGGTTTGATTGCCTTTAGCACATGCGATTTTGATGATGAACCAAGTTAAAATGCTTTTTGTTTGTTTGTTTCAACTTAGATCTACAAAATAGAAGCTGAAGTGATGACACAGGCAGGGCTGTAATTTTCTTGTGTGGACTGTCCCTGGGTTATTGTCTTGCCCCATCTAGTGGCCAAAACTGGATGGATAAAAGTAAAATTGAAGCTGATTAAGTGTTTAAGATGTATTAAGTTGTGCTATGTTTCCTTTTTTTGAAAAGGAACTCTTCAACAATCATTCCTGACTTTTAGAATTAAGTGGGAATTCTGCAAGAGTTCCTTTAATGCCATGAAAACACTGAATGACTGAAAAGTGGCCTGCATCTACCTTTACTTCAGTTTTATGCTTACCAAGTGTTAATTGTTTTCTGTCTCCTGATTTACATCCTTCTTAGCCTTTTTGGCATAATATATTTATTATTTGTGCTCTGTTACCCCTTTTGTTTTGGTCTTGAATGATACTTGGACAAAACAGTGGTAAAATTAACTTGACACTGACAAACTCTGAAAATGGATAGTTAGGTTTCCAGAAAACCCCAGGAAATGCAGTTAACTGAGTGCTGTACCCTTACCTGTGTCTGCAGTCAGTGCAGGACTCTGGGGAGGAAGGGGAGCTACAGAAATATTGCTGGATCAGAAATCAAGATTTGCAACTTAAAAATATAAAAATAAAAGGAATAATAAGATTTAAAACCAAAATACTTTGTCCTGTTTTCTAAAAATAGTGGTCAGGAAGAGAACAAAACCCTTTTTTTTCTTTGTTTTGCTGGAAGAACTTTTTGGGGAGTGAATGGCTTTTTATTATAGAATGAATACAGTTTTCCTGACATCCCTAGAGCACTGTGGAGCTAGTGCTGTTAAAATGCAAATGTAAATTAATCTGTGTTCTGATTTCTGTTGGCTGGCCTGCAGGGAAGGTCAGATATTTTACTTCACCTAGTGCTGAGATGAATCTTAAAATACAGCAGTTTTCTAGAAAACACTGCCAGTAGTTCCCTTTGGCTGTTTTAGGAAGGAGATCAGTTCAAGCATCTTTCAGTGTAAATACTGAGCTCACAGAAATTATTGTATGCACATGGAGTGATACCTATTAGTGTATTGCTGGTGTCCATATTCTTAAGAGATGCTTGATGAGTTAAGTAGTACGAATATGCTTTAATATGGCCTAATTCAGTGTGTCCATACCTCAGAGAGAGGGATTGTATTAAATGGTGTCAAACACCCAAGGAATTCTGCAGTTCTGCAAAACAAGTAGAGAAGGTTTGTAAGATTGTGAAGTATTAGTAATATTGAGGTCACAACACTGATCTGTTCATGTGGAACATCACTGGTTGCTCTGGTCTTGTAAAGCTACAGAGGACAAGAATTTAAGAAGTAAGAGAAAGCTTTCCAATCTTGTTAGCCTTTGTAAGAGGTATTTTATAGGAGGAAATAAAAAAAGCCTGTCATTAGTTCCGTGTAAAAGTCTCTGGAAAGATTAATGAAGTTGCTGCCCATAAGTAATACCTCATGGATATATTTGAGGAGGAAGGAAAGAGGTAATTAAGCTCTTCAACACTGAAATAAGGACAATGGGTATGAATAAACTTTACCCATTGGATTTGAAGTGAAAATTAGAATGTTTCTTGTCAATAATTGAATTAATCTGATGATCCACTTTCCAGTGACAGT
Source organism: Eulacestoma nigropectus (assembly GCA_013397775.1). Lineage (NCBI taxonomy): Eukaryota > Metazoa > Chordata > Aves > Passeriformes > Eulacestoma > Eulacestoma nigropectus. The sequence goes on along the minus strand of VZTE01000432.1, from coordinate 2,772,325 downwards.
AGTGAAATTACTACAGTGGGATGAAACACAGAGGAGAGAACTCAGGAGTGCAGGGGCCCCTGCAGATCAGCTGTTTCCACTGTGGTATGGAACATGTCCCATACTTCTGTTAATACTCGTGGACTTCACCAGTAAAAATACCCTCACCCTCAGGCCAGTCTGTGGCCCCAGGTGCAGTCCTGTGCCCTCTGGAAATGGTCCTTGGCTGTGTCCCGTGCCAGGCTCTGAGATGGGTGATCTCAGTGAGAGAGAGCCCTCCTGGGTCTTGTGTCCCTGGTTCTTGTCGAAGGGGCCTTGTCCAAAGAGAGCAGGATAATGTGTACAGGGTGTGAAATGGTGTCATCTACACTGACACCTTTCTCTTGCTTAATTCTTGCAGGAGTAGGGTTTAAGCATAATCAGTACCAGCATAATGAGTACCACAGACATGGTGGAGTATTGATGAGTGTTTTTACTGTAGGTGCTGACAAAAGCCAGAAGCTTGCCAGCTGAAGGATTAAAGTGGGAAGACATATTTTTAACACCTATTGTAATTTAGGTTGTGGTAGCTTATCAAACAAAGTGGTAGATACTCCATCACAGGATTGCATGTCTAAAAAATGTGCTCTAACTCATCTATGGATTTATTGAGTTAAATACAGGAATCTCTAGACAGAATCCTCTGACCTGTGTTATCTGGGAGGTCAGAATTCACAGATCTTAATGGTTTCTTTTACCTTAAAGAGCTATGAATCAAGAAAAAATCTGAATACTCAAAAGCACTGTGAATTTTTAATCATATCATTTTGCACATTTTGCTTAGTACAAGAACAGCTCACATTATTAGGTAGCATGTTAGAAAAGAAACTATTCATGTGTTTAATTCTCTGTGCTCTAAAGATGTCATCATTACTACATACTGAATTGCACAGTTTGTTTAAATGAAGAAATTGCTGACTCCAGAGTGTAGCAAAAAAAAAGAAACAGTTTTTGGAGGGGTTCAGGAGGTGACAGTATCTCAGCTTTTCAGGTTTTTTAAATTCTTCTCTTAAGTACTCTAATAATACCTCCCAGTTGGGTTGCTGCTTAACAGAATTAAACCTCATGTAGTAAAGAGTAGAATACGTGAAGGCCTATTGTGTTTTAATAACAACTATCTTTGATCCTTGTTTATATCTTAATGCAGTTACCGTATCTTTAGTTTTGGGGTTTTTCTTTAAAAATTCTTCCATACTGAGGTACCTTGGTGTACTTGAAGGACAAAAGTTGAGCTTCCCAGTTGAAAAACAATACTTAGGCTTGATTTCTTTGGTTGGTTTTTTTACTTTTGTTGGATTTACTGAGCATGTACCGCAGTACCTTTTCAACAGTATGAATTGTGAATGCTGGGCATTCTGCAGATCAGGGTTATGTCATACTCTGAATTTTGACTCGGCAGACATTGCTTTTACCATAATGTGACCCTGCAGAATTCACCAGCAGCAGACAGTTATTAGGGAAGAGCCCATCCAGTCAAGCACAGCTTCCCTAATCCAGCTCCAAGGAGAGTGTTCTGTGTGAACTCTATGCTTTTACAGGCTACTCTCTCTTCCAGGGCACTTGGCAATGAAGCTGGGCCAAGCTTGCCAAGGAAGGTATTTTCATTTCACCCCAGTTCTTGTCTGACTTGCATTGGTGAATTTGGTTGTAAGACAGCTTCTATAAAAGAGGTCTGACTGTGCTGAGTCTGCTTTCTGGTGATAACCCATGGGGCTGTGTGATGAGCTACATTGGCACCTGGAGGTTTGGGTGCACAGAATATGCTCTTACACATAACCAGAAAAAACACCTACCTTTGTAACTCAAAATCTTCTATCTTATTTTGAGATGAATATTCCTGAGTGTATTCTAGTCAACTTCAAATGGATACATCACTTACTAGGATGTTTTGCAGCCCTGTTTCACGGTTGGAGCACAGCAGTGCAGTTTAGCAGGGTGATGAGGATTGCTGTGTTTGTAGGTGGTTGAGCTGAAGCCAGGTGGGAAGGACATTCCCGTCACCAGCGCTAACCGGATCGCGTACATCCATCTGGTGGCCGACTACAGGCTGAACAAACAGATCCGGCAGCACTGCCTGGCTTTCCGTCAGGGACTGGCCAACGTGGTGAACCTCGAGTGGCTTCGAATGTTTGATCAGCAGGAAATACAGGTACTTCTGCTTAAAGCTGCAGAAAACAATGGCTCTAAACAGAAATAATTGCTGAGTTTTGCCTGTAATGTAACGGTCTAATTTCCTTTGCCATTAGGTTCTGACTTCTGGTGCACAAGTTCCTATTAGTTTGGATGACCTTAAATCTTTCACCAACTATTCAGGTAAGCATATTTTGCTTAAGTAAAAAAATCTATTATGATTGACTTGGGAATAAATAAACTTGCTTTTTTATCCTACCTTTTAAGAAAAGGTTGCAGGGTCATTCTTGTTACCTTTGGCCAAATTTGGTAGATGGGCCTAAATTTCAGAAAATTGGCTAAAATTACAACCCAATTTTATAAATGCTAGGAAATTGAGATACGCAGTTTATTTTATTCACACGCTTAAATGCAAATTTATAGCCAGATAATTCGAGGGTGTTTCTTTTCTAGAAGAAAATTAATTTAAGTTAGTCAGTGACTGTCTAGTTGATCTGAAAATAAGTCTGCAAATGACTTTGGGATAGTAATTTCTACCACCACATTCAGATATTTACCATTTCTCAGAGAGTCTGAAGAGAAAGATCATATTTTTAGCTTGTAAGAATTTTTTCCTTGCATTTATCATGAATGTAATCAAAAAGTAGCTACCAAATCATCAGTTCACATCTGGGCTTACCTCAGGGTAAGTGGATTCATTCAATAACATCCTGGGTCTTGCAGATTCTGTGCACTCTTGGAGTGAAAAGGCAATAATCCGAAGTTACTTGCTAAATGCGAAACTAAAAAAAATTAATTTAAAATAGGATTCAGTGAAGAAAACTGCATTTAAGAAGCTGAGGGATATACTAGCCATAGGTAAGCAATGCAACTGAAATTGCAGTGATCAGAGACTTGTAGGTACTGGGAGTTAGCAATACGAGCCTGCTGGTTATAATATTTTCCCCAGACTTTCCAAGATTGATGCTAGGTTTTCTGAAGAACTTATTCCTTACATAAAAATATTCTAGCTGTAAATCATTTAAATCTCACTGTAGGTGGCTACACAGCAGACCATCCTGTAATTAAAATATTTTGGAGAGTTGTAGAAAGCTTCACTGATGAAGAGAAACGCAAACTACTCAAGTTTGTAACGAGCTGCTCTCGACCACCTCTTCTGGGGTTTAAGGTATGTCCTCTGATGTCCTGGCAAGTTTTTAGAAATGCTGCAGATGTTGATTCAAGTTTTTCCTGTCTAGGATTCTACAATTTGAGAATACTCATCCATGACTACAGAAACAGCTTCAGTGTTTGCATTTGCATGCATAATAAGTGCAGTTTTAAAATATGTAATGAAGTGTTCTGCTGCTTTCTATTTTAACTGCGAAATTTGATAAGCCTACAAAGCCATTGATTAGAGCACTTGCTGCATGTGATGGAAGGTTCTTGCTGCCATTTCATGTTACTGTGCAGAAGCAGAATTGCTACCAGTTTCAAGCAACAGGTTGGGTTAAGTATAGTGTCTTCTAAGTCAGGCAAAAGAGAATTTAGGATATAAAAGCTGCTATTAAATTTGATCCTTTTAAATTAACCATTTGAAGCAGGACATATATTGTCTTCTCTTCTAATTCCCATTTATCTGCTTATAGGTCACAGCTCATTACCTTAGTAGCAAAATATTTAGCTGCAGTCTCCAGATTGCTATTTATGGGGAAGCTTAAGTATGGAGAAAAATTTGCTGTACTGCTGATAAAACTAAAGAGAGGCCAAGGCAAGGTGAAGACATTTTGAAACTAAGTTGTGGGGATATTCTACCCATGAAATTCACTGGACTGCAAAATTTTGGCTGAGAACCAGCCATCATGTCATTTCCCCTAAAATGTGGGAATATCGAGTGCTGTGTGGTGGTGTTACCATGTGGATTGGCAACATCCTCTGTCTTCAGTATCTGTAATCTACAGCTCAGTTACACTCCTTTTATAGACACCTAGGATTGGAACTGGCACTTCCAGTTGGTAACTTCAAGATGTTCCATGTGTCAACTTCAGGATGAAATGAGTCATGTCTTAGACTCCCCAAAACATGCTAAGTAGATCCCCTTTAACAGTAAAGAGTGTCCATAGATTTGGATATGGAGACAGTGGAGATGGCTGTTGAATCACATGAATCCTGTCTAGGGTATTTGTTGATTGATTTATGTGGTTGCTTATTTAAAAGTTTGCAGGCATTTCTCCTAAACTCCCCAAGTCCGTGTGATTATCACTGCACAGTATTCTGGCAATGAATAGGATTTTACAGGACAGCAGGAAGAGCAATTGGAAAACTCTGGGATGAGACCAAGATAACAGTGCATATCAGTCAAGTGAGGAAGGGAGAATTGGGAAACAACTGGGGAAACGAATTAAGCAGAAGTCGCCATTTGCTGTCATCCTCTTTTAATTACATGGGGAGAGGAGGAAATGCAGATGTAGGTACCCAGCTTTGAGGTAGCCAGTTGTAACATTTGAAGAGATGGAGGAAGTGAATCAAAAGGCTAAAAATACTAAGGCTGACAGTGACACATTCGAAAGAAGCTAAATGTGGAAAGCTGAAGTTTGTGCGTTCGCTTGGGAGATGGGCCACAAACTGACTGTAACATACGTGGCTAGGAAAAAATGGAAGCAAATTAGTCACCAAATTTTCAGCATGAAAGCAGTAAGTTAAAAGATGAATTCACTGTACAAGGGGCTTGCATGCTCAGCCACATGCAGTAGTGCTGGCAGAGGAAAGCAGCTGAAAGGGCGTTGGAGCCGCTTTGCTGGGCAGCTCTGAGCGGGACCTCGGCAGTACCGCAGGGTGGCTGCAGCAGGACCTGTTAACAGGGATTTACCTCCAAACCAGGGGCTTGCCAGGAAGCGTCTGCCAGAAAGGGCAGTGTGTGACTGGAATTGCCATCATCGGGAATGTCTTCATAGCCCGCGAGAGTGTGGTGTTTGGAGCTTTGAAGGTGCAGAATGTGAAGCCACAGGAGTGCTGAGTATTACCAGCCAAGTAACTGTAAACGTGGTTATGTTAATGGGAGACATGAACACAAACCAGCTTCAAAATGTGTTTGCACCTTTAGTGTGTGTGTGTATTTTTCTGAGAGAAACACAATTTCTGGTTCTCACTCTGAAATTTTCTGTGTATGATTTATATTGTGGGACCAGCATGTTTTCTTCAAGTTAGTGCATGTTGATTTAAGATTAGGAAATATCTTGACGATCATAGCTTATAGATAATATAGCCTAGCTTTGCATTGTTAAAAAATTTTAAACTTTCATTGCCAGAGTCGGGTTCAAAATAACATTTACTAAAGCTAATTAAAGTTTAATCAGTTTAATAAATGTGATTGTTACAGACAAAAAAAAAAGAATCATTAAAGTGTGGTTGAAAATTGTTAAGTTCCAATCAGGTCACATAATAAATTGATGATACTTTTCCCTTCCAAACTATTGCAGTTTCCCGCTGTACAGTATTTAATTATGCAACAAATGGTGCCCTTGGCCTGACATTTCAATTTAGAACTCAATTTTTCCATTTTTAAAGCTAGAGTAGGGGAGTTCAATTAGCATTTTGAAAGGAACACTAAAAATGCAACATTTTAGCTGTGAAATACTTTTAAGGCCTCCATTTGAACAATAATTTAGCTTAGAATCTCACTGACCTTTTGCCTTTGAAGCTGGAATTCCTTTCCAGTTTCTAAAATCAGAACTTTTTTACCTCAGGCAAGCATTTGATAAAATGAATACTGTCTCGCCAGCAAAAGCAGTGCTTTGGAGGTAACAAATAAATATACTTTTCATTATACTCTTTCTTGGAAGAAGATAAATGGGATATTATTAAAACAATTAAATACTACATACAAAATGTCTTCAAAGTGTGTTCTTCAGATCAGTAGTTAACACATCAGAAGAATAATCAAGGTTTGACAAGTTTATATCATTACAGACTCACTATGCACATTGATATTATGTTTTTGTAGCATTGGAAATTTGTATGGTAGCCTGTATGAATAATAACAAATCATTATATATTTTCCTTAGAATCACATAAATTGCTTTGTGTGTTGCAAATGAGTGGATCTTGTTGGGACAAGGCAGAAGGAGATACTACGCAATTCAAGAGTGGTTTTGGTGCTATGAGGAATGAAAGAAATGCCATTTGAGTGTCATTGTGACAGGTTTTCATCTAGCGATTTACTTCATAGAAATGTGTGCCAGCTGCTACAAGGGTAGATTTTGGCTTGTATACCTTTTTTTGATATGTGGTTGTTTTTTGTTTTGGTTGCATTTTCCAGGAGTTATATCCTGCATTTTGCATTCACAACGGAGGATCTGATTTAGACAGGCTGCCTACTGCCAGTACCTGCATGAACTTGCTGAAGCTTCCCGAGTTTTACGACGAGAATCTGATGCGAAGCAAACTCCTCTATGCCATTGAATGTGCTGCTGGATTTGAGCTCAGCTGAGTCCAACTGATGCTTATTTGGATGATCTGCAGAGGAACGAACCAGTGCCTACTCTATAAGCAGCACCCATACCCAAACAGTTTTAAGGGAATTCTGTCTACATTTCTGCAGTTCTTGTGTCTTACCAAATGCCCTCAAATAGGTTTCATTTCTAAACACAATTTCTTAGTTAGCTTTCATTACTGAATATTGCGTTGACACTGCTTTATGACTCAAAACAATGAATGCTGTGTGCAGCGTGGCTGATTTCTGTGTTTATGTGAAGAAAGAGCACATTTAAAGAACAGTGACATCTCAGTGAAATTAACCAAAGATGAAGCTTTGGCTTTGTGCTGTTCAAACATAAATAATTTTGCAAACTGGCAATAAAGTTGTGTACTGTGCGGTGCATTGGGATGAGACAGGGCTAACATCCTGTAATTAATCTTTTAGATGAAAAGCAAGCAGATGTTTGCAGCTATCCCAGAACTGAGAGGATGAAAATGCTCATTACTGACAACCTAACATCTTAACTTACATCGTAGAGTTGTTTACAAATCATACAGAGATGGGCAATCACCAACCATATGAAGTTCAACCAGGGCAAGTGCCAGATTCTGCACCTGGGATGGGGCAACCTTGGATGTGTGTACAGACTGGGGAATGAAAAGCTGGAGAGCAGCTGTGGAAAGGGACTTGGGGGTCTTGGTTGACAGAAAGTTGAACATGAGCCAAGAGGGCCAAGCGTGTCCTGGGGGTATCAGGCACAGCATTGCCAGCCGGGCAAGGGAGGGGATTGTCCTGCTCTGCTCTGGGCTGGGGCGGCTTCACCTTGAGTGCTGGGGGCAGTTTTGGGTGTCACAATATAAAGAAGACATTAAGCCATTAGAGAGCATGCAGAGGAGGCCACGAGGGTGGTGAAGGGCCTGGAGGGGAAGCCATGTGAGGAGTGTCAGAGGTCATTTGGTGTGTTCAGCCTGGAGAAGAGGAGACTGAGGGGAGACTTCACTGCAGTTCCAGCTCCTTGTTAGGGGAAGAGGAGATCTGGCAGGCACTTACCTCTTCTCTGTGGTGACCAGGGACAGGACCTGAGGAACCAGCATGGAACTGGGTTGGGGAAGGTTTAGGTTGGGTATCACGAAATGGTTTCTCACGCAGAAGGTGGTCAGGCACTGAACAGGCTGCCCAGGGAAGTGGTCACAGCCCCAAGGCTGACAGAGCTCAAGGAGCGTTTGGATAATGCTCTCGGACACTTGTTGTGACTCTTGGGGTGTCCTGTGCAGGACCAGGAGTTGGACTGGATGATCCTGATCGATCCCTTCCAACTCAGCATAGTCTGTGATGCTGTTTTTGAACTGATTTTGTTTTATACTACTTTCCTGCAAGATGGTAGGCACTGAGATAAAATGGGTGTAATATTCCATTTGTGCTTTCTGAAACACCTTGAAGAAATAGGATCTGCATTATTTTAAGTTCAGCCTTATCCTGCATCCTTCTCATGTGGACACTGTTCTGAATGGATGTGACTTTCCAGGTTTCCTCTGTTCTGTTTCTGTCTTTTGTGCCAGGTTGGTTGGTTGGTTTTAAATGAATCAGTCTCCTATTGCATACACAGTACATACAGAAATCATCACTTTGGAAAAATATACATGTAATAATTATTAAAATTATTTGAACCAAAGTTATCAGGCTTTATCTTTTATATTTGAAGCCTGTGGTGGTCACATTCCTTTTCCCTATAATTTCTTTCTATCTTAAATACCATATCTGTGCCATAGACACTAATCAAATTAACTTTTTTTTGTGATTAAACAGGTTTTATATCCATTTCCCTGCAGTATTTCTGCTGAGAAAAGTAAGTGGGAATATGCTGCTTAATATAATTTGGTACCTAGGGAAAAATTGCTTTCATATGGAAGGAGCTGATCCTCTAGTAGTAGGCACATTGTAGGGTTTTGTATGCAAACTGCAGTGAGTTTAAAAAAGGAATTACAGTTCAGACTGTAAGATTTGTAAGTCCATCCCTCTGAACTTTACTTTTATATTTTAAATCATCAAAAATTACAATCAAATTTGTATTCATCTCTTATGCAAAAAATATTTTGCTGTTACTGGAAACTCTGCTGGATTTCCTATTTAATAAGCAGTAACCAGCAATATCCTTTTAAATGTGGGGAAACTGAGTGGTTTTAAGATGTTTACTAGTAATCATATAAAAATGTATAATTTCTTAATTTGGGTAATAAATGAAGTGTTAAAATACTATTTGTAGTCTTGATGTACAGAAATAAAATGATTGGTTTGCTTTTTGGTTTTGCTTTAGGCTTTTTATTTATGTTAAATGTTACATACCCAACCTATTCTTTATCCCAAATTCTTTTCTTGTATATTTTTCTACATAAATTATGGAACTTGTATAAAAGTTGAAAAAGAGATCAGCAATAGTGAAACTGCCTCCCCCTAATTGCAAAACCTGAACACTTCTTTTAGATAGCATTATTTATTTTAGAACCTAATGCTTTAAATATTTTGAAATTATTTTTCAATTCCATTATTTTGCTACATTGGGTAGTGTTGTATCTGTATTTTGTAAAATTAAATTAAACTTTTCTATTAAATATTTGTATTTTGAAGACTGTGTTGGAGTCATGCCAAGTACTGGTACTGGTAATGTCCACCTTGTGCTTTTGAAAAGGAGCCAGTGACCTCTATTGCTGTCTGTGGCCAGGAGAGCAGTGGGTGCCACAGGGCTGGGGGAAGTGTGACTTGCACAGAGCTGTAATTGCAGCAGTCACAGAGCTGCAGAAGCCTTCACGAGAGAACTTGAGTTTGCTGAAAATACTCTGATGTTTTATTTCTTCGGTGTGCAGCACTCAGTGATCTTGTTTGTGTATCCTGTACATGAAGTGTGACACTCTGGCACAGGCGGGGCATCAGAGCGATTGTAGACCAGATTTCACTGTGCACAGGCTGGAGGTCTGTGCAGCTTCACCACCTTCAGAATCCAGACTGCAGTGAGAGGAGAGTGGGGCTTTCCTTTGGCAACCAGTGCTTCCAGCTCTGCCAGCTGTTCTCAGAGAGGCAGGATGAAGCACGAGTTCCTGCTTTTCAATGATCTATTGCTGGATACTTTAAGGAACAGGAGATAAAGGGGTGAGACGTGACATAGACATGTCCTGAGGAGCAGGGGGGTCGAAATGATCTCTTATAGCACTTATGTAGCAAGAATTGTTTCTATATGAAACTGGATTTTTTGGATTTTAAAAGAGTGAACTGTCTCCCAGTTGTGATGCTCCCAGAATTTAGGTAGGCAGAGGCAGGAGCACTCTGCATGCAAGCAACCTGAAATACTGTTGTAGATTTGATCATCACAATTACAGCAGTAATAATTACGAGTTTAGGATTGGTTTCTGTACAAGACAACCCTTCCTTAAAATAAGTTTCTGTACTACAGTGTTTCATCCTCCTAGTTCAGTACTTGCTTTTTGAAAAAGCAAGCATTTTCTGATTGGATTTTGTCTTCAAGTAAGTTTGGGTTGGTAATTTTGTAACCTGTTCTAAAAACGTTTTTGTCAAGGTCTCCATGATGGAAGAGTTCACAAATTTTTCATCTCTACAAAGTTCAAAGGTGTTAAAAGTGGAATAAAGAAAGAAAATTAGCACTTGATCTCTTTATTTCAATGAGCTTTTTTTTCCAGATGGGGGTTTAGTCCTATTAGGTGGTTAAAAAAAAATAAAGCACAGAAAACCAAACCAGGAGTAATTGGCCTTGTCCTTGATCTGTTGTCTTCCGTCATGGTCCTGAAAGCCAGACTTGTATAAATTTCACAAAACTGATTTCTAGGGAACATTTATATATCTGTAGAAGATGAAGGATTTTCCTCCAGTTTCATGTATAAACACTGAGCTGACAGAATATTGATTTGAATAAGGAGGATATCTTCAGGTATTTTTTAAGGAGGTGCTCCGTAATAATAATAAAAAAAGAGCTTCCTAATGCTATTAGTAGCAATAGTGACTTTTTTTTTGCATCACTTGAGTAATATAGCACAAACATGCTAATTTAATCCTATAAAGTGGTTTGGAATTCAGAGAAAACACTTTTGAGTGCAGTGAGCTTATACATTTCAGTTTCTACCAAAAACTCTTAGTTAAATGCCAGTGCAACAGCACATATTCTTATCACCATTGAAAAATAGTACAGCACAGAAAAAAAAAGGAAAAAGCAAAAGAGGAATGTTTTGTTGGACCTGTAATATTTGCTCATATACATGAATCTGTGTTAATAATAGTTTGTGATGTAAAATGCTTGTTACTTTTTTTTCATGATGCTTTTGCCTGTCAGTGAAGGAGAAAAGAAAGAACATGGTCTGTAAAACTGATCAGGATATCTATATTTTTATTGACTTCTGCTTTTGTGAATAAAATAATTTGAGTTTTCTTGAAACTCTGCAGAAACACTCATTTTTTGCAGTGAATTGGGCATTCTCTTGTTAAAGATTGATAGTACTGAATAGGTTCTAAAAGAATCTAGTATTAACTGCTCGTTGGTCTTGAAGTTAGTACTGTTGGAACTGGCCGCCCATGGCAGTGGTGGGGTCACTATCTCTGGAGGGATTTAAAATTCCTGGAGATGTGGCACTGAGGGACATGGCTCAGTGGTGGGCTTGGCAGTGCTGGGTTCAGGTTGGACTCAATCACCACTGAGGTCTTTTCCAACCTAAACATTCCTGTCTATGGTTCTACTGCTTTGGGATGGTTCACACCTTCAGCTTCTGAGCTGTGATTTCCCACTCTGCCACAGAAGCTGCAGCTCTGAGGTTTACCTTTGTTTCAGGGTGTCTTTCACACAATGTACTTGCTCTGCTTTGTAAAAACTTCAGAATCTTTGGAAAGAATAAAACTCCATGTATAAAAGTCTGAGAAGCTGTGATTCATCATGAAGAATGCTACTCCGTCAGCAAACACATACAAAAATGTCTTCTTGAGCTTCTGGAATTTTAGCACGTGGGCCCCTTTGAAGGCACAATTTAATTTTTATCTCCTTTGATAATTAGGCTTATCTGGTTCCCTTTGCTTATTTATTAGTTTCATTGCTAAATACACTTTTGGTACCACTTCAGTATTTATAAAGTTAGTATTGTTCATATGTGTTTTTGAATACTTAAAAATAGCATATATGCTTCAGTTTACCTGCTACTAAAAATGTAGTAAATGTAAAATTACAGAAAACTCCTCTCGTAGGGTGTTTCATAATTTGTAACATTAATAAAAACACAAATGCCCAGGTATCTGGCCTGTTTGTCAGTATGTATCTGGTAGTCTGGAAAGGGCACTAAATTGTGTATAGAGAGACAACACAAGACAAAAAGTGATGATGAAGTTACACAAGTTGAATCCATTACAGAGAACTGAACGGCTGAAGTCAGGAGGAATGTCTGGAGATCACCTACTCCCACCCCCTGGTCAAAGCAGGGTCATCTACAGCAGGTTGCTCAAGACGTTCACCGGTGGAGTTCTGAATGTCTTCTTGGACGGAGAATCCACAATTTCTCTGGGCAACCTGTTGTCAGCGTTCAATTAACTTCACAATAAAACATTTTTAATCAGGTTTAAACACAGTTCTTGTATTTCAGTTTGTGCCCATTGTCTCTTTTCCTGCCACTGGGCAATACTAAGGAATCTGAGACTTCTCCGGGCTGAACATCAGCGCTCAGCCTTTCCTCATATGACACAGCCTTCAAAACCTTAATCATCTTTCTCTCTGCCTTGCTTGTTAGTGAACCCAGCAGCATCTTCAAAATACCTTTTGTGGACTTGGATGCAGCTGGGGACCAAGTAGATAACAATAAAGCTCTTCCTTGTCAGATTCCTGTGGTTGTTGATTTAATCAGTGGCACTCAGCAGGCAGAGTTGGATTTAAGACTTTGTGGCTTAGCTTTTTTAACTTCCAGTGCTACTCTGACTTTCCAAGGATTTTGCAGGTCTATTATCAATGCAAAATAGCAGACTTCGTAAAAAACTGATCTCTGAATTATTTTCACAATTTTTTGTAGGTAGGATGCTAAACATTGATATAAAAAATAGGACTAATGTTAAATCACCTAAATGTCTATTTGCTTCTGCCACCAACAGTATCAAACACCCAAGAAGTGCAACTTCTTGTGCGAACTCCTGTATTTTGACTGTCTTCTGAAGGTCAAGTAGCACAGAATCCAGCAAAGCACATCAGACAGTCACACAGGAGAAACATGGGAATTCTGACTGGCAAAAAATGGGACATAAGGGCAGGCACAGATGTCCTGCAGCTTGATTTCATACTGTCAAGGGATGAGCTTTTCTTGTGTGATGTTTAAATCATTGCTACATTTACTACCAGAATAGTTGGTCTCCAGTCTGGGACTAAGTTTCCCTGTCCACAGCTCTGCAGAATCACACATTCTGTTTGCAAAGTTGGTTCATGTATTTATAGGAGCAGCACGCTCAAATTTCTTACTATATTTAACATCATTCTTTTCTGCATTCCCACAGCAGCTGTTTGTTCATTCTGTGTAACATTTAACTGAAAAGTAGTTTTGCATTATTTCTATTTTATCCTTTGTTTATAGTTACACATACTTCTTGATTGCTGAAGAAAGAAACAGGCATTCACCAGATGGTTTTATTTCAGATCCTCCTGCTACTGCTGCTTGCCCAAACGTTAGACCTGGGAAAAGCATCTTTGCTCAGTTGCTATGTAGTTTTGCTGTATGTTGTCAAACAAACCTTCTGAAGGAATTGTTTCCTTCTACCCCTTGTATCTTTACTTAAGAATAATTATTTTCATTACAGTTCTGTTTTTCTTTTCCCCCTCTTCACTTTCAGGCAAACAGCAGTAGAGCTCAAAGTTCTGCAGAGATATTTTAGGTATAATTATCTGGTAGATCTATCTGGCTATTGATGAAAAATTACATAGAATTAACTAATATTTGGCATTGTCACATGGACAGAAAAGCATATCCCTGATCAAGTTAATGAATGTAAATGCTGATCAAGCTGTCCTTGCAAAGGATAAGCACTTGGCATAAGCTGTGAGATGGTCTGACTGCCCCTAATAGTTCCTGGGTTGTGTGAAGACCCAAAATAATCAGCAGAATACATACGGTATTTCAGGAGGAATTGGCAAAACCATCAACTATCCTGAAGTGGTTTAACCACTTTGAAAAGCATCCCCTTGGCTCAGGCTTTTACTCACAAAGAGGAGTCCAGATAAACTTGCAGCCTCTAGATTACCTAAGACACACTGTACTAATGAAAATTGAGGTTCTGCTCAGCAGGAAAACACTGGAGAATGGAAGTGAAAATGGGTTATTTTGTGCCTTTAGTGCTTCTACTGAAAGTTTTAAACACTAGGTGTATTGCCCATATTTCAAGTCTAATTGTTTCTGATAAGCTATCAGCAAAAAGTTAATGCTTATATTTAATTAAGTGGCACTTTCCAGAATTACTTTGCCAACAGTACTATAATTAGATGACGTGAGAACAGTCTTTGATACATATGCTCATATTCTTTGTTAACACCAAAAATAGAATCTGTAAATCTGTAAATAGGAAAACTGGATGCATTAAGCAGCAGGGCAGAGCAGCAGGTCGGGAAGGCTACAGCCATTACCACCTCAGAAAGACTAATATTAATGTCTCTCTAATGCAGCATTTTTAAGTATTTCTTGTGTTCTGATGGGCTTTATATAATTGACCTCCATAAATCATAAAAGATGGTTTAAAAAAAGAATCTGGGAACTATGTGAATTGCTAATACCTCCTGGAATGCTGCCACATTATTTCCATCATTAGGTTATAGCTACCAGTTAGGCCTGAATTCATCTCACTTAACTTCAGGCATCTGTGAGGTGGCTGTTTGAGGCACTTGGGGAGAAAAGGCAGCCCCGGGACAGAGCTCTGGTGGGCGGTTCCTTCTTTACTGAAACACATCTCCAAAGAGGGTGGAATGAATTGTGCCCTGGAGGTGCCCTCTCCTGCTCTCTCTCTTCACAGTCAATGGCCTTAAACTGGATGTTAAACTTAGAGACAGCTGAAGCTAGGTGAAGTGACCGGAGCTTTCCCTCGTGTTCCCAGGGGAGAGCTGAAAGTTCTTAAACAATTAAGATTCTTTGATAGCAGCATTTATTCTGACTCAATGACTCAGCACTTGGATATCAGCCTGGATCTTTGATACCAGCTTTAACAAACCCACCAGACCTTCTTTTGTTATTGGAATGTTGATGCTCTGCCAGCAAGTCAGATTTAATGCCCCTTAACACAGTACTCCAGGCTTCTGCTGCAAGCAGCTAGCCATAAAAACATAGGGCACTTTGACTTCATACTTTTGCAAATACCTTTGAAGGTTTTCTGAATCTAAAAGCTTTTCAGTCTTATTAGTCCTATAAATAGATCTAATTAAACATGTTAATGAGCCAGTTATGTAATTCTTTTGGATTTCAGTAAAGCTTTCCATGCTGTCTCTCCCAGGATCCTTCTGGACAAAATGTCCAGCACACAGCTGGATAAACACATCATGTGAAGGGCGAGCAACTGGCTCAGGGGTCAGCACAAAGGGTCACAGTGGATGGGGTTACACCAGGCTGGTGACCTGTCACTAGTGGGGTTCCACAGGGCTCCAGGCTCAGCCCTGTGCTCTTCAACATCCTCATAAATGACTTGGATGCAGGACTGGAAGGGAAACTCAGTAAGTTTGCCAAGGACACTAAACTGGGAGGAATTGCTGACTCCCTTGAGGGAAGAGAGGCCCTGCAGAGACCCAGACAAATCAGAGGGCTGGGCAATCACCAACTATATGAAGTTTAACAAAGGGCAAGTGCAGGATTCTGCACCTGAGATGGGGCAACACTGGATNCCTGAGATGGGGCAACCCTGGATGTATGGACAGACTGGGGAATGAGAGGCTGGAGAGCAGCCTCGTGGGAAGGGACCTGGGGGCCCTGGTTGATGGCAAGTTGAACATGAGCCAGCAGTGCCCTGGCAGCCAGGAGGGCCAAATGTGTCGTGGGGGGCATCAGGCCCAGCATTGCCAGCCGGGCAAGGGAGGGGATTGTCCTGCTCTGCTCTGGGCTGGGGCGGCCTCACCTTGAGTGCTGGGGGCAGTTTTAGGCACCACAATATAAAGATCTAGAGAGGGTGTTCACAGGAAGGCTACAGAGATGGTGGAGGTTCTAGAGGAGAAGCCCTATGAGGAGCAGCTGAGGTCACTTGGTCTGTTCAGCCTGGAGAAGGAGACTGAGGGGAGACCTCATTGCAGTCCAGAACTTCCTCCTGAGGGGAAGAGGAAGGGCAGACACTGATCTCTTCAAGATCAGTCATGTCAAGATAACTTCAGGTGGAATGCTTGGTCATTTACCAAGGTCATCTACTACAATCAAGGGGAGCCTGAACCACAGGTGGGAGGTAGAAACTTCTTCCTTTGGTAGGAGCAGTCTGATGGATGCTGGGTTAGAGGCAGCCTCAGCCTTGAGTCTCTGGAATGACTTCCCCCCCTCCTAAGACTGAAATATAAACAGGAATTCTTTAGCTGTTACCTCTGTCCCCTTGTTCCCAAGTGTCACCAAACCTATGGAGGTTCTGTGGCACTCTGTGCCAGCCCGAGCTGCCTCCTGCAGCAATGGTGAGATTGGTTTCTGCAGGGTGCAGTACCAGAGCTGAGCAAACTTGGTGCTCGCAAGTGTGAGGGGGAAAATCTCAGAACTGGGGCACTGGGGAGACTCAGGCAAGCGGCTCTGCAGAAGCTGGCTCAGGTCACGTAGGGACAAGCTGGGGTCATGTTTTACTACGGGAGTTTTGGGGATACTGACTTTGCACGCTCACCTGGATCTCTGCAGTGTGTGCTTCAGTATCCCCTGCAGTACCTCTACTGATGCGCTTTCCCACGTGCTGTTTTAATTGAAATCACTTGCCTTTCCCTGTAACAGAGAACAGAAAATTAAATACCGTGTGCACAATACGAGCAAACTTCTAAAAAGTAAATAATTCTTGTTATTGTTCAGTGTTAGAGATAATCTGATGCTTCGAGCTATCAAAGATCGTAAATAAAAAAAAAAAAGAGGTGGCCTAATAAATGATATGTGTAATTGGTGGCTCTTCAAACTGCCCGTTCTGCAAAGTCTTGGGAAACTTCTTCATATCTTCTTCAAAGACAAGCATAAACCAATTAAAATATATTCTGGATTTTTAAAAAAAATAATTACACAATCTTTTGTTTCCCTCTATAACTTTGTTAGGAAACATTTATTTACATTCTCAGTGTTTTGCTGTAGAAAATGCCAAACTGCATCTTGTACAGCTCGCCCTGCCCTCAGCTGTGAGCAGGCACTTCACCTTCTCACACCTTCCTTTCTCCAAATGCAAAGCTGGTCTTGAAGCCTTCCCAAATATCATTCCTATATCTGAAGGATGCTAAAGCAGGGCTATGCTGTCTAGAGTCAGAAGAGTGTTAGAAAATCTACGGGCAGATTAATGTAATGATAACAATTGTGTTAAAGAAGCCATGGTCCTGGTTGTGTTGATGCAGGCAGTGTTTAAGTTCCAGCCCTCTAGTTCCATATGGAATCATGTTTCTTTGCCATGTTCTGTTTGCTTGGATAAATAGAAAGTTTTATGGTTGGCATCCATCATACCTTAACTGTAATATAAAATCTGCTCTTTAAACTATTAAAGCAAAGAAATTGCCCCGTGCTACTTCTGTCTTGTTTACTGCAGCTCAGGTTTTAGGACTCTTCATACTTTTTTCCTCCCTTGTAATCAGTTATGAAAGGTTGGGGAAAAGCCTTTATTTCCACATCAAGAAATGTTTAAAGAATTAAATCAAAATTTTATATGGTCTCCTCCCACACCACACAGTACTGACCTGCCTTTGCACTTGCCAGGCTGCGAATCCTTTGAGGTCTGAACCTCATCCATTAGGAAGAGCCAGTCTAACCTACTAATCCTTTGGGTCTTTTCTTTCGAAGTGCATCAACAACTTGGACTTCACAGCTACTTGCTGTGAAACTAATAATGGAGTGAGGTGTCTCTTTGATCTAATTTTGAAGAATTGTTTCCACAACTTAGCATCAATAATCAACAATATTTCTTTTGAAGCTTATATTTCCCCAAAGCACCAAGCCTATATTTAGAGTTGTCCTACTACTTGTCCTGCTGATTTGTTTTAGGTTTTCCTCTGTCTTATTCCAAGCTGGCTTTTGTCTTTTTGAACTGACCCCACTCCCACACAAACATTTCCTAAATAATGAGTAGCCTTTTAATTGACTTTATTTGGGAAGCACACATTTTAGACATGGAAACTCTCTAACTTCAGTTTGGTGATCTAGAAATTAATGCCTCCACTTTTTAAATAAGGGGCAAGAAATATAATTTTACAGCAATTTAAAGCATGCATAAAGTCCACATTTTTAAAATAGAATAATAACTCTACTGCCCTATACTTTGCCCTCAGCCACGGCACTCAGAAAACCCCATACTCGAATATAATCCAAAGGATGCTCCAATACATTCACCCAGCACAGGACTCTGTCCAGGTGCTACATGGAGGGAGAGGAATCTGGCCTCAAAGGAATTGTGTGCTAGAGTTACAATTTTTGAGACTACAATTAAACATGCAAGGGGCAAGACATTTTATCATCTCGCCTCTAGCAGCCAAACTCACCTATTCTAAGAGCGTTTCTTAAAATTATTAGGTTTTTTTCACCTTTTCCTACACCACCCCACCCAGGCATCACTTTTTGCATTTGCCCTCACAGAATCCCAGAATGGGTTGGGTTGGAAGGGACCACAGTGGGTCATCTGGTCCAACCTCCCTGCTCAAGCAGGGTCATCCCGGAGCACATGGCACAGGATTGTGTCCTGATGATTCTGGAGTATCTCCAGTGAGGGGGACTCCACACCTTCTCTGGGCAATCTGTTCCAGTGCATGGTCACCTGCACAGTAAAGAAGTTCTTCCTCATGTTCAGGTGGAGCTTCCTGTGCATCAGTTTCTGCCCATTGCCTCGTGTCCCGTCGCTGGGCAGCACTGAGCAGAGCCTGGTCCATCCTCTTAGCAACCCCAATTTTTGAGCGTAAAATAAGACACAAAAGGGAAAGAAATTTTGTCATCTCACTTCTAGCAGCTAAACTTACCTATTCAAAGAGTATTTCTTAAAATTATTCTTTTTGGTTTTTTTCTTCTCCTTTCCCCTCAGCTGCACACCCGGGCATTGCTTCACAGAATCACATCGTCAATTAGGTTGGAAAAAAACCCTCTAAGATCACTGAGTCCAACCTCTGACTGAACACCACCATGCCCACCAGAAACCCTATGGTTCTGTGGAGCAGGAATCGGACGTCACTCGTTTGGAATGTGCGGATCCCCGCCCAGACGGCGACCCTGCCCCTCCCGGAGCCCCCTCCCCTCATGAAGCCCCGCCC
>VZTE01000432.1:2737130-2752592 GCA_013397775.1 Eulacestoma nigropectus | reverse complement strand
AGCTCGCACTGCCGCCTGTTCGCCGCAAGGGAAAAAAAAATTCCGGATTTCCATTCCTTGCTCGCAGTGGTGTCAGTTTCCAGAAGGTGAGGGCGAGCCTCGGTTCGTTAAACAGATCTTCTCCTTAAAGCGCTTTTCGTCGCAGGGCACTGCCTTGGCGGCTTGAGAGCGTTATTGTGTCCTCTTTTTTCCGTTCTCTACAACTCCTTGAAGGAAGGTTGTAATGGGGGGGGGGGCGGACTCCTCTGCCGTGCCTACAGTGAAAGGACCAGAGGAAATGGCATTAAGGTGAGACAGGGGAGATTCAGATTAAATAATATAAAAAATATTTCACTTTTAGGGCGATCAGACATTGGAATAGGTCGCCGAGGGAGGTGGTGGAGTCACCATCCTTGGAGGTGTTTTAAGAAGCGTCTGGATGCGGCGCTGGGTGTTGTGGTTTAGTGGTTTAAGGCGTACAGCGGCAGCGTTGAGGGGATGGTTGGACTGAATGATCTCGGGCATTTTCCAGCCTTGATGATTCTAAGCCAAGCGTGCTTTTTTTCCCCCGATGGAAGCAGTTTAGTTGCGTTCAGCTCAGTGCTTCTTAGTCGGGGTAGGGGCAGGAGGGAGGTTTGTTGTGGGTGAGGTCGGCAGAGGTCGGGGTGTTTTGAACTCGCTGTTGCCAGGTTCCGAGCTGAGTTGAAAATTGACACTGCCAGGTAAGGAACACTGTTTGTCGTCAGTATTTGCTGCACTTCAGAGGGGGCAGTGGGCTGTATTTATGACCAGCGTTCTGTTTGCACCAACACTTTATATTGTGTTGCTCTCAGAGCCCTCGTTGGCTGCTGAAAACGTGCTGGAGGCTGAAGCCATGCTAATAAAGGTGTTAGAAATGATTTAAAATACCGAACAAATCTGTTTTAAATTCTGGTAGCAGGAAACGGCTACTTACTCAGACACAGTAACATGAAAGCTACGTTTATAGCAGCACTAATGCGCAAATGGTCCGGCTTGTGACATTGGATAGTCAGTCATCAAACCCAAGAGTTTTTAGGGTATAAAGTGCCAAAAAGTGGTAAGAACAAGGTGTTGACACAAAGGGAACAACTGGAATGAAGCAAGGCTCTGCCTCTCTGGTTCTGCAGCAGAGCTTGCAGTCACTGCTGCCTGCTGACCTTAATTTTTGTTTACTCTTTGGAGATCTTGTACTCTAGTTAGGGATTTTATGTTCAGCTGGTGATCAAGAGCCTGGTAGTGAAAATACCATTTAATTTGGTGGATTATGTTGTCAGAGAAGATTTGTTTGGACCAATGAGTAGATGTATTTACTGATCTTGTCTCTGTGATTAGGGTGTTTTTTTTTTTTTTTTTTTTTTTTATTTCAAACAACCAAAATTTTAACTATTGCACAACACTGGTCTAGCTTTGTTTACTGTTCTTGGCTCCCATGCTGACTTGTCATTGGAGAATGAGAGTGTGTTGGAAATGAAAGTTAAGTTAGTGTTAAATTTTCTTAAATAATCTCTATTGGAGGAGAAATTTAGATTGCTACTTTTATTGGCAGCACTGTTTAGACTGCAATACTAATAATAATTTCTCTCTCTGTAAAGTGTAGAGTTCCCCTTGTTCTTTATCAGACTTGTCTTTTTAGTACTTGTGCTCTCAAACTACAGCAGGTTCTTACCTAGACAGCTTCTCTCTCTGGTGTTTTCTCTGTCCTTCCCAGATGGATGCAGTTTGCTAATTTACCTTGGCTGGGCTTGGGGAGAAGGCATGCGGGGCTTTACTTTTGTCTAACACCGAAGTTTTAGTTAGAGGGCTAATGTGTTTTGCTACTGCTTTTTAAAATAGATGAATAAATTTCTTTACCTACTCTATTCTTTCTTTCATCCATTAGAAGTTCTGGAATGTATGTGGGGAGAGGGAACAACTTACGTTCGTTCATCATCATCTTTTGTAGGATGTAGGAGTTCCTAACAGTACCTGGACTGTCCTGAGGAAATAAATACCAGGTTTTTGGTTTGTTTTGCATCTGTGCCGGGCCCATTGGTGCTGTGAGGTCTGTGAGCTGAGCTTGCGTGGGACGGGGGCGGTGATTGCGTTGTACCCAATCCAGAGGCGTCGCAGTTGTGGCCTGGAATCGACGGAAATGTCAGCGCGGGTTGAGCGCCGGGCGCAGCCACCCGTGTGAGCCGGAGCTGCCCTTGTGCCGCCGGCTGTGGAGGAGGTGCAGCTCGGCCGAGCCAATGCGCTGGACTTCCAGACTTCCAGGAGCACATCTACTGTTTCTTAACCGTGGAGTGATGCTTTGAAGGGAATCCATTGCTGTAATTTTCAACTTAGCTGTGTGAGGTTTATGTTTAAGCATTGTGCTCGTTAAGTAGGAAGTGCTCCATTTCTCTAATAGCATTTGTAAAGAACTTCGTCAGCTGTGTCCTGAAAACATTTTCTGTCAACAGCTTTTCCTTTGTCTTATTCAAGCAATGGAAGGATTAGTGAGAAATTACTTAGCTTTGTCAAAACTTGTTGGATCTTGCATATGATGATTGTTTATTTCAAGATAGATTTAAAGTAAAACTGTGGTTGACGGTATTAGTGGGTTTAAATTGTATTTTCTTTTGAATGAAATACATTTGAATGGATGTTAGATTTTTCGTACTTTAGACTTAATGAAATAATTCTGCTTTATTTATTTAACTGCTTGGGAAGAAATAATTCATGCATATGCATTTTACTCCTACAGTTACTAGTTGTAGGTTTTATGCTTTCTATTTGTTCTGAATAAATACAGAAATTTCACTGACATTAGTGAGGACTCAGTACTTAACAAGGATCTTAAAGGCTGTATAATAAGTCTGAAGCCATTCATAGCTACATTGCAGCCAGTAATTGTATTAGAACTTTAATTTTTCTGGTTAGAAATTTTTTTTCTGTGTTAAAATGTAGTCTGAATCTGTGACAGCCTGTCAACACTCTGAAAAAGAACTTGCTTTTTCCTTTAATGAAGCCCCCCCCCCCTTTTTTTTTTTTGGCTTAAATAAAGTTATTATGACTCCAAAAACACTTCAGGGGAAATGTGTATAAACTTTAAACTATTTTCTTTTCCCTGAAGTACCATATGATTGCATGTGATTATTTGTGTCAAACTTTCTAGGCCTTATCTTTCAATTGAGGCTTTCACTGTTTTTAATTACTTAATCATACACAGATCATACATTTTTTAAAATAAGATAGGAATTTCATTTCGTATAAAATAGCCTTTTATGGTTAGTTTTAGAAGAGTGACAGTGTTCCAAATATTTGTGACACAATTCCAAATTTGGACACCTGAGTTGCTGTGTTTTGGAAAAATGCTCCTTTGCTTTAAGGAGAGATCATGAGTAAGTCCCCGTTTATCAGAGATCAGTTGGATAAGTAGGAGAATCTCAGCCGAGGGAGTCAGGGTGGCCTGTTCACTGATCAACATCCTTTCCTTGTTTTTGTAAGCCAGTTTACATTTCTTTCACAGATGAAGATTTTGGATTTCTTCTGTTTCCGTTTTCGGTTGGTTCATTCTTTTTTAATGGTTTCTTACTTGTTGCCCTCTACAGGCTTTCCATGTGCCAGGCAGCAATACAGACTAAGTCCTATAATTCATGCCAGAGTTGTGTCTTGCTGCCCTTGGGGAGGAGAGGAGTGGACAGGGTTCTTTGCAACTTCTTGCCTTAAGGGGTGAGGGTGTCTTGTGCAGGTGTCTCTTGTTTGGCTATGGTGGAGTTTTGTTGTCGCTGACTTTTCTACAATGAAATATGAACTGCAAGGTAAAGCAGTCAGCCCAGCTGCCTTCTCCCTTTATGAACTGCATCCTGGTATAATAATAACTGTGTCCAAATCCACTCTGCTGTCTGACATACAAGCAGGATGTTTGCTGTAAACATGAGATTAAGCTAAGCTTTTTGGAATGTTCATTTTATTAAATTCATCTCCTGGGGATGCTGAGGGAGTATTAAAATAATGACTATAAACATGGCTATTTAAGTACATTTTATTAATTTTAATTATATGGTAAATTGACATTTTTCCATGGAACAATAAATTTCCAGACCGTGTGAAGTTAAACTGTGACAGCTTTTCTAAGCTTAGATAAGTAGAAGTATCGGAGTCTTTAATATGCCTTAGTCTGCACTGCACTATGCATGTATAAGTAGGAGGAAAAAGTTAATGCTAGTGTCTTGTTTAAATGTATTTGTCAGGTTTATTAATCACAAAAGTTATACAGGTTTTCTTGTTCTGTGTTTTTGCACTCATAAGTAACTTATTTGTTCCTTAGCATTCGTACTCTTAGAAAAGTTTTCTGGTAAACTGTGGGAATTTTTGTGTTAGCCCCTGTACAGCTCTAGCACAGCGGATCTTTGCGAGTTCAGTCCAAGTGAACTGGGATTCAGAGCAGGGTATTGTTCCTCTGGAGTTGCCAGCAGGATGCAATCTTTTAGATAAGTCCATGGAAAGCAGACCTGTGCTAGGAACTGGATGGCTGTGGGACTTGCAGAGGATGTTGATGACTGCCTGCTTCTGTGAACTGCATGAATCAGGCGTTTGGAACTCCATCCCGCTCTCCAGGTGACTGCTGTAGTCACTAAGCTCGAGCTATTCTGGCATCTTTCAGGACTCTCCGTGCTGCCCGTTGCTTCATGGCCAGAAATAGGTAACTTTTTCAGACTAAGCTGACTGCAAAGGTCGCATGCCCCTTGCTGCCTGAATTCCCTCCTGGCTGCTCTAAGAATTTCTTGTTTGGATACTTTCCTCTCTTCTGTATTTAGTTGGGGGGGGGCTGTTTTGTCATCCCTGCTGGTTCTTTATCTGATTACTTGCTTTTCTCTGTCATCTGATCCTATAAAGTTTAGAGGTCTCTACATACCTATTTTCTGTAATACTTCTCATGCTGTTTATGTAGCTGAGGACTGTGCTGTAAAGAGAGTTTATGAGCCAGGTTTTGGGATAACTCTGGCCGAGCACTGGGCTGAGCTGTGCGAGGAGGGCCCGAGCCTGTCACTTGCCTTGAGTCTAGTTCAGGGCCACTGCTCCGTAAGCCAGAACAAAGCTGCCTTCTCCTGTGATGACTGAGAAATCTATAAACTATGGAAACTTTTGGTTCACATAAACATCTGCCTGTTTGATTTTCATGCCCCAAAGAGGGAGTTGGAGTAGCTGATAGCACACTGTAAACATAATGCAGTTTCCAGCACAAGAAACTATAGATTTTTGTGAGCAAGCATGAAAGCCATGAAACATCTCCTTTCAGCTGGGTTTTTTTTTTGCTTGTCTTTTTTTCTGAAATTTTGAAGATTTTCTGTGGATGGGGGCATGAAGTCAGCTAACGTGGGCTAGCTTCCTCCTGCCTTTAGAAAAAACTCTTGAGTGCCTAATTAATGAGCCTTGCTTGTATATTTGGAGACAAATTGACAGATTGAGTGTTTGGAGAAGACTTTTGTCGTGTCATTTTGGTTAGGACAATTGAGTGGTTTCTTGCAGGGAGGTGTATGGTTTGCATCTTTGAAACATCTAGGCATTTTCAACACGCAGATTCCTACTAGCCTTAAAGTACTGATTTATTTTTTTTTTTTAATTGGCCATATTCTGGTTTTTAAGTCAATGGTCATCCATATTCTGTTTTATTATAAGCTGATGGTGGCTATTTCCTTGAGTGAATATTTTAAATAATTTTGTCCTGAAAAGAGTGCAGGTAGAGGTCTTTCCTAGTTTTTGAGTGTTGTTGGTTTTTGGGGGGGAAGAGGGTTTTGTGGGCATGTGTGGAGTTTTTTTTGTCAGTCTTACTGGCTGTTGAGGGGCTAAATATTAGCTAACTTTTTTTCTTTAGCTGGACAAAAAAAGCTGCAGATGAATTTTCTTCTTGTAAATATTTTTAAAACCTTTTTACGTACAAGAAAAAAGTTCCTATGCTAACTAAAATTTCAGCAGTACAGTTTCTGCTTTATGATAACTAGCAGATAGAAATAACAGTATATCAGAGATGAATTCTTGCTGTCACCCGACTTTGGTGACACTTTGATTAGGAGAAGGAGAATATTAACAATTTGGGTTTTTTTAGAAAGCTTTTGGCTTGTCTTAATTCCAGGCTCTATGTTAGTGGCAGGTAAAAACTGAGCAAAAACACTCACACTAAAGGCAGAATAAGCAATCCCCAGCCATTTCTCTGAAACAAATAATTCCTCTATCTTGAAGGAGTTGCTTTTTAGGCTCAGAGTCATCTGTTAAGAGGGGGTCTTGTTTCCTCAGCATTGGTTTTGTGTCCCAACTTCAGGCTTCTGTTATCTAGAATGTATTTCATTTGTATTGAGTCTGAACTTAACAACTCTGCAGCATTGTTTTTAAACAAAGTGTTTAAAGAAATACGTGTTGAAATCAATATGACTACCTGTGAGCATAAAGTTCTCTAGGAAAATATGTGATTTATATTTTGCATCTAAGTTGCTTTTCCTACATGCTTTTTCTAGTTAGAAGCCTGATGTTTAAATTTTCCCTTTAAGATAGGTACCTGAATTGAGAGGAGAGCTAATGAAAGCCTTGTATTTAAGAAAAGGAGACTATGGAAAGATCACTTAGTGTCGTGGTATGTGCTCCTGGCCTGTGGCTTCCTGCTATTTGCTTACTAGTTTTAGGTATCTCTTGTCAGGAGGAACTCTGACCTGTAGCCTTAAGCTTGACTCATACTAGATTCCCCCCTTCTGATTTCTTTTCGTAAACTTTACATTCCATATATGCTATTGCTCATAAGGTTGGCTGTGGGATTTGATAACATACTTAACCCATACTGACTTTGCTCCTCACCTCTGTGGTCACAGAGCTGTTCTAATTGTTGTGTGGGAAACAGCAAAACTAGAGAGGCCAGTTGGTACCAAATATCCTGGGATATTTTTGGTAATCTGTATGTTTACATATTGGACCCTGCCATTAGTAAATTATTCTTGGCATTCTTAGTGTTAATTTTAATGCATGTCCCCCAACTTCCTTTGGTGTTGGTCACAGTATTAACTATACCCTTACTGGTTTTTTTGATGTGGAGATTTCTTCAAAGGGCAAAGGGCTATTTACCTGCTACACTTTAATTTTGTGCTTGTGGGACTGTATGGTTAAGTAGATTGCTAAAACCACCCAAGTTTTAAACACATGGGTCCTCCAATACATTTGCTTCTGTAAGTAGTTTGGAGAGGAGAGGAAGCATGGCAGGGTATCTCTTAAACTGGTTTTGCCATTTGAGGAAATGTGTACGTAACTACAATTCATAATTAAAGTTAATTGAGCTTTAATCTACAGCAGGAACATATTTTGAAGATGTACCAATTTATTTTAAAAGGAAGTCTTTCTTTAATATTTATATCCCAGGATGTTGAAAGATACATGTAAAAGTAGCACAATAAATTAATTTCAGACTATTTAACTAAGCTGCATGATACTTGGTTCTTTCAGCATTTATGTGAAAGAAAAGGAAACTGAGACTCAGCCTGGGCTAAAATGAAAAACACTGAACGACATGAGGGGGGAAAGGTTATTTCAATGAATTTTTGTTCTTGATGCACGCGATAAGAAAATGTGACTAATACATTGCTGTATTATATTCTGAGTGTATTTGGGTAACTTTCCCTGAAACAAGTTGAAAACTTCTGGAAAAGGTCACTGTTTCCTTGTTCATAAAACTTAAAACAAACCAGCAGTCGTAGGATGGAAATAGGATTGGAAGTTTTGCCAGAATGGAGGCTTTCTACAGTGGTGGAGAGAAGGTGGCTTTGAATGAAGATACAAAACATTCTTGAAACTTCCTAGAAAAGTTCTTTCATCTTAGTGGTCATGCGGTTGGAGTAATGGTCAGTGTAACTGCTCCTTGTAATTATTCTCTAATGTTGACAAGAAACTGTCAGTATTTAAATTGCTTTTTTAACTTCTAGCTTTCGCAGGACTCTTGTGGGAACTATTATTTTTATGCTAAGAAACACTAAGTGCCTCTGCACTTGAGTTGGTTGGTTACCTTGCAGTTGGAGCAATCATGCCTGCCTATGTGCTTCTCTTGGTAAACATAAAGGAAGCAAATGGTATTCAGTAGCTTTGGCAACGTGCATTTTTTGTCAAGGGTACAAGAAAGGCTTATTGGGCTCAATAGGTGCAGTTCTACATTTCTAAGACCTGCACATACGTTGCTTTTCTGAAGGAAGCATCTCAGTGGAAGTAATGTTCTGAAGAACAGATGTGAAAATGGGTTCCTTTGTTTATGTCCATATGTGCTTAAGACATGACAGGCGTCATAGATAACGTTCGCTAGGTGAACTTTTGCATTCAGAGTTATTAATATCTACATCAAAACTGTGATCCAGATGCCCTTCTTAAAATACTGATTAAGTTTAGGTTATCAGTCTAATCTGTTTCAGGAACTGCTATTTATCTATGTATTTGTGTATTGTGGTTCAGTGGGATCAAAGAACATAAAAATCCAAATTTAAAGTAATTGTTTGTTCTCTTGACCTGAAATAAAGTGGATTTATTTTTTGGGATTTGAAACATTTGACCTTTCTTTGATCAGGTTTGATACTAGGCAATACCAGGCTTCTACCTGACTTCTATGAAGTAGCAGTACTGGACAAACTTCATTTACAAGTTGTTGTTTTTACAGGACTTGAAAGACTCAGTTGTTGTTACCAAGACAACTCCTGAAACATGGTGGATTACTATGAAGTTCTGGGAGTGCAGAAGCATGCCTCAGCAGAGGATATCAAAAAAGCGTGAGTGCCACTGGTATATGTGTTATGGATTTTAAGGAACAGATATAATTACATGGTTTCTGGAGTCACACTGTTGTCCTCCCGTGTTCTTTTGCAAATTCCTGCACGCGCTACTTTATCAACTCCAATGTTTGAACTGTGATCTTGGATGATTGCAAAACACATCAACCTAAGTGCAAGCTTAGCTTTGCCCCTCTAAATAAGTAGTTATGAACACTTTGCCTAAAATGTTTCATTTGAGGATAGGAATTGTGTGCAGGTGTAGCTGTCAAAGAAGGCATTGATGTTAGGATGTCACAGTCAGTGTATTCTTGGAGCTTTATGAACCTTGAATGTACCACATCCTTCTTGATGCTTCCCGTGGTTGGTTGTAGTACCGAATAATTGCAGAGCTCTAAGGAGAAGCCAACAGCAGAGATTTTTTGGAATGTTTTGCTTAGGTCTAACAGATGTTGATCATCAGAAATGCACAGGAATAGTTTCAGAATAAGTAAAGAACACCAAACCTACTTTCTTCTTTAAAGCATAACCAAGTAGGTGGTTCTTCGTGTACCTGCAGAATCTGTTGATACCGGTCTAGATGCAATATACAAAGGACCAGGAATTTCTGAGTGCTTCAGTCCCTGACAGCTTGTTTGAAACATTGTTTATCTGTGTAGCATATTCCATTATTTCAGAGTAAAATATCCTTTGTTTTCCTTCCACTCAGGTACCGTAAATTGGCACTAAAATGGCACCCTGATAAAAATCCAGACAATAAAGATGAGGCGGAACGGCAATTTAAGCAAGTAGCTGAGGCCTATGAAGTTTTGTCAGATGGTAGGTATTTTAAAAGGGCTCTTGAACTGTCTGTCTCTATTCTGGGTATCAGACTGAAAATGTTGATATATGACGCTTTGAAGGGATATTGTAATTTTGGTTCACCATCCAACTTGACTACTTTCTTTTCAAAAGAAAGGAAAGAGAAAGAAGCTTGCAGATAAGACAGAATAAGCAGAAATTTTGAAACAAAAATTTCAGGATCTCCCTTGATAAGTAACCAAACTACGAGAAATTGAAATTCAGTGTCTGCCAGAAATTTCTGTAGACACATCTGCAAATACCAAGATTAATTTTATCTTACCAGGTGAGGCCACTGTTAGGGGTATTATTGTGTTTATCCTGTAAAGGTCAGGCTAGACTAACTCTAAAGTATCCACTGTTGGGCCTACTGCTTCTAGTTTTTGTAACAGTAAACTAGTCTTGACAAAGCCCAAGCATACTGTAAACCTTGCTAAAAATTCAGATTGCATTTGGGTGAGTTCTGTAAATTCAGTCAACTGTGATACTAAAGATAGTGTTTATTTTGAATTGTTCTGAAAGAGGTGTTTGGCCTGACCCATGCAATGCAGGAATGCAGTTTACAACTCACCCATATCTTTTTGCTTGAAAAGTTATCATTAGCTTTTGCCAGTGTTCTGACAAAAGCAGCCTGAATCATAACAAAGTGATTTAAGCTACTTTGATTATTTTCCTCTGTAATTGACTGCAGCTGTCTATATGCTATTTCTGAAGTGTCCTTGATTTCACCTGAGACAGTGAGCATGGGAAAGCTATATTTAAAGCACTAGCGCATCAAGATTACCTCTCAGAGTTCAGCCTGATTTATCGAGCTGCAGTCTTGTGTACCGTATTTCTTTCCTTGGTTTTGATACTTGATTGACAGGGGAGAAACAGAACTTAATTTATCATTAGTTCATTGTATACTTGTCTTTAGAGTACTTTATCCTTCTTAAGCTAATTTTTTTGAGCAGGATAAAAATAGGATGCTGGTCTGGTTGTTACACAGATCTCTAAGTTCTTTGGAAACAGTACACTGCTGGAATTTTAGAACATCATCTAAAAGTGCTGCCAGGTTTTGGATCTAGACCAAATCCTAAGTTACTGGTGTCTTAACAATCATTTGTGCAGCAGAGATACCAGAATCCTGAGCCCAGTGGTTGAGAGGCAGTCAAATGTTCTGCAAACTTAATGAAATTTTCTGACACCATTATAGGCTTGAATGATGACAGATTTTTGGCAAAAGAATAGTTTTGTAAGGGATTACATAAGCGAAGAATACTGAAGTTGGGTGATCACTGAATACACTTCCGTCATGGGAAACCTTGTGGTTTCAAAAATGCAACATTTTTCAAGATGAATTTTGGGTTTTGTAAACCTTCAAGTCATCCTCGCTGTTTCCTGCTTGTGACAGTTTATCTGCCTTCCTGCTTCGTTCTTCTTAATTTGATGAGTAGGTTAACCTCCTTTTTTTAAAAACTGCTATCTAGAAAGGCAGTGCAGATAATGTATCAAGCTTTGGGGATTTGTCTGCTTGTGAACCTATTGCAAGCTTCTGTTATTTGAGATGATAACCATTATATAAAATTTTAATTCCTGTTACTCAGAAGTATTTTACTTTCCAGCATCCATTTGAGGTAACTGCATATTCTTTCTGTTTAAATTTTAAAAACATCTTTCATTGAAGAGATTCCAGTGGGAAAAGCATGATAATATTAAGAGACTAAAATCAAATGCCCTTATTGGTTTTTGACTGATACTTCCACACCAGTTCAGGCAAAGTAAGCTGACTGTCTGCCTCTTTAAGCTCTTCAGGTTTCCTTCCAGTACCAAAGTGCCATCTGATCTTACGCAGTAATGTAGAGTTCATTTTTCTCCTCTTTCTCATGAGTACTATAAGGCTGGTCTGCAGTGAAATTCATAGTCATTCCATGCTTTCTAAAATAATAGAGAGCAAGCAGTTTGAGTCACATCCTTCCGTGGCATTTTGTAACATCACTTCATTCTCCATTATTAAGCTAGAAGAAGTGGTTATAATTAATTTTAGGGGTTTTGCAGTCACCCATATAAACACTGTTCTTCTGTTCTCATAACTCTCCCACAATGGGCTCGGTCTTGTGCAATAAAAGGAAAAGAGGCAATCGTCAAGGTTTGCAAGTGGAATAGAAGGAAGGGAATGCTTGAGCACTGGAGCTGTTGTCCAGAGACTGTAGAATCTTCTCTTGGAAATTGATGCTATCAGGGCTTTATTCAGGCAAGATGTGACCAACTTTAGGATTAGACTTGTGTGGAGGAGCAGGTTAAAGTCCGGAGGTCCTATCACAGCCTAAAAGCTTTTCATGGTACCTGTGCAAGGAAGCAAACTGCCATATTCTTCTGCCATTCTGTTCTTAAAGGCAACCTTCCATGTGAAGTTTGTCCTTGTACCAGACTTTTTCTGATACAACCAGGACCACAGCTTCTACAACTCAAGGGTAGTAAGTCTGAGGTTTAGTACTTGTTCTTTCTGAATCTAATTTGCTTTGACAATCCTTGTTAAAAATGTTCAGCACTTACATGCCAGAAGTTTCTTAAATGAACTAGCTTTGAGAAGACGTTTAATTGAGAATACCAATTAAACGTTTTTATTTTTCCACAAAACCAACAAACCTGTTTACTGACATGATGTACAACTTCTTCTTGTAGCTAAAAAACGTGACATCTATGACAGATACGGAAAAGAAGGCCTAATAAATGGAGGTGGAGGTATGTTGACAACCAGCAGTTCTCTGCTTTCTCTATTTTCTGCAGCTTTCTTTTCAAGACAGCAATCTGGAAATGCCTGTACTAAGGCCTAAAATTCAGTCTTTTGAAAATGGAGATTACAATTGTTTTACAGTTTTTCTAGTTGTTATAAAAGGTATTGCTGTTACCTGAAAACAGAGAAACAATTATAAAAAGTAATGAAGTAATGTGTGTACTTAACTAGAATGATACCTGAAAGAGAAATTTTGGAAATCATTCATATTTGTAGATTATTCAAGTACCCTATAGGCCTGAACTTTCATGTTAGTAAGAATGTGTGAAGGTAACTGAAATTGAACCTTTTTTTTTTTTTGCAGGTGGAAATCATCACGATAATCCGTTTGATTTTGGATTTACATTCCGCAACCCAGATGATGTCTTTAGGGAGTTTTTTGGTGGAAGGGACCCCTTTTCATTTGACTTCTTTGGTAAGTGATCCACTGGTTTAGGTGTGTGTATCTAAAGTGTGGCTAAAACTTCACTCTTACAAAACAAATGTAGCTAATGTAGTTGTATTAGAAATAGCTCTGAAAATGAGGCAAACAACTGGTATTTTGTATTATATTTGAAATGTTTGTTTCATACCTGTTTCTTGGGTAATTTTATAGTGCTGAACAGATACGGCTTGCCAATTCACGTTTTGTTGGAAGGCCTGGTTTGCCAAACCATAAAATGATGGCTGCAACATCTCTAAATTGGAAGGAAATAATATTCAACAGAAAAAATGCATACTGGAATTTCCTCTCGAGAATTGAGCAGGTTAACTTAGTCTGTTGGATTTCTCTCTTTTATCTGTAAATAAATTCAGAGATAAAACTCTGAGAGCTTCTGAACTGGCCAGGTTAACTGTAACTGTTACACCTTAACTCTTCAGTGTGAACTCGTGTCATAGCAGGACTGATTTTCTTCTGTCGGAATAAGAACAGTTACATACATAATCTAGACACTCTCCCAAATTCATGTCACTTGTTTGCTTGGGTTACAGAGGCCCTAAAGACTCAGATAAAATAATTCTTGGGGCCTGGATTCTTCATTTAGGAAGCATTCATTAAAGGAAGGAATATGTTTTAAAAGTTGTCAAAGTAATCTTTTTACCCTCTTGCTGAAGGTCTTCTGACTTGTGACGTTGCTTGCTCTAGTGAAGGTCTTTTCAGAGGTGCTGGAATTCTTATGCAATCTCTGTGTATGTTCAACTCAGCAAAATGCTGACCTATAAAGCAGAACAGATCCTGTGTTCAGTATTTACTGTGAGAAAGTTTCATACTGAAAACTGCAAGAAGTGTACTTGAAAAACAAAGCTTTCTTCCTGTTCAGTATGTAGATATTGATTAATCTCTGTAATAATGTATGTAAATGTTTCAATATTTTAAAAAGTAATTTGTTATCTTTGGCAGCATTAAGGGATAATTCAGCTCAGATTTTAATTATATCTTTCTCTGGTTTGCTATTTCAGGATCATCAGCTGTTAGATGACTAATGAAGGATTAGAAAAGGGGTTGCAGGGCTAGAGGTTGAATGCAGTAGGTTGCTAGTTGATGAATTAGATGACTATCTAGAGGACGAATCTGGTAGAAGATAAACAGGTGAACTTGAGCAGTTGGATCCAGTGGGAAATGAGCTGAAAGCAGGAAAGGGAAGATTGGAGGAAGCATCTAGCAAAATACTCATGAGTAAAGTGGGGTCTGAACTGGGTAGATGCAACTTCTTCACTGCCTGCAGTGGTATAAGGCTTTTAAGAAATACTAGACAAGGATTTCAGGTTAGATGAGTGATCTCAGCACTGGTTAGGACACATCTGGAGTACTGGGTCCACTTCTAGACTCCCCAGTAAAAGAAACAGAGCTACTAGATAGAGTCCAGTGAAAGGCCACTAAGATAATTACAGGACTAGAGCTTCTCTCACATGAAGAGCAGGTTGAGAGAATTGCTGGAATTTTCAGTACAGAGAAAGCTCAGGGTGAGAGTCTCATCAGGGCATTGGGAAGGGAGTGGTGAGATAAGAGGCAGTGACCACAAATGGAAGCACAGGAGACTCTGCCTGAACCTATGGTACCACAATTGTACTGTGAAGGTAACAGTGTTGGAGCAGGTTGTCCAGAGAGGTTGTGGAATCTCTGTGTTTGGACACAGTCAGAAGGCATCTGGAGTGGTCCTGGATATCCCACTGTGGTTGATCCTGTTTGAGCAGGGGATTGGACCAGATGAACTCCAGAGATCCCTGTTAAACTCATTTGTTTTGTGATTGAGTGGTAAAAAACCTGGAAAAATCTGAGCAAGATGTTCAGTAGGAAGCTGGTGTGGAGGAGGTGGGAGAGAGTGTTCAGTTTTTTTGTTTATTTTTTGATTTAAGATCTATTAAATAAATAGTTGATTCTAAATCAAATATCTCTACAGTAAATTGCATAGGTGAGACATGTTCTAGCTACCAGTGGGACACTGACATAGGCTCTCTTTGGTTTTGATTGTATTTACTTCATCAGCACTAGCAGAGCTTTAACGTGCTGTCTCTGAAAGTGTTGGTATTCATGGTTAACCTTAAAGCCGTGAAGTTTAGTTCTGCTGTTAAATAAATGATGGGCTTAAAGAAAGCTGAGGCCTTACCTTCTGGGTTCCTTAGAAGGAAGGCTGTACAGCACAGTGCACAGAGCTATCCAGCTTATCAAATAGAGGTACCACTGCTGCCAGTGTTTTCATGGGATACTGCAGCTGCAATAGCCCCTCCTGTAGAGGCAGTGATCCATCTTGCCTTGGGGCATCGGTGGACTTAACAATATTCCTTTGCACTAGTGACCTAGAGAGACGTTGTCCCCCTGCTTAACACCCAGATTTATTTATTTATTCAAAAGCAGGTTATCTACTTCATGTATTGATCACTGTCATTGTCACCTTTAAGATAAGAGTACTGAGCACTGGCTCTGCTGCTTGCCAAGGTTCTGGCAGTGTCAGCAGCGTTATGTGCACTCCGATTAATGAAAACTAATCGTTCCTAAGCTGCCTCTATACTTTATGTGGATAGTTGCAGTGTCAGTGACCAGAGTCTTAAAACCCTCTATTAAGCTTTGGATTTTGAGCATAAGCTCCTGAAATTTTTCTGGTCAGAAGGCTT
>VZTE01000432.1:2708502-2730888 GCA_013397775.1 Eulacestoma nigropectus | reverse complement strand
TTTTTTTTTTTTTTATTTTTGCTGCTTAGTTTTCTTAATCTAATATGCTGCTCACATTCAGTAAAAAATGGACTGGAAGTACCAAAATTACTGTAATAAGAGGAATCATTAAAGAAACCCCAACACTCTGCATTTGAACTGTTTGGAAAAGGCCTTCTTTGTGAAAAGGTTATCAGGGATGGAAGGGTTCTGCTAAAACAGACTTACAGGGCTGAAATGTTATTATTTTGCTGAGTGGTGCTATTAATCATCCTGATTTAGGGAGTAAAAGCATGAACAGGGTCTGACTAGCTGTGAGGTTGCTGTATTAATGTGTATTTAGGGGTAGATACAACAAATGATAGTGCAGCAGCCTCCTGCTGCCTTCTCGCAATGTTTTTGGTATTTTTTTTCTTCTGCTTTCTGTACTTGGCTGTCAGTATATTAAAGGAATAGTTTCTCTGAAAAGTCCTGCCCCTTTTCCTGTCTCTGCATAATCTGTCTTGCTGAGCATTCTTCAGTGCACTGTGGAAGAGTGGTTGGTCTGTCTGTCTTGAGAGAATTACAGGAAGAGCACTGGAGGATTGTTCCCAGGGCTGCTGACAGCAATCACCTGACATTTGAACATGTGCTGATACCAAGTGCTGACCTCTTCCTTTGCTGTACAGGCTGATAAGGCATGGCCAAGTCTTGGTTAGATTTTGGTGTGGCAATAATCCACTGAGAAGCTGGGTTGATATCAGGGATCTCTAGGAGAGTCCATGATCTTCCCTTAAATAACTTTGTTTCTGCAGCTGTTGTGCAGGGGAGGAGAGTTTCACTTGCAGAAAGGCTGATAGGCTGTGGGAGATCAAAAACTCTAAGCTTACATGATAGGTTGTTTTGTTTTTATTCAAACTCCAGGTAACGAGAAAATTTGGATTATAAATAGAAAGCTTAACAGTGGGAGTAATATAATATAGATCATTTGTACACATGAGTGAATGACCTTCATAACTAACCTGTGAGTCATTCCTGTGTGAATAAATTGGACTACAAAACAATTAACTGCAGTGGTTGTACTTGCTGGTTGATATGCTAGACTGACAAAACTGGCCGTTTTTTAAATTGACATAGTCCTTGTTTTGGAAATTATAATAATTCCCATATTTCCATGCTCAAGTGTTGGTTAACTTCTATGAAGGTACTAATAGGTCATCTTTATATTGAGGAAAACTTGCTTTACATGGAAAAAAAAAGAAACTACAAAGCAAAAAGTGTCTGAGATAGAAGAAAATCTTATGTCTTGCTTGCCTAGTGTGTGTAAGATAAAAGTTTGGTCCTGTGTTGTTTTAGTCAATAACTATGGAGGTTAGGAGAGGGGTAGGGTTATTTTTTAGCAGCTGCCCTCATTCAGCATAAATACATTGTGACGTTTTCCATTTAAGTAATTGCACATAAACCAAATGGTAACTTATATCTTTTTATTATCATGTTGTTTACTTAATGATGCATAATGCATATTGCATTAACTTGGTGATTTATCATAAATCAGCTTGGATTTTTGTGGAGGTACCAGACGTGGAACAAATACTGCATTTCTGACCTTCTCTTTGTCAGTTGTAGTTCTGAACAGTCAGGCAGTCACAAGTCTCTCCTTGCTTTCATACCTCTATTGCTGCTATCACCAGGTTCTGCATTTTTTGCTAAAAGCTTATTCTGAGCAGTGTTTCAGACTGGTACCTTTCAATATTGAGTTTCTGCTTGCAAAACTTGGTAAAATCATTGGTGTACTCTACAACATTCATTCTGGGAGGGTTGTGATTGATGAAGAGAGTAGTTGTAGTTCCTAAACTTTTCTGGGTTTAATGCACGTATTAGGTTTATTGACTTTCTGTTTTATGATTACAATTATTTTGTGTTGTTCTTTGTCTCAAGAGAATTAAAAAAAGGAGTTTTCTGATAATTCTAGTAAATAAAGATTGCTTGTATAGGTGCTGGTGTTGTACCCCATGGCCCATTGTCCCCCCCGCCACCCCTTTTTTCTTTTTGGAGAGAGACTATTGTCTTTCTGGTGGGGATGGAACAGTAGCTGTTCTGAATGACATAACAGTGGAACTTGAATTTGAAATAGCGTTTTATCCATGACCCCCTTTCTCTATTTTTGCCCTCTCCCTCCCGCTTGGTACAGACCGAATGCCTCTTTGGGACGGTGTGTAAACCTCCATACTTTGCTGCTAAATGTGCATCAGAATACGTGTTTGGAGTATCTAATGTGGCAAGTGCTAAATTAAACACTTGGAACGCTTTAGGATTATGAGTCATCAATCCCTGGCTGCCGTTTTTAGGTTTCAATAATTAATACAACCTATCTGGAAGTTACTTTTCGGATCATGGTGATGCACAATAAATCTTGAATAGAAATAAGCTAGAAAGTTCAGGTACCTGTATGCAATATTTTCCATTAAGTTTACTAGTTTTTTAATGCTAAGCAGGTAAAATAAGGAAATAACTACTTTTTATAAATAAAATTATTTTTAGGTCCAGAAGCAAGCAGAATTTAGAGCAGAAGGAGCATAGGAACTACCTTTGGGGGAGTCTTAGTTCAGTAGCCTCAAATATTTCAAAGGATCTGTAACAAAAAATGTTGGATTTTTTTACATAAAGAATCTCTAATGCTTAAATACAGAATCACTCAATAATACTGACCTCTTAAATGTTGTCTTCTGTTTTGTAGAAGACCCTTTTGAGGACTTCTTCGGGGGCAGGCGGGGTCCAAGGGGAAGCAGAAGCAGAGGTGGTGGATCATTTTTCTCTGCCTTTGGTGGTTTCCCTGCTTTTGGAAGTGGTTTTTCTCCATTTGACACAGGTAAATATCACAACATTGAAGAACGAATGCAATTTTGGCTCACAAAGGATTGCAATATAATAAGCTGGCTTCTCAATTCAGGAAATTCTGGGACTTACTTTGGTTTTTTTTTTTAAATTGAGCTGTTCTCTGTAAGGTATAAATGTAAATAAAGCTATAGTTATAGTATTTGGGCTACCTGAAAGTTCATATAAAGTGAACAGATCTCTAAGAAGTAGAACTTTGTTTTCTTTATTTTGGTGCTACAGTTTCTTTATAGCTTTAGAATTCTTTTGTTCTGTTTGCTTTTAGGAGTGTAATGGCTTTTACTACAGGTCCTGAAAAATGTGTGCCTTATTTTCATGGTGCTACTTAGTCAGTTTGGGTGCTGATGTGTATCCCAGAGGCTGCTGGGAGTTGCTAGCAGAGTACTGGGATTCTGAGTATTGGTTGGGATGTTACTGATACAGGACTTGTTCTGTCTGCCAGCTCGGGGCATCCCAACATCTGCACTAAAGCTGATGATCAGATTCATTAGAGTTGCTGGCTTTCCCCTGAGTGCAGAGAATGCATAAAGGTTGAGTTCAGCTGACAGGCTTGAATGCCTTTTCAGGGGAGGAGTTGACAAAGGGTTTTTGGACAATGCTGTGCATTTGGAACTTGAACTGTGGGTCCATATGAGAGAAATGGATGGGGCTGGAGCCATGGTTTCATTCTCATGCTGGTGTTCAGTGCCATCTAGTCACTGATACTGTGTGATGCAACCAGCTGAGGGCTTCCTGAAAGTAGGATGTAGTCTGAGTGGATGATAAATTTGGATCCCACAGTCATGCAGAATGACATTTTTAGTCAAATGCCTTCTTTTTCAATAGGTTTTACTTCGTTTGGCTCACTGGGACATGGCGGCCTTACTTCATCGTTCTCCTCTACATCATTTGGTGGCAGTGGGATGGGAAACTTCAAATCAGTATCAACCTCAACTAAAATAGTTAATGGCAGAAAAATTACTACAAAGAGGTAAGTGATACAAATATATGAAGCTATATATAGAGACTTACATACCTATAATTACATGCATATAAATGTGCTATGTATTTGCACACATACATACAGGGATACATGTATGTATATATTTTTTTACTTTCGTTGTTGTGTTCATCATATTACTTGGATATCTCTGAATGCTTAAAAACATTTTGAAATATTTTATTGGGTTCTGTGTTTCTTCTTGGCGTTGTTGAGTTAATTAGTGCTGTAGCTAGAGCTTTTTTAGGCTTCAGACCCTACTGTGTAGTGCTGCACCTCTTATTGTCATCCTTGACTACTGTCTGCCCAGTCAGCTTGAACTTCTGGAAGGAAAGTGCTTGGTGTCTACTGATTGTGAAGCTTTTAATTGGGAATTGGGAAGACTTTTTTAGTTTTGCAGACATTGTGAAAGAATTTTCCCTAATATCTGCTTAGTGTGCTTTCCTAGGCAGTATTTGAGTGAAGTCTTTCTAGTAATTTTCTTCTGTCTGTTAAGTGAAATAAGCAAGTGAAGCCTCCTTTGGAGAGAAATGTGCCTGTTTGTTGGAAAGTGAACTTTCAAGTCCTGTACACAGTGTACCCTCTCTCCATTTCATGTTTATGATGGGGAAATCATTGCATTTGGGAAACTCAAATCTTAGTTAGCTATAGAATAACTTACATGGAATATTATGATCAATGTAGGAGTACTGAACAAGTAGTTAAATGTAATTTCAATACTTAATAAAAAATTACGGAAAAGCAAGGGAGGATGAATTATTTTGTTTGTTAATTGTGTCCCATAGTTGTAAGTGCAAGGTTGTTCTGTGACCTGTTGTACTGGAGAGCTCCTATCATCTTGACCACTTAAAAACAGCCTCTGGCATCACATGCTGGTGTGGTCAGATTTCAGAAAAATCTGAAAACTCAAAAACTCTTTAATCATCTCTCTTTTCAATCAAGGATACTTGAATTTTGTAATACACATGCTGGTCATAAAGTTGGGGTATAGTAGGTCTACACATTACTTGATCTGATCAAATTAAAAGTGGATTAAAGACTGTCTCGTGTGCCTTACATCATGCAAAATTGTGATTGGATCTAAAATGTCAAACATTTAACAAACGGGTAGGGACTAAATGCAGTGTCAAGTTTGTACAGTTGATCTGTCAAGGCATTTAGGCCTAGATAACAGTGTGTACTGTGAGCTCAACTGTGACAATGTATGAGGTGGCAGCTGTAACTGTGAACTCCACATCCTGGAGGATTCCAGCTTCCAGAAGGCAGTTTTCCTGACTAAGCATTGGGGAAATGCAGAAGGTTACTGGTGACAGCTCTGGCGCTGGTAAATACCGAAGCTTGCCAAGTACGGTTGCATTAAGCAGGTGGTGCTCCCTTACAGTTCATTACCTAAACCTGAGGTCTGGTGTGTGTTTAAAACTGCTTGCAGTGCTCTAAAATGGCTCATGGTGTTTTTATCCTACAGGATTTTTGAGAATGGACAAGAGAGAGTAGAAGTTGAAGAAGATGGGCAGTTAAGGTCGCTAACAATAAATGGTAAGGAGCAGCTGCTACGCTTGGATAACAAGTAATTCAACGCACGCATTTAACAGAAATTTTAAGCTATAACAGCCACCATTTGAGGATTGACAGGAACATTTTTTGAAGATTTCAAATGAATTCAACTTTCTGTATATCCGTACTCAATCTTAAGTAGTATAAGTAGCTCACAGAAGCTCATATTTGTCATAGACTTTTGAGTTAATTGTTGGGACCACATCAATTGGACCATTTTTTGTCCTTAAAATTGTTGTAAACTTCTGTATGCACTTTTCTTTTCTTATCTGTGATCAAGGTGAACCATGATCCTTCAGTAGTGCTAGGGCGAGATGTACACTAACACTAGCATGAATCTTGCTTTTTCCAATTTGAAATGTGAGCCAATTAGTAGTTTAAGTCTGCTGTGAAGTTAACAGTTCCAGGATAACCTTTTTAATAATTTCAACTTTTTTTTTTTTTTAAATGTTTAGTAGTGAACAATGTTAATACATTTCTGGTAATGCATTTCTGGTTTAAATAAATTAAGGATGTTTTCTAGTTGTGCATGAATGCAGACAACTTTAGTAAGTTTTGACAAATGTTTAAATGTGTAATGTAAGCAAAAGGTAAACAAAAGTGAAGCCAGTGAGCTGAGTCTTTTGTCATTTGCTAAAAAAAAAATTCAAAATGAATAAATGCTGATGTTTGTGGTGCATTCTTTCATGAATGGCATTTGTAACCTTCCTGTGTCTGTGTGTGATTTGGGCAACTTGGGAAAACGGTGCTTTTTTTTTTTTTTTCCCCCCTTACCATCTTTTTCTTCAATCTTAAGGATGAGGGCCTTTTTTTCTTTGCAGATGTTTTCTTCAGTATGACTGAAAACATGATTTTTTAATTTCATTTCTAAACCTGTATTTGAAGCACCTATTTTTAAGGAGCATTCAGAGGCTGACTCTCTAACTCCATCTTTTGCCCTAATATGTAATTATTTTAGGTCTAGGCCTAAAGCAACTCTATTTTAAAAAGTTTTCTAAAGTTTTAAATTCTGAGATTTGCTTCAAAAAATAATCTGTAGTGAATATAAATATACATTTAATAAATTTATTTATTTAACATTTAATAATTACAAAAAGACTTTTAGAATTATGAGGTTTTTTGCTATTTTGAGAACAAATAATAATTGCTTTGAAGATTTGAAGAAAATTATTAGGATTATGGTATCTCACTCTCATTTTTAGTCCTCAAGCAAAAATCGAAAGATGGATTAATGCCCTTTGTTAAATTAATGGAGTGAAGTAAAGTGTTCATTTGTAGCTAAGACCAGATTTTCAAAGTTTAGGGAAAGATGATTTGGTTTTGGTGTGTCACAGAGAAAGCATGCAGATAACTAATGGTGTATGTTAACACCTGCCAGGTTCTGGGTAGTTCCATGCATAAAACATGGATCTGCAGTTTTCATGTGTGCACCAGCTTTGAACATCTGGTCTTCACAAAACTCTTCAGGGTGGCTTAGTGTTTAAAAAAAAAAAAAAAAAAAGCATGGTGTTTTCAAATGATCACCTAATGCCTTCTTGCTGAACACCATCTGCTTTGTACTAACAAATGTGTCGATTATTAAATACATTGAAAAGATATGCTCTTGTTTTTCATGCAGGAAAACCATTTCAACTTAAGCCAAACCAAGCTAACAAACTGCTACAACAGAATTTGTATTTGCAGTAA
The DNA here is from genome assembly GCA_013397775.1 of Eulacestoma nigropectus. Classification (NCBI taxonomy): domain Eukaryota; kingdom Metazoa; phylum Chordata; class Aves; order Passeriformes; genus Eulacestoma; species Eulacestoma nigropectus. The sequence continues at coordinate 2,723,816 of VZTE01000432.1, read as the reverse complement.
AGTTAGTATATTGTACTTTGGTCCCTCTACCATTAATGCTAATTTGATAGAACTGAAAAAAATAACATGTAGAAGAAAAAATAAATACGTACTTTGGTTTTGGGACTAAAAGAGTTATGTACCTTTTCAAGTTCTTTGCAGAGTTCCTGTCACTTCAGTGTTGTGTTTTTGATGTAGAAGCACAAACTTAGTTTAGAACTAAACAGTGTTTTCTTGTTAATGCTGTTTTTTCCCCTCCCCATGTATGTTACTTCTTGATCCAGATAACTAAACATGAAACTTATTTCAAAATTTGGCTTTGTTGTGATGTCTTGAGTTATTAAAAATGTTAATTTATATTTATAGGATGCAGTGTGCTCCTTTAAATTATGTAAATTGTAAAAAGTGCTTTAAAATTGATTAACCAAGTCAAATAAAATTAGGACAATCTGGAGTTGAGTTTGAATGCCTTCCTGTGGATACCCATAGGTTTTATATTAAAATACCAAACTTCGCCTTCTAGTTTTATTCCAGGTCATCTTCTTCAACATTTCAATTACCTTGCTTAGGTTAAGAACACAATTAGGGTGGCAAATCTGTACCTGCATGCTTATCTTCTTACCTAAAGAAGTGTGGTCCTTCTCACAGTATTACACACAAACAGGTCACTCCAGGCTTCTATAGTGAAATTTTTTAACACTAAATGTGCTCAAGATCCAGTGTTTTGGATAGTCTCCGTTTTGCCTTCAGGTCCCTGCAGCTGCTTGTCAGAGCTGGCCAAAACGCAGCATTAAAATGGCAGTGCTGCACTTCTTGGTAGAAAGAGAAACTGGCAAAACATCAGGAATGAGTCAGCAGAAGGCAGAATTTGGCAGTGGATTCCTGCCTGAGGGAGATACCCACACACCAGTGTTTCCATAGGCTGGTGGTTGAACTGGATATGTGGTCTTGATCCAAATATATCATTGGATCAGCAGTTCCAGTTCCAGATGTAAAACATTGTCATCATTCACTTGACCTAAACCTAATAGTCTCCATCTCTTTCAGTGTGTTTTGTGAAGTAACACCACATCAACATTTTTTTGGGATGCAACTTCATGCATCCAGCTTCATTTTTAAAACACAAAATAAATCCACATTCCATGTTATGTTCAAAATTTCTTCTGCTGAATTTAGTTATTTTCTCCTGAAAACCTACTTGTTAGGTTGCTTTGAAAAAAAATTTCATGTTGTTCCTTTTTAATATATAATTTGCATGGATGTACAAGACCTGTTCACTAGAAGTGATAGATCATCAAGGGCAGCAAGTTTCCTTAAACTTCAATTTTGGCCAAAATAGTACAAAATAATAACAGAAAAGGTTCTTGATAGCAAAGGGTAGGCATCAAATGTAGAGGGATGAGGCAGCTTTCAAAACCAGGTGCTGTTGGATTACAAGTGCCATCTTTACATACATGAGGGATTAATTTTGAATGTTTAGGAACACCATCCCATTTAAATTAAGCTTCCCCCGTGGTTTGGAAAAACTGAGATGGAGTTTTTGAACCTGCTGAGTCATTTACTCTTTCATGCTCTGCTTCAAAGTTCATTGGTGGATACAAGAACTTTGTAATGCTTTCTCCTGGTGCAACCTCTTTCTGGTCCCTTGTGCATGGCAGTAATTCCAGTGCAGCACACTAACTCTCGTTTCTCTATAGATTGCATGGCACCCCTTCCACTCAGCTTTACTGAAGGAGTTTGGGATTTTGTGTCAGAATGCTTCACATTGTAAAATGGCTGCACTCCTGCAGTTCTCAGTTCTCACAATACCTTCTCTGCTGAGAGTGAGAGGGGTTGGTTTGTGGTGTAGGTGACAAAGCTGCTCTGCAGAGAATGTGTACGTAGCATTTGTAAGGTGGATCCTGTATCAGCTTGTGATTAATTGATGAGCTGAGGTAGAATGCTGAAAACAAGATTGTAAAAGATTTAAAACCCCATCATCTCTAAGCCCAAGGGTTTTGTATCTCTTCTCGGTGTTTGTGTTTGGTTATCCTGTTTCCTTGACTCCTTCAGTGTTTTGGCATTAGGTGTTACTGGAGGTTTGTCTTGTATTTAGCTGTGCTGTGTTTCAGACCATCTGTGGGATGGTCCAGCGATAAAGTTAGATTTTATTTTTTATTTTTGGAAATGTGAGTTCCTGAATCTGCTTCTGTTCTGTTTGAGAAGTGAGCTTAATACCTCCTTTGCCTCAGTTTAATCTGTGGTTGTAACAGGATAGTGCTTCTGAAGATGGTTGTGTTGCAGAATGAATGCTACAGCTGTTTGAGGCTTGTGGTCAGAGAACCTTTGAAAAGTGCTCAGTACTTACTATTAGAATACTTGTTAACCTTTTTGTGGAAGCGTTTCTTAGTATTTTTGGAAAATGTGCCTCTTTGGTTGTGATTTTTGGTTGTCTTGGTATTTAGGCTTATTTTTAAGTCATGGTATTCTCGTGGGCTAGTGGCAATATGGACATCAGTAATCTGCCAGTCAGCAGTAACCAAACTTTGAAACTTTCCTTTTTTTAACATAAAAAAGCTTGTTTACAGTCTGTTCCCTCGGGGCTTGTTTACTTTAGGATTGAATTGTGACCATAGACTTGATTTGCGTAGTACTCAACACAGACAGTTTGGGTTTTCTTGTTATTGTTTGTCTTCAAGTGGTTGTCATAGGTGCGGAACTTCTTATCTTCCACCTGAAATGGTCCTTACTTGCCATAGTGCTGGAATGAAGAATGTTTACTTTGTTAGTGTGACAAACTGTACCTTTGAATTTAGAATTCTAGTGGGTTTCCTACTTCGTGTTGAAAAAATACCTTGGCTAGAGCTGGTTGTTGAGGGAAGTGCACACCTGAAAGGTTAGAGCTGAAGGTGGTTGGTTTATACTCTGCTATATAGGTCATACATTCACAAAATAATAAACCTCATGATTGAAATGCTGCTGTGAGATTAAAAAAAAATGAAAGAATTAAAATCCTGTGATGATCAGAGCTGTAACCTTGAACCTGTGCAAGTTGACTGCTGATTGAAACTCATTGAAACTTCTCTGAAAACTCTATTCTGGCAGACTCAGTGCTGCATTAGGTGTTATCTCACTAACAACAGCTGGTAGAAAGTTAATCAAAACCCCACGAGTACTCTATGCTCTGTCATGCTGCTGTGGCCAAAAGATATGCCGGAGTTTGGAGGAGATAGTGCCCAGGCCTGAAAGCTGGGCTGTCCTGGTGTGAGGTAGATTATTGCACTGATGGCTTGGCTGCTCATTACCTTCTAGATAAAGGAAGTGGAAGACTTTCAGATGATGTCAGCTTCAAAATGTTGTGGTGGGGATTAAAGTATGTTTAATTGAGAAGATAAGTAAAACATTTTATCAGAAGGACACTGTTAAATAGAATTGTCTCTTTAGTTCTCAGGCTTTTACAGTAAAGTTAACTTTGCAGCATATTGGGTTAATTTTAAACTCACTAAAAATAGGTAATTTTTGAACCTGACATAAAATTGACAGTCAAGAAAATATATTTTTAGAGGCTTCTGGTAATAACTCTTAAAATTTGGCTTTGGCCTATAGTTTATCCTTACCTCTGAATCTCAAATGAGAGCTCTTCTAGCTCTTCTTTTCAATGCAACTAACTTCAAGTGAATTTCATAAAAATAGAAAAAACAAAATCCTGTAGCTGCTAGTGTACCAGCAGTGAAAATAAAGATGAATCCTAACCTGAATGTTAGAGAGAGACTAAATAGTAACCCCTAGTTTGTAAAAACTCCAGTAGGATGCCAGTCTGTTACATGATAGAACAGATAACATGGTACATTGAGAAGGCTTCAGTTCCTCCTTTTTTTGGCTGTTAAAAGTAAAATTTGAAATTTTCTGTATTGTTTCTTATTTGTAAATTTATTTGAGTTACTAGAGAGGAATCCAGCCTGGGTGACTGGTCATGAATTCATGTTGTGGAACACACATTCCTGATGGCCAGAAAAGAGAATTATTGGGCTGTGTCTGTAACAGAGTTGCTTGAAGGTGTTATTAAAGCAGCTGAAAATGCAAAGCAGTAGCTCTGGAATCTTCTGTTTTGGTTCAGTCACAAGCTTGATTGAATTGTGGTGCAGGAGGGGAGTTTACCTCCCAATAATAAAAAAAGTCATGAGGCTGCGGAAGTTTTGAGACATCTGGTAGAGAAGCTGGGCAGCCTCATTCATCTTTCAGTTTCCCTCCAGAAATACATGTCAAGTCTGTGTTAATCTTTGTAACTGATACATAGAGTAAGATTAACTTGCTAATTTATCACACATTTGCATAACTGTCACCATAGCCACCTCTGGCAAAGTTTTTTCCTAGACATGTAGTTGGAGGCCGCCTTTTACTCTTTACAGAAACTAAATCTGAATTTGTCATCCTGTTGTGATATTTGTCATACTCAGCAACGGAAATACTGTGCTTTGCTTTTGTGAAAGAGCATTCTGTAGTATCAGTCTCTGTCATTCTCCTTCCAGAGGGAGCTAGACTGTGGATGTTTTAAAAATTGTTTTGAACTTGTCTGTGAAAGTATTTCTGAAGGAAAATGGAGAAAACTCATATGGCCAAGGCTCAGCCTTTCCTGCAGCTTTTCTTAGCCAGAGTCAGAGGACTGGGCCTTCTGTCTTCCGAGGACTTTGGCCAGGCTTTCTGCAATGACACTGCCTCTCATCAGAAGGCACTTTGGTGCTTTGAGTTACTTGGACGTCTCCTGTTGAGCAGTCACTCAGACACCCCTGAGAATTATTCTGCTAAGCTCAGTGTATACATTTCTTACTGCTGGGTGCCTATGGAAATACGGTCAGGTCCTTACCACCAAATGTACTGCACTTCAGTAATGAAAGGACATTATTCATCTGTTCTACACAAAGTGGGAGCTGGGTGTCCAGGAGAGGAGTAGAGAGCTAGAAATTCACTTAAAGCTGTTTCGGGTGTATCTGGTATTGCCTGCAAGCAGGAGTAGCATTCACAAGCCTCCTGCCCTCAGATTTTGACTGAGCTCCTGAGTAACTGCAAAGAGGTGGAAGATTTTTCTCTCAGAGACATACATCTTGAGAGTTAGGACAACCACCAAAATGTTTCCTTTATTAAACACCTCTAGTGCTACTTCTGTCTTTTCTGGGATTGGATGGTTTAGCCCTGAGAAGAAGAGCTAATCTGAAGGTCCTTAAAACCAGTAAGGGAGAAGCAGGAAAACAATGCAGCTTGTTTTGTGCTGTTGACATAAATTTCAAGGACTTTTCTCCTCATTTGGCTTTTGCCTTTCTCATGAGGAAAACATGATCACGAGTTATCACAGTGAATGCAGATGTAGTGGGTGTTTGTCTGTGTCTCCTCCTCACCCTGCCTGTTTTCTGGCTGCCCAGGCTCAGGGCTGCTCTGGAGGCTGTTTCCCTGCCAGCACAAGCAAGGGAGGTGCTTCTGCAGCCTGAGGATGGTGTGCCAAATTCCACTTTGATTCTAAAAAAATGGGTACACCAGTGAGAAAAAACTGTGCATATCAAAGCTCGCCTTGTTTGGAAGAAGAGTATAAATATTTGTATCAGGCTAGACAAATTCAGATGAGAAGATAAACATACATTTTTAACACATGGGTGATTAACTGTTGGAAGAACTACTGCCAGGAGCAGTAGTTTCTGTGGCTTTCAGTGTCTTAAAGACCAGCTTTCTGAAAAATATCTGCTAGTGAGAAGGGAGTGTTTGGGCTTTACAGAGAAGTAGTGGAAGCTCTGGGAGCCTGGGCGCAGAGCAAGATGAGCCATAGAGCACAGTGTTCCTTCAGTGTTCCTTCCTCCATGGTCTGTACCTCGGCTTCTTCCCTCCTGATGTGTTGACATTAGTGCACGGGTCATGTTCCCTTACTGTGGTTTTGAGACTGGGGGATGCTTTTGTGATGGGGGGGCCACTTTGCCTCTCAGGAGGTGCTGAGGAAGCAGGGGAGCTGGGAAGAGAGGAGCCAACACCACATGCATCTGGGGCAGCCTGATGACTATTGCCCTAAAGCATCCAGTTTGGGATGTGTAGGTGCCAAGAGTGGACTTCATGTGGGAGAAGACATTCTGGAACTGTTCAGGTAAGTTGCTTTATTGTAATAAATGAATTGGATGTTAAGTGAGGAGGAGGAGGAACGAGGGTGAGGTCCATGATGACTGTGCCAGGGAATTAGATTTGGAATTTGCATTACAGTGAACCCTTATGTATGTCCTGTCTTCTCACCAACTACTGACTGCACACCTTGAGGCAGCCTAATTCCAGCTCCTGAGCTGAAGACTAGGAGGTCTCTTGTTAATCAGTGTATTGATACAGCAAAGATTCACATTTCAGAGTGAACTGTTCATTTTCTTGAATGTGAGCAATGTTTTAATGATCTAAAGTTTTTTATTTTTAGTGTGTATTACATCTCATGTGGATAGCAATACATGTATTTTGAATTTTAAGTGACTATGATAAAAAGAGCTGGCTTTTTGTTAATGGAATCACCCTTGGTAGTGTGCTAAATGCCTAAGACTGCGTTATGTCAGATAAATAGTTCTACAGGGAATAGCCAGAGAAGTGTCCTACAGGGCTTAAGTGTGTGAAAAAACTCTGTGGATGCGTTTTTGGGTTTTGTTTATACCCAGAACTGCATTTGTTAGGTTTATTTCAAAGAGAGACTTGAGGAAAGGCAACTTCCTAGAATTATAACTCAGCAGCATTTGGGTCATGTAAGCAACAAACATAGTTTGTAACAAAACTGAAATGTAAGCTATTGTGTGGTAGAATCCTGATATCTCTTAAGGTCCTTCCAAATTGTCTGGGAAAGGTATCCTGCTTGAAGAGTGCTGGAACTCCAGAACATTAGTCTTCAATGGTCAAATGAACCATACTTTGAGATCCAAGTAATCAGCCCTGAAAATAATCTTTGTGCAGTCTCCTTTCTGAGCAAGTAATAAAAACTTTAAGGCTTTTGCCAGTCACCAGCATGGACAGAGCCAGCCGTAGTGACACAAGGAATCTTGTTAATGGAAAAGCAAGCAAGTGTACGTGCTGTACTGCTCTGCCCTTTTCTGGCCTAAAAGAACGCTGGGACAGAAATATTTCTGTAGTTGGCGAAGTGTGTAGCCAGTGTACACCTTGTCTGTGGTGACTCTTCGTTAGCAGTAAACTGCTTCAAAACTAACTGGTTTTAAGTGTACCAGAACTGGAACTTGTCAAAGCAAAACGATTCTATCAATTATATCCATATTTTCCAAGGACCTTCAAAGATTTGAGTTGCATTCTGTGTGGAACCTATTTCAGAGGTGGAAAATGCAGTTATGTTCGCTGTACAACTCAAGTCTCCAGTTACATCACTGGCAGAGACATTGCCAGGTGTCCGTAGACTAAACGCTGTTTTCTTTCGAGAAGCAGGTGGAAAATGACAAGTAGATGATTGGTTTTACCCCTGTTAAGTAAAAAGAACATGATGTGTACTTTATTATGCATCTTCATAATTTAGATGTGTCACATATCAATGTCAGCTACTACTATATAGTATATAAATGGCAGGATCTATTGCAAGGGGGGGACATGTCTAAATAATTTCAAAAGTACTTTTGAAACATTGCTATTGCCCTACTTTTGATCTATATTGACAATAAAATATTATCCTGAAAGAATTGGAAGAAGGTCCTTTTGGTTAAAGGTTAAAAGAAAGTAGAGTAATTTGTCCTGAAGCCTTCTCATAGCAGTTTTGTAGCTGTTAATAATTTATTTATTAATAGCTATAACTCTTTCTTGAAAAGTCTCATAGAACAGAAGGTGACTTTTAAGTGGCTTGTAATGCAGTGACTAATTGAGAAGATGCTTCTTGTAATCACTCCTAAACACAAGAAGCTCAGCTCAGGGAAATAAAACATTTTTCTGAGAAGACACAGGTGTTTAAACCTCCCTGCTCTTCTTGATGAACCAAATTGAGAACATAAGATTAATTGATTACTCTTACGTGGTTTCCACTCTTCCCTCTCCTCTAGCACTTGCTCTGAGATCACATGTGTGCTTTGCTCCCGAAATGTTTATAGAAGATGATGACTACATCCCTGGTAACCCTTTTCGTGGAATAAATCACGAACCCAAGTGCATGCCCATGCTGCTCTGTTGCAGGGGAGGTGCTTGTTGCCCTGGACAGAATAGTTTCCAGTAGTGGAAAGTTCTTTTATGAGAGCTGTTTGCAGGGGGGAATTTTGAGTTACTTGCGCCTCCCAGCTCCTCTTGACACCAAAAGCCAACCCTTGGTTCACGCTGGCCTCTAGATTCAGCACGCTGTTGTGTTTTCTGGGTGTGGTGGCAAAATTACCCAAATTGTCGGTGTCTCTGGTGTTGAGTTTGGGCCTGTAGGTGGCACAGAGCCAAGCTATCAGCTTACAGTGCAGCTTTCATGTAGGTTAGATGATAGATTGTTAACAGACATCAAAGCCTCTTGGGTTTTCTATTTTCCTGACAATTCTGGCTAATTTCCCTTAAAATATAGGTCCTCCAGATTTTCAGCTGAAACTGGGCCAGAGGTGGGACACTCTGAGGTCCTAGCTGAACTGTCATCAATGTCTATTTATTGCTGTTACAACAGCATGGTTTTATTTATTGATTTATCTTCTGAATTGAATTCAGTGCTTTGAAGGCTTTTGCAAGCAGATTCCGTCTCCTGGGAGGTGATGTTGCTGTCCTTTCGGCTCCAATTCTGTTTCCAGTCCACTGTTCAGTCTTGACCAAGCAACTTTCTCCTTAGAAAAACAGTTCATGATTCTTTTATTTAGTATTTTTAAATATTACTGTAAAAGGAGATTGTTTCTGTAGAGATACAACAGTTCAAACAAGGTCAGAATTTTAATTGGAAAGCGATGAAATGTTCTCAAATGTGCAAAGTCTGGGACTTTTTCTGTCAGTCACTGACTTGCATGATAACAAGTGTAGGTGAACATCAGCCTTACCTGTTGTGCATCTGTTCCAGGTTTCCTTTCTCTGTCACAGTGCTGGCTGCAGAACATTTCCAACCCGGCAAAGGGAGCAACAATGATTCACAAGGCTGAGGAGAAATGCTTTTGTGTAAATGAAGTTTGACACCTTCATACATACTAAAACTCTTGGCAAATGTTTCTGAGAAGATTCTGAGTTTGCTGGTGTCCAAGGAGGAGGTGGAGTAGCTCTGCTGGATGCTGCACTTTGGGATGCCAGTAGCACAAAATTGTAGTTACACAGCTCAAACCTCTGCAGTTTTGATGATTTGTTTTTATAGTTTTTCAAATATTTATACCATGATATAGTGAGCCCACTGACAAATAGGCACTCAAACATTTGGAAAAGCTTTCACTGCCATTACAGAATTACAGGAGATGAGGGTACATCTTTATGATGGGTGATTTTGAGCAGAAGCTGGTTATGGCAACTTCAGGTGTTGAGTTGTTCAGTTGTGCAGTTTTGGTGGGTGCAGCCCTCCCCAGGGCACATCCACGTCTCCACCAAGAGCCAGTGGGCATTCCAGTGTGCTTTCCACCCTTGTGGAATGTGGAACACTCCAGCTTCTCTGCCTCTTTATGGTAGTTCTTAAATACTGGTCCCCCCTTTTTTGCTTTGGCCCCAGAGATTGTGGTTGGAAATGGCTGTTACTGTCCTTGGTGCTTCATCCCACGGATCTCAAAGGTGAAAGAGGAGAAGGTGGGATGATGCCACTGCAGCAACACAGGATGGGAGCAGCCATCGCTCTGGGCATGGGCAGCTCTGGGGTGGCCTTCCTGGGAGATACATGGCCTTCCTGGGTGCACCAAGAGGTACTAATGTCACTGTTCAAACTCTCCTTCTCTTTCCAAAACTCACAAAGCTCTCTTGGTAAAATCTTCCCTGCTCCCACTGGATCTCTGCAGAAGGAGCGTATAAACTGACTGACAGTACTGTTCCCAGGCACAAAAGAGAATTGTAAGTATTGTTAGTGTTGGATGGTAGTCATGTTCCTGGTTTGGTGTTTGGGGTTTTTTCAATTGAGAAAATGTTCATTTCTGTGCTCTCTTTATTGGCTGTTTGAGTCAGAAGTTCAGTTGGAGCAGCATACACTGAACAATTTCTTCCTGTCTGTTTAAATACATGCATGTATATGTGTGCATACATTTGCATTTATAAATACTGTTATTGATAGGATTTGAAAAATTAGTTGTTGTATTTCTAAACTTTGGTGGGTTTTAAGGCACAGATCTTGACTATGGGTGGGAAAGAAAGAACGTTTGGAAACTTGGAGAGTTCTCTGATGGACTGGAGATGCCAAACAACAAAAAGTGGTGCAGCTTGGGAGTTATGTCTCCTCTAAGGCCAGTTGTATGGATTTCATAAATAAATACAGTATTTAGTCAAAATTAGCATTGAATGTCTACTTGAAACACTTGTTTTTAAAAATTCAGGCTTGTCATTATAGTGTAAAAATTGAACAGCAGCTAACAGCTTAGTGCTTCTGTCATTGGGAAGATGTCAGAAACAGGATTGGGTTTTGTGGTGAAGGTTCATGAAGCACTTTGAAACCTACTGAGCCATTAGAAGAGATGTCCTGTTGCTGTGAGCATGTGATGTTTTCAGGGTCATTTAAAAGATGATGGTCTCTGGAGCTCTGTAAATCAGGGATGTGTGCACACACTGAAAGATGGGATTTGCTTGCCGTAGTCTCAGTAACACAGGGATAGATGGATGAGGAATAAATTGCGTGTTGGGGGGTGTAATTGGAGAGGGCAGGTATCGCTTCTTTTTTTTGTAATTAATATGTGAAACCCCTAATGTCAGAGCCTTAAATGTCATATTTAAGCCTCAGGGTAGAAAGGAGAATATTTTTCAAATTATTAACCTGAAAAGATGAGACCGTGCAAACTGAGCGTGGACAGTGCAATATGAAATGTGGAGCTTGCACTTACTGTCTCGTGTCTGTGAGATTTCACCAGCACTAATAGCCACTTGATGAAAGTATAAACTTAGTGATTTTGTGCTTTTGCCAAATTACTATGGAAGTGTTGACAAAACAGCTGGGGAAGTCATTCATCACATTTTTCTGAAGTCACTCAGGAGATTCTTTTCTTTTTTAAATTTAACTGCATGGCTCTTTCTTGATGTATCTTTTTTTCTTTTACGGTAATTTGCGTTTGCTGGGCATTAAGGTTTTGAAGACTGGCTTAAAGCTGATAATCAATGGAAAAATATGTAACACAGCTGTATAATTTGCAAATTAGGGCTTGCTCAGAACTGTTCTGGAGATGCTCCTTTAGTGAGGGCCACTAATGGGAATATAAGATGACGTCTTGATACTTTAATTAGTTTTTAAGAGTTCTAAAGAGCCGTTTGTTGCAAAAGTAGAAGAGCAGTTTTCCTCTGCTTTTGCTGTCTGAAGAGCTTTTTAATTAGAAGCTCAATTTTGCTTGACCTGATGGTGGTAACTCCTAGAAGGGCTGAAGGCAAGAAGCAAAGTTTTGTCTTTGGGGGCAGTGAAGGAGCTGTTTGTCTGGTACTGGGAGGCTCTGGAGAACAATGGCAAGAGGTGTGAAGGTCCACGGGGCTCTGCTTGGGCACAAGAAGAGAGGAAACACTGGTGGGAGGCACCTCATGTCTGGGTATGCCAAGGAGGACCTGGCAGGGCTGCATGTAGTTGCACTGTGGAATTTTTATTTCTTTGTTTTCCTCTAGTAGTGAGTATTAAGTTTCATTAAAAGGGCTGGTTCCTTTTTTTTTTTTTCTCAGTAGGATTTTGGTTTGTACTTCAAATACAATTTCAAAGTGAAACTTGGGCTGTGAAGCTTCTTCATGGTAGAGATGAAACCCACGGGGATTTCTGTCTGAGGTTGAAATATAGCTGAGATGAAAAAACCCTCTGTGTTTCAGGACAATTTGAGTTGGAAGGGACCATAAAGTTCAGCCAGTTCCAACACCCCTGCCATGGGCAGGGACACCTTCCACTACACCAGGTTGCTCCAAGCCCCATCCAACCTGGCCTTGAACACCTCCAGGGATGGGGCAGCCACAGCTTCTCTGGGCAACCTGTGCCAGGGCCTCACCACCCCCTTTACAGTCACAGTAAAGACTTCCTCCAAATATGTAATCTAAACTTGTCCCCTTTCAATGGTTTAAAGCCATTCCCCCTTGTCCTATCAGTATCTGCCCTTGTAAGTACCAAACCAAATCAAGTCATTTGATGTCAGTGATACCATTTCTGGAGGAAGAGGAGCCATGTAAGAGACAGGGACAGGTTACAGTGCTCTGAGCTCCATCTCAGCTACATGTTGTGTGAGGTGTGTTGGAGAGAGAAGCCCCAAGAGTAAGAGCCCCTGGTACAGGTTGTTAGGGGGGTCTGGTCACTTCAATGTAGAGCTGTGCAATGAGACTTGCAGGAAACTGGGGTTGACCTCTGACATGACCCTGAAAAGTGTAGAAAATATAATCTTTTAAGTAATCTCGATTGCTGCTAAAAATCAGGTCCATTTGGTCAAACTCTGAGCTTGAAATCTTGCTGATTGTATTTATATATGTCAAGCTGTGAGGCTCATTCTTCATTCTTTGCTTCCTTTCAAAATTCATGCAGAAATGAATAAAAGGCCCCTGCTAGATAAAGTATTTTAAAATTAATAAAATTCACTTTGAGCTGCAGCATGCAAATTGGGTCATCTCTCTGCTTGCTGGAAGCGTGAGGATTCATGTTACCTCCTGCCATTTGCATTTCCAACATCCCAGATCTTTAAGATGAGAGCAACTGGCATAATCCATATGGATGCCCTGGTGTGCTTTAACAGAAGGAAAATAGCTACAGAAACCTGGATGTGCTCAGCCTGTGCCTTCTCTCTTGCTTCACATACAATGCAGGACCATTCATTGGGCTTTAAGAGGTTCTGATGACGAAGTTTTGGCAGGGAGGAGGTAACTGCAGGCTTTCCCAGCAGCTCCCTCTCTGTAGGCCAGGCTCCGGAGCTCCAACAGGAGTGGTCCAACAGGAGTGGCTGTGGCCATTGATCCCTGATAGCTGCCATGGGGAACAGCATGATCACATTTCCCTTCAAAGCAGCGCCATTATGGTTAGTGTGTGCTGAAAACTCACTTCATTTTACCAATTTGTTCCAGATTGGGGGTTCTTTGTGGTGAAATGTTGCCTTGAGTAGCTTTGTGATGTGCTGGGAATGCAGGATACGTGTTGGTACATGCTGGGCTGAATGCAGGACATGATGGGGTTCTTGGGTGTGGATGGGGGTGGTAGGTAAAACCCACCAAAAAAAAATGGAAAATCAAAATTTTGAACTTTCTAAGGGAGCTGCTGCAGGGCAGGCAGGGTGAACGAACCCAGCGTGGGGCTTTCCCTGCTCTGGTCTGCACCACAGGGGTACAGCTGGGCAGGAACAGTGTGAGCTGGCACTGGAGCAGATGAATACGAGGGCAAAAATAAAAGGAGCAAATCCACTGCCAGCTTTTAGAGCCAGAAGGGCAGAGGGTTGCTGTGTGCATTGAGCAGAAAGCATTGAGCCCTGCCCTTTCCCGGACACTGGATGTGCTGCACCCAGGCCTCTCCTGGGACAGAAATAGCACTGCGAGGAGCTCCATCGCAATCCTTTTTCCCAAATCCCACACCTTTGTTTTCTCCATCACTTCCCAGGACTTTGCCACCACCTCCCCTGCCATCTCCTGCCACTTCTAGATTTTTCTTCCCACCCCTGCAGGAAATGCCTGGCTCGCATGGCAGGCGAGATAGCAGTTCTGGCCCCGGCCTGGGAAAGCCCAGCCCAAATCTCCTAATTACAAACTTAAGATGAGTTTTTGGGTTGAAGCAGGGAGACATAACACACACCGAGTGCAGAACCATTGGTGCTGACAGAGCTGAGCCGTCAGAGCCAGTGCAGGATGTGAGATGGGGAGAGGAGGGGGTGGGACATGGGAGCAGGTTTCTCCAGGGCATGGATTTGGAGCTGCTGGCATCTTCAGTTTCTACCCAGCTTGGCACTCCAGGCACCACTTTGGATAAATATTTCCTTGAATTTTGCAGGACAAGAGTCTCAGACAGACACCAGGAAGCCCTGAATCAACTTGTGTTCTCCGTAACACCAAGTGCATTTGCTCTGGAAGGAAAATGATTGCCAATAATTGGTGAAAGACACTGATCTGTGTGAGCTGACTCAAAACCTCATTGTTTGTCCTGTGCTTTGGCTGATAAACGTCACTGTTGAAATAAACTCCCTTTACAGTTTACAAAAGCCACGGTGCAGATGGGGCAGCTGCCCGGCATTCCCTGGATAGTTTCTGAGTGATTTCAGTCTCTTTCAGCTTTCAAAACTATTTGCATCTTTTCAATCAGAAGATTTTTAAATGGCTGCTTTTTCTTGTAAGCATCACATCAAATAGCAAGAGAGAGATTTTTAAGGGCTGTCACTGTCAAACTCGGAGACGTTTTCCAAAGAGGACTTGATGCAAATTTTGGTTTCTATCGAGTCTGACAAACCCAAGAGAGCACAGGCTGAAAAAGGCTTTTATAACTCCTGATGTTAAGCGTCACCGTGTTAGTGTTTCCTGGCATTTAGAAACAAGTTTAAGAACAATTAATCAGAAGAACTTGCTCAACATAGCCTCTAGTAATGGTGAGGGAGTATTTCCTTGGCTGAGCATGTCTGCAGTTTCAGGAGAGGGGTGTGTATGTGCACGTGGTTTTGGAAAATACCTTGGGCTGGGTGTTTTATAATGAGCATCCATCGTTTCCAACAGGAATTAAAAGAAACTGATGATCTGGCAACTTTCTGAAAAGAATTTTCAAGGTGTGGTCCCCCAAATTAGACCACTTCTGTGTTTCACTAGAGTTACTTGGTCTCCTGATGTTTTCTCTGTGCTATAATACATTAGATATGAAGCTTTCATGACAAGAAACAAAAGATCCAGTTAATCTCTGGGATCTTTTGAACCCAGGGTAATCCAGGCCTGTAGACAGATCTGTTAGATGAGTTCTCAGATTGAACTGGTTCCTGTAAAGCGTAAGATTTCCCAGCAACTCTTGGACTTCACTCTAGGAAGAACTCTGGTAGCTTCTGCTAAGGTAAATATTAATACCAGAGCTGCTGTAACAATGGAATAGGTTACAAAGGTCATAATGCAATCGACTTCAGATAAATGTATCTAAATGGGGATTTTTTTTCTTTCACTTTTGATTGCTCCTTCTGCCACAGTTCAGCTCTCCCAAGGCAGCAGCAGATGTAGTTGAGTCATCAGAAACTCCAGTGCCCTTCATAGTCACAGGGTAAATTCCAAACCCTTGTAGTAAGTGGGGGGAAAAAAATCAAGAAAAGCTCCCCCCCCCC
>VZTE01000432.1:2695191-2708430 GCA_013397775.1 Eulacestoma nigropectus | reverse complement strand
CCCCCCCCCCCCCCCCTTTCTGCACTCTTATTGATGTCAGTGTGCATCAGGAACACCTCAGGTGAACCTCACACTTCCAGCTGAAGCAGCAATATGATGCCCTGCTCTGAGTTTACACTACCCTTTAACTTCAGAGTCTTGAAGTATTAGAGAGACACTTCGCAGGCCATCCTTCAAGGAAGATTTGAATGGAGGAAGCTTCCTGCAAGCCGTTTTTGAATAACTGGGTGGCAGAAGCTTAGCTCGGAGCTGTCGTGTCATTAGGTACAGCCGGATGTCCCTCACCAGGGGCATTTCCCGATGCTGGTTACGGGACCAGGGGCTCTGTGGTGTTTGTGGCCTCGAAGAAGTGTTCCTTTGGACTGAACAAACTGGTGCACCTGCTTTTTATTGCCTAATACAGGGGAAACCCCCGATTCTATGTGTATTTCTTCGTGAGGTGTGTGGGAACACAGCAGGCAGCAGTAGGGCTGCCGTGCGGGAAGTGAGCTGGTAAATGCAAATCAGCGGCTCCACATCCTCAGGATGTTTACCCTGGTTTGTTCGGCATAGTTCTGTCATTACCGTCTTGCCATTAATTACTGCTGGTTCCTGGTAGGATTTCAGTTCAATTCCTGGACATGCATGGATATTACTTAAATGTAACACTGAATAATAACGCTAGCCCGTGCAGGACTGCTTTGGTGTGAAGTGCTCCGTGACTTACCTGACCCAGCTCACCTGGAACGTGTCTGCCGGTGTTTTTATTCCTGTGTGTTATCTTCATTTCCCATGAGCACGCACAGACACTTGGGTGTAGCTGGTGGCTCCCCTAAGCCCGCGCGTAGTCCAAGTTCGCGACAGCCGTGTAAAATCGCGGTGTTACCGGGCTGGCAGCGGCTGTTCGCTAGCGATACCTCGCGACAGGCAATATTGCCCTCTACTGGTTTGCTGCAGCTCCAAGGAGCCCTGTTTTCCACTGCCATGCAGCACCACTTTGCTATGAGAAGTTGTTTTCCAGCCCTTCTTGCTTGGAGCAGAAGGCAGCTTTTAGCCCTAATGCAGCTTTTTAGGATGCTACAGCTCGTGTTTGATTTTTTTTCTTCCCTGGAAGCTGCTGTTCATTTCGGAGAACCTGGTGCACCAGAAAACCAAATCTTAATTATTGTTTTTAAATGTTACCAGTAATGCCAAATCTGTAATTTTCAGAACTAACCCTTAGAAACATAACTTCTCCAAACTGGTTCTGCAAGTGAAATAACTGCAAGGTTTTTAATTATTATTTGCATTAGTAGAATAAGATCTTTTGCTTAACACTATAACCTGGATGCTGATTCCAGCTGCCCTCGATAATTTCCCCCTTCCCTGCCCCATCTGGGGCGGCTGCACGATGAGCTGGCTCCAGGCCCCGAGCTGGGTTAAAAATAAGCTGGCAAAAAGAGTTATTTTTAACCCAGGTCAGTCCCTGCTTGGGGTCACGGCGCGGCTGCCCAGGCTCTCACGTGGGTGTGCTGGTGTGGAGGCACAGGGGACAGCAAGAAGGAGGTGTTGGGGGAACTGAGGGCTGTTTAAAGCCTGAGCACTCCTGGAAGGTGCTTCTCAGATGGATATTCCTTCTCAGAACTCAGGTATTCCACACCCACCCCCCACCCCCAATACCAGCTGTCTTCCTAAAAGCCATTTCTAGGACAAACATCACAGCTGACAAAGCTCTAGCAGAATTTAAGCACTTTTTGGTGGTGATGTCCTTTGTGGCTGACTTCTCCCAGAGTAAATTCTATTCAAATTTTCTATTTGCAGTGGTAAAGTCTGGCTCAAATGTTTCAAATATGTACAACAGGAGAGAATAGTTGATGCAAATCACACTTTAGTTTTGCTGTGCCAGGTGTGCTAAAGGTAGATGATCAGAGGAAGATCTGACAGCTCATGCCATGCATAGCACTGGAGTCAATTCAGTATTTAAATCACAGCTGACGTGATATTAAACCATTTAACTAACGTGTGGTGCCATCCTGCGCTCCCACAACTCATAAAGGGGAAAAGTTTGGGCAATATTTTGGGGTCCATTTGAACTAAAATTTGTCTCTGCTTTGGGGAGATGGAAGACTGAAAGACTCTGTTGCGTGATCAAGATGGATGTAATCCTTTCAAATACTTAAAGGAAGCTAATAAGAAAGATGGAGACAGACCTTTTAGCAGGGCCTGTAGTGACAGGACCAGGGGTAATGGTTTCAAACTGAAGGAGGGTTGACTTAGATACGATGAAATGTTTACAGTGAAGATGGTGAAATGCTGGCACAGGTTGCCCAGGAAGTTGGTAGGTGTCTCATCCCTGGAAACATTCAAGGTCAGGTTGGATGGGGCCCTGAGCAACCTGATCTAGTTGAAGATGTCCCTGCTCATTACAGGAGGGTTGGACCAGATGAGTTTTAAAGGTTCCTTCCAGCTGAAGTGTTCTATGATTCCAAAGGCGTGCCAGTTCCCTGAGCCCAATACTGAGGAGTTGTGTGATTGTGCCTGGTTGGGACGTCTCTGTATGCACAACCACACCCAGAGCTTCAAGAATGGCCCCTGCACGTTTTCCATTCCTGCATCTATTTGTGAATATAAATTTCAAACATACATTAAGCAAGACGTCGCACATGAAAAAGAAATCCATGCACTTTGTGTTCCCATGGGAGAGGACGGATCTCCTTTTTCTAGTGCCCTGTAATTTGTTAGGAAGTGAACTCTCTTGACTGGTTTTTGTACATGCGACTGATGTATAGGTTCCATGTGCTTTTTTTTCTTAGTCTTGACATTTTATGGGCTTACCTTCATAGACCTGGTATTATCAGCCTGACACATGCTTCAGTGCTGTTCGTATATTGTGTGAAATCCTGTAGCTTCTTATGGGTAATGATAGCAATCCTGCATCTGGCATTCCCTGAGCTTTTCATTGCCCTCCACCTCTTGTAGTTGAAGTGTAGGTGCCCCATGTGAGGGGGAAAAAAGCCGTCCTGCCAGCCCTCTCCTACTGCAAGGAGAACCATACACCCAGGGTTTTACACTGGCGTGATGCAGGCAGGCAGAGACTAAATGCAGAAATCCTTGTCTAACCATCATTCGTGTTTCTGTGGCATTTGCTTGTGCCTTTGGAAGTGTGGGAGACTCCAGGGTACAAAAGCAGGAGCGTTGAGGTGGGGATGGGCATTTAACCACTCGGGAAGGAGCATCCTCTGCTAACACCAAGCGCAGCCCGTCGAGTGCTCAGGCAGATGATGCGAGGCACGTCCTGGAGTCCTCTTCTGCTGCAGGGCCGCGGGTGCCACACTGCACTGTGAAATGACTTTTTAAACATGCCTTGCCTCCTTGTCCTCATGCCCTCAGAAGCATCTCCCCGTGTACAATTACAAGGTAAAGACAATGCAGCCCGTTGTGTTTGGAAGTGGTGGTGTGGGGCACACACAAAGTGGGGATTCCTGCTCTGTCCTGTGTTGTGTACGTGGTGCCTTTTTCATCTTCAAAGCATTTTCCAGCCATGAACTAAGAGCACACGCATTAGCTGAGAGCACACACCCCTCCCTGAGCAGCTGATGCCGGGCACATCCCAGGAAAAACTTCCAGAATGTGACACACCACTTTTGATGAAAATAAAATGATGCCATATTTCATCAGCTCTGTTAGAAGTACTTAAGTAATTGAACTAATGAAACTTTAAAAAGCCTTCAAGAGATGAATGTGGTACACACCTTTATTCCCACTCTTTCCCTCCTGCCCCCCTTATTTTCCCTGTTGAACATCTTCTGCTGACTTTTTGGGATATGTTTGTTTTTCAATGTGTGGTTTTGCTGAGTTTTTTGTGTGTTATGGTAGTTGATTTCTCTGCTTTGCAGCACTGGTACTGTTACAGTTTCTGCAGCAAAGGAAAGTGTCATCTGCAAAACAGCATGAGTATGACGGGAGCACCTCATCTTTCATACCAGTTTTTTCAACCACTGGGTCTGATTTCCATTGTATTCATTGGCCTGTGCTGTGTGTGCCTGCCTTGCTTCTGGACTGTGTTTACCTCTTGCAGCTTCAACATGATTTCTCGTCTTCATGTGGTCCATCACACATCTCCACCATCCTTCCAGCTGTGATATCCAACATCCGTCCCCTCTGAACCCATGTTGGCTTAATTCTTCTCTCTTCACCCCTGTAGCCAGCTTGGGTATTTATCTCTCCTTTCCCTTTAACTTTCCCTTGAGCAGGACAGTCCAGGTGAGGTGGGATGTGATGACATGCTCTACACAGGACAGAAATCCTGTCCAGGGTCATGTGCTCAGCTCCCTCCTCCTGCCTTGTGGGAAAAAGGTAACAATGGCCCCCGAGTCATCACATCCTGTGGACTTTTTTGGGTGGCTTCAGTGTAGTGACAAGCCGCTGATGGAGCTTTCTGCTCCAGACACTCCCCGATCTGCAGATACACAGGACTGTCTGTGGCCAACCACAGCCCAGACACTCGTTTTGTGACCCCTAATGTCCAGCCCATTTCTGAGGGCTTTTTTTCCAGGCTAAATCTATGCATTTTGGGCGCAGCTTACTTTTCTTGCATTTTTTTGCTTTTTGCAGGGGAGGCAGATGAAGAAGCCTTTGCCGAGGAGTGCAGACGGAGAGGACAACACGCGCTGCCTTCCCAGCCGACCAGCCTTCGCCTGCTGAAGCCTCACAAGTCTGCCAGCTCCTCCCGCCTTGCCTGCCATTACAATAGTGATGAGGTGGAAGAACAAGATAGAAGCCGGGTTACGAGCAGCTTCGAGGCCCCTTTTTATTTATCAGGTGTGCACAAGCATGTTGATGAGAAACGTGCAGAGAAGGACCCATCACATAGTCAAAAGCCAAACCCAAAAAGCCAAACAAGAAGTTGGTGCTGTGTGTTGACATAATGTTAGTTCCCTGGTAGATAATAAACAGCAGCTTGTTTGCCTTCATCCTGCTTTAGCTCTGATCTTCCATTTAGCCTAGATTCACTAATGCCCTGGGATATTTAAGGATCCAGGGCAAATACTGTTGTGCTGCTGAAGTGCCTCTGCTCTTTGTTGTTAAAAGTGAAGGCATTTTATAGATTAACTCATCACAATACTTTGCACATTCATTTACTTAAATTGTGCTTGGCTTCCTTGTCCAAGGAGAAGTTCAGCAAGTTGATACTATTTCTGGAAGCAGCAATTTTAGGCAACTAAATCCTAATAGAGGAGGCTGAGACCGTTCAGGCAAACGTAGTAACGTGGCAATTGTTCGGGTTATTTTTGGAAGTAATTAGTCCTTTGATATATTTCCAGTCTGTAATTTTTGGGCAATGTAGTCCAGAGGCTATCTTGGACAACAAAGTCCTCGTAACTACTTGATTTAATTGGAACCTGTGGTCAAACATCATCCAGGACTGCGAGGACAGGTTTTTCTGATACATGAAAGATGCCTTTCTACCTGGATGCCCAAACCAAGGACTCTTCTAAGTAGTGTGAAACGAGGTGCAGTGCTGGGAAGTGTGAGCCTATGAGGCTTCTCAGGGTAAACACAGCACATGAAAAATATGCACTGTACCCCAAAACAGGCGCTCATGTACTCCTAGTGCTGTACCAACTTCCACTGTGTTTATAAGCCTTTAAACCTAACACTGTCCTCTGTATGGAAGACCTAAAGATATTATAAGGGATGACAGATTGAAAACATAGAATAATTTAGATTAACGTCTTCCTGATCAGTTGCTGGAAGCTTTGTGTCTTGAAAGGTGACCAAGTTGATCTTTTCTTTAAAAAAAAAAAAAAAGGAAGAAAAAAACCAGAAAAAAGTTACAAAGACCTGAATGTAACCTCTGGGCTGATGTCCTGAAGCCTCCCACGCAATGGCTACAGGTTTGGTCTCCTGTGTCTGTGGCTGGCAAAACAAAACCTTGTCTCTACCTTTGGAGCATGAGGGTCTCTGGAATCACAATATTTTGCAATGGATTCCAAGGAGCAGCTGAGTTTGACACGCACCGTGCAATTTTTGGAGCAATTTTTAAGATTGCTTAGGACTTTTTGCTGTGAATTTATTTATGCTCCAAGACGCACAAGTTTGCAATTAAAATTAATTTCCAGAAGTATTAGTGCAATCACAAAATGCTCTCTTCTACCAGTAGATTGTGAGTTGCCAAAAAAGACTCAGGGTGAAAACTTGATTGCAGTAAGACTAAGATTTTACTGTTGCTTTAAATATTTTGCCTACTGTTCCTCTGATGGACAGGGCTGCTGAAGGACTGGTCGAGTCAGTCATAAAAACCTACGTGAGTGTCTTAATCCCTCCCTGGGAAGTTTGTGCACGAGCCCTGGCCAGTAATGCCATTCCCCTTCATGGGTGTTCACCTCTGCTGACTGCCTTGCCCAGCAAGCAGCTTCACCAGCACAGCTCTGTAATTACAGAGACCACTTTACTCGCTTGGCTTCTTATCGATCACTGCCGTGCTTACACGGGCCAGCGTTGGGAGAGAACAGCATCGTTTCTGCCTTGCTCCAAAGCCCTCTCAATTCACTGGGAAATAGTTCTAAGTCCAATGGCCTCAAACCAGATGCAGTTCCACCTCAAATCAGATGTTTTTGCCACCACCAGTGTGGGACCCTTGGCAGTGGGACCACGCAGCTATTTTGTATGTTGTCCCAATTGGAGCATCTCAAGCAAACTCTCAGTCATTAATGATTCACTTGCAGTGAGGTGGTTTTCTTTTCCCAGCTCTAAGAATGGGAATGTTTGAATTTTGATTTGTAAGTCCGTAGGAAATTCAAATGAAGGAGAAGGGGATAGGTTTCGTCTTGACTATGTGGTGGGAATCCCTCTGGAAGAGCATCTGTCTAGTGCCCAAGGAAAGGCTGGCTAACTCCTTTAGACTGGCAATATCCAGAGGTGAGATGAATCCTCTCCATAGTCAGGATTGCCAGTCATCACAGTGGGTATTTAACAAAAAAATGAGAGTTTAATTTAATTCTCCATCTACCATGGACACTTTGTGTTTTAGTGGAAATTGCTCTGGAAACTGTTCTTGGTTTCGTAATGGCCTTTTAGAATAAAACTTCACCTCCTGTGCTCTGAAGTCGCTGCATATCTCAAACAGTTCTCCAGCTCCAAAGAAGGAATTTTTGAAATGAGAATTCAGATACTGCAAGTGATGTGCTCCCTGATAGTGTGATACATGACTGACTGGTGGGATCCGAGCTGTGTCAAAGTGGTGTTAATGCCAGCAGAGACCTGGGAATGGCAGCTGTTAATGCCAGAGGTAGTGATAACTACCCCTTAAAAACTACTGCTTTGGATTTGAGAGTTTTGACCTTTATCCAGCAAGAATGGTTGAAATGTTTAGTTGTTGAAATAATGAAAAAGTATGATATAAATTTTATTATTTGGAAGATAATATTGCAAGGTTTGCTCTTCCTTTTCAAAGAAATAGCTTGCATTAACCTACAACTTACAACATTAATAATTCATTTTTTGCTGCATTTTCTTCTGCTGGCATTTGTGAAGAGGAAACCACTCTAAAAGAACTAGCTTAACTAATCTTGATCCTTTCCTGGCATGGATTCCTCTGCTGGAAAGTTGAGCTGTTTGTACTTCATTTCATCTTTAATTCAGTCTCTGTTCTTTACTAACATGCAGCTTCCTGAATTACACTTTACTAACTAGTAACAGTGATGTGCTTTGTTATCCAAACTAATTACCTTATAATTCCATCACAAACTTCGTTTTGGGCATGTAATGGAAAGAGAAAGGAAAGCAAAGCCACTGTTTTTTGTGGAAATCTAATACATGAGGAATGCTGGAGGTGCAGAGATGGAGCTCCCCCTCCCTTTGCTCCACATCCCCTGGCTGTAACTGTGCAAGTGGGATGGGGTAACAGCTGTACCCTTCAGGGCCAGGGGCTGGGAAGGCTGGCTGATAGATTTGGAGCCTGGCTGGTTGCTCCCAGGCTTAGCCCAGAGCTGCCTTCACGCATGGTGTTTTGGCTGCTGGTACAAAATCATCCTGTTACCCATCAGAGACAGCTGGGTTGTGTGTGGAAGGGCTTCCATGGCTGCATAGCCTTGCAAGCTTTTGCTTGCCACTGGGAGTAAAACCTTGGAAATCTGTTTAGTGCTGGTGTTACCCTAATTAACAGCAGGCAAACAGGTTGTATGTGGCTTGGTATGCTCTTGTGGCAATTCTAGGCAGAACTGGTAATGAAAACAGCATGGTGAGCAAGCATGAAGGAAGGCCCCTGCAAGTTGCTAAAGCTTTTCAGTCCCCTAAAACATCAAAGTTGGGATTACATCACCAGGTTGGCCAGTGAAACTGGAGAACTCACGTTTGGATTTAACAGTGTGGATAATTAAATAGTGGAACAGCATACCTAGATGGGGTGGGATGTTTTGTCACCCCAGGTCTTGACTAAAGGCTCCCTCTCCACGATGCTCCATGGCACAGGCAGGAGCTGTGGATGAGGAGAGGGAATTAGTAGGTCAGGTTGTGCTGTGTGCTGGGCAGTGGCTCAGGCTGAAGGGAGGAGATGTGAAAGTGTAAAGTTGTAATTGCAAATTGAGTCACACATGAAATTATACTGAAGCTGTGATCTGGGGTGAATTTTTACAATGGCATATGTGAGTGTGGTCAGTCTGAAATAACAGAGGCTGACTGCAACTCAGAAGTAAGCCAGCTGCCTTTGAAATAGCAGTTAATTGTTTTGACTAGAGAGACATTTCTAAGAGCAGAAAATTAGAAAGAGCACTACAGAACCCAGCTTGGAAGTGCCTCACTGGCCTTTTAAAGCTGCGTGTGGGTGTTGGGGCCATGGCTGCTTCCATGCTTTGAAGGAAGGCCACAATCTTAGCAAAAAGTTGGTAGATATTGGAGAACATTTTCTCTGAGACTTGAGCAGAAAGTGTGAATCCCTCCCATCCCTAACCTCAGTGTTTTACTCTGAAAGTAGAAGGAGGCTCCTCCAAAGTCTTCACCTTAGCAGATCTTTATAAAAATCATGCTGTGGCCTTTATTGCTCACTGATGTGGGTCAAGCAGCTGTGACTGAACACCTTGTTTCCTTCTGCTGACTCCTATGCTCCTCTGTGCTGGCAGAAGGAAGGTGGAGCAGACCTGTGGCCGCTCTCTGCATCCTGGTAGAGCAGGCAGATGTCAGGCAGGGCAGGAAAAAGCAGGATACCAAGAATGTGTTGGGTAGGAGTGTCTTCCCCTGGACACTTGTGCCTTTGGATCGGCCGCCCGATGTGCAAACCTCCCTTGCAGTTGCCAGCCAGGAATGTGACGAGTTTCACAGTCAGTGACTGAACAAACTCGTGACTTTGGGAGGTGCAGAGGGCAGGGAAGTAGAAAGCCAGAAAGAAAGTTAATCTGGGACATGGCAGAGAAGCTTCTCAGTTTGTTTGGGTCCTTGCTGAGTGATGGTTGAAGGAGTTGCACCTAAGTGTTTTTGGAAGTTCTTTTCAGCCTTCAGCAGCTTTATGAAAGCTGGAATAGCTTCTGTGCTCCTTATGGCTCTTCTGGAAGTAGAAGAGAAGGGCATGAAATGGAAAGAGTGGGTTAGCTGATGCTGTTTGTTTCAGACAAGAATTATCCAAGTAGTAAAGCAGGTGTAATCCCAAATGGTGTGGATTCTTGCTTCACCCATCTCTGCTCCTGGCGGCTGACAAAAGCAAGAAATACCAAGTTAGGGAGATTTCTATCTGTATTTGAGTGAAGCTGTTTTCCAAACGTCACAGCTTGGGGAAGCTCTCGGCAACTTGTTCTCCCTCTGCCCTGTGAGGCATTTCTAGAGTTTGGGTGGCTAAAGATTGCTGCTAAGGGTGGAAATTTGAACAGCCCTTCTCCAAGGCCAGCACTGTTTGGCTGAAGCCAGTTCAGCCTGGCACTTACTATGGACACTTTGGGATGGTGGCGACTCACCAGGACACAGGCTCACTGCAGAGTGATCAGTCATGGGGCTGCTGCTTTCTAATTCAGATTTTGTTGTCTCATGACTTTGGGGCTAGTCTTGTAACCAAGGCAGCTAAGTATGCTTTTAATTAGTGCTGGTTGAAGTATTTGAGTGAAATACGCACCGAAGGGTTACATCTTTAGTGTGCAATTCTTATTTATGTTAGGAGCTGCTTCACTTGTTTGGATCAGGTTTTTGGCTGTTATCACCCAGCATAGCATCGCTGGAGCAACAGACTGGCAAAGTTTGACCTATCCTTTCTTCTTAGGTGGGGGTAGAAAAGGAAATGGCAGACAGTGAAATTATTTATCACAGCAGGCTCAAAACAGAAAAGACCTGGCAGTTTTCTCTTGAGGAATACTCTGTGTTTGTGTGTTATCTCCTGCTTTGGGCAATCTCTTTCTGTGTGTCAGTGATAACACTTGAAAGATTTCCACTTTTCAGCCTTATCATTCCAGAGGCTGGTAGGAGACCATGTTGTCAAATGCCTAAATATCTTCATACCACAATATTTTAACATTTGAGTTGTTTCATTTATAAGACAATGAGTTATGTGGCATTCACTTCAAGTCATAATTTACATTGACTCACAGTATTTTTAAGGAACAGTTGGTAGAATTGCTTTCAAAATCTCAAGCATTTGAAGAAAACGGACTATTGCAAAAAAAAAAGTATTATGATAAAAAATAGCAGCATCAAATGCTATCATGCCGGGATGTGGAAACCTTTTAGAAATACTGACACTGTTTTGAGAATGAAAAATTTAAAAAATTATGAAGCTAATACCTGCTAGGGTTTAATGAACCTTTCCCAAATATCTGTGTTATTGTTTCATAGTTATTACATGAACTAGTTCTGATCCGCTGATATGATGCTGTTTTTTCCTCCAGTAAAGGGAGGAATTCTTTGAATAACACCCCCCAGATGACTGATTCTCAGGAGTCAGCACATCTCTTCTGCCTCCATTGACCTCTGTGGGAAAGCAGGGAGACGCTTGAGCCCTTCAGGGATGGGTGCCTTACTCAGTGAATCGAATGCAAAAGAATCCTATTTTTGGTGATGTATAGGTGACATGGAAGGAAACTTCCCGGATGGAGTTCTCAGTGAGGAGATGTTCACACAGTGACTCCAAGGACAGGAGTATAGCTCAGGGGGTGACAGAGTGCAGGGAAAACCCAGCGTCATCTGCAATTCTGCTAAGCACTGCCAGTTTCTCTCTTCCTTAAACAGGAAAACCGGTTTCCACTCTAACTTTGTGCAGGCTGGTCGCTCATGGCAGAATTTCTAAATAAATATCCTGCCTCTTGACTCAGATGATTGCAAAAGATGAAGTCATGCTGTGGATACAGCACAGGAGCTAGAGTGATAGCCTAGAAGAGTTTCCCTTTGCTACAAGGGAGTGTATTTCCTCTAAGCTTTTGATAAAGTCTCAAATGGTTTTAGCTGAAAGACTTACCTCGTGGTTCTCCCCAAGTAAACGGAAGAACTTCTTCAGCTCTGCTGTGGGCACATCTCTAACTGTGCTTGGGAGGAGCTCTGGTGAGGAGTGAACTGCAGCCACAGTGTGGCTTTGTACTCCCCCGGCCTCCCATCACTTCCTTTTCCCATCTTAATTTTGCTATTGATACTAAATTGGTGGAGCACCCGGTGCACTGGTGAAATTGCTTCCTTGGGGCCATCCCTGCCTACCTGCTGACAGAACAGGGGGAAAAAAGAGATTTCCATACAGGCAGAGCTGTGCCTTTCCAGGGCCATTCCTCAGACTCCCAGCCCTGCCTCTCAGTTGGATTGCAGGGGCTGCTCTGCTCTGTGCTGGCCCTGGTCACTGGACTGTGCTGATTCCTGGTGACAGAGCACCACTGAGCTAAAAGATCCCCCCAGCTGTCTCAAAACATCACAGAATGATTGTCTGAGGGAAATGCTTACTGGCTCTCAGTTTAGATTTATGAGTGCACCTGGGTAGATGTGGTGGTTCACACAGTTCACTGCCCTTGCAAGTCTGCCAGCAAGTTGGATTTTACTGCAAGTTTGGATGGAAAGGTGTGATGCAGAGCAAGAACTGTTTTTCACACATCTCGGTGGGGGTAATAAACCATCGGAATGATGATCACATGGCTGGAAGCTTGTGCCTACTGAACCTGTAGCAAATAATTGTTGCTTGAACTCGATGCTTTCATGCACCATTGGGGCTGCAGCCGAATATAACCTGTGGTGCATAGTTAAGCATGAGCAGGCTGATGACCAGCATATAAAATATATATTGGTAAACACTGAGCACCTTCTTATTTACTCAGGATTCTTGGCATTCCCTAGTCTTAAAGTGGAAATGCAAATATTGTGGTAACTCTGACTACTGTGAGCAGGAAATGCCAGTACTTAAATTGCTCCTGCTGTATAAGTCTTATTTATTGCTTCTGTTTTGAAAATTATTCTGGTTTTGCATGTGCTCTAATTTTGAAGCTTTTCCTGAATGGCTTTGAAGTATTTTGAAAGTTCTCCAGATCTTTTCAAACTTCAAAGATTGGTAGTATTTTCTTTCTATGTAAGGGATGTAGTAGAATGGGGGATACAGTGGAAATGGCAATTTAAAAAAAAACAAATGACACATTAGGGAGCCAGACCTTTTCTTTAATATTCTTTAAACCATTCAGAGAACATGTGCTTTTGCTAGAGAGAAAAGTCCATAAATGCTGTGAAAAGTGTTTTACAAGCCATGTTTCCTCAGGATACAAAGAAGGCAGCAAGAGGAGGAAGCAGAAGCAGAGAGAGGAACTGAAGAAGAAGAAGTCAACCAAAGGGAGTTACTAAAATGGACTTCTCTGCTATGCCAATACCTTTATAATAATTACAACTTCATGTTACCTTTGAGCACACCTCTTTTGTGTATATTTTTTGATTGTTCACACTGCTACCAAGGAAGTGACTCATGTTTAAAATTGTACTAAAATTGCACTATGTTATTCCTTTTAGTTTCATGGAGTGGCTTTCTTGCCCGTTCAGGTTAGGGAATTCGGACGAGGCTGGTCGTGGTTAGAAGTGTGTTATGTTTGAAGATTGGAAAGCGTTACAGAATTTCTTACCTCTTCCTTCCCTGGGACTAAAATGACTCTAGTCTAGTGTTTGTCCTTTGTCTTGTAGGATATAAAAGGCAAATGCCTGTTTGTTTGGTCACTGGCATCAACATCAGGCCCATTGAAAGAAGAGTCCTGTTCATTCATGTCATTGGGAATGGGATGGAGACGTGAGCTCTTACAGGGTAATTTATGCAAGATTAATAAGTGACTGTTATGGTTGGGTTTTTTCTTT
>VZTE01000432.1:2656536-2695171 GCA_013397775.1 Eulacestoma nigropectus | reverse complement strand
TTTTTCTTTTTTCTTTTTTCCTTGTTTTTTTTCCTTTTTTTTTTCCCTAGGCTGGGCAGTTCTGCCCCTGCTATTTAAATATTCCCTCATATTAAATTGTATCTTGAAGTTAAATCCTCTGATTTTAAGAAATGTAGTGTAATGATGGTCTCCTGTAAGCACTCCTACTGATTTCTTTAGGCTTAGTTGACTCCTGACGAATCATTTAGTGAAATCATTCCTTATTTTAAAAGTTTATTTCAGAACCTAGAGACAAATGATCCAAGTGCTACTTTAAAACTACTCTTTGTTTCTGCTGAGTAGGTTTTAGATAACAAGCATTTTTTCAGCATTCATTTTAGATTTTATCAACTTGTTTCTGCAAAGAACTTAGACCTTTATGTACAAAAGAATTTTGCATCGGTTTTATTGCAGGATTAATTTTTTTTTAGCTTGAAAAGATGTCTTAGATTTAAAAAAAATATGTATTTCCTGGCAAGATGACTTCCTTGCTTCCCATACTCGTCTCATGTGCATGACACGTTGCTTCTCTTAACCTTTTAGTGTGTACAGAGCCCCTCTGTTGCCTTAA
This sequence comes from Eulacestoma nigropectus, assembly GCA_013397775.1. Classification (NCBI taxonomy): domain Eukaryota; kingdom Metazoa; phylum Chordata; class Aves; order Passeriformes; genus Eulacestoma; species Eulacestoma nigropectus. The sequence goes on along the minus strand of VZTE01000432.1, from coordinate 2,694,600 downwards.
GCATTTACCTGCATGTTTCTTGTCAGTGTGTTGTCTCCTTTTTTTAACCTCCAGGTAGGAGTTAGCAGCTTATGGTTTTGTTTTGTTTCTTTTGTCTTCCTCTTGCCAATATGTTGTTGATATAACAGCCTTAAACCTGGCAATATTGAAAGTCCACAGTTCCTGGCGAAACTCACTTATCCTAATGTTTCAAAGATGTAGGAATGCACATAATGGTCTAAGAGAGGAGCTAAACAGAGAAGCCAAGTCTGCATCCTAGCATGGTTTGATATAACAAATTCTGGTGTCTCTGGTATCTGAATAGTTTAGCTTCAACTACCCAATGTAACCCTCTGCAAGCACATAACCATTTGTGAACTCTGTTAGGGTCTGTAAATTACAGTTAAGATCAAATAAAGACTGAGTACCAGTTTTCTGTCACTTAAGTACCACTTTTTTTTTTTTGTGCAGTGTTACTAATATTTAAAAATAAAGAAAATCTGCCTTTATACTTTGTCCTCTTGCACTGTACTGTAGATTGGCATCGGTTGTCTGTGGTTCATTTCCATTAAGGTTCAGGCTGTAAGCACAGGGGAGAGAGTCCTCATTCACACAGCGCCCACAAGCATTCCAGGTAATTCCTTTTGTTAAATCCATGAGCAAGTCAATACAGTCCCTGTGTCAAATGGCTGGTACTGGAAAATGAGGGTTCTTTCTGGCTGGAAACATCACTGTGAGGAGAGTATGTTTCAAGCAGAGCTTGCACATTTGCCATGCAAGGAATATTCATCCTGGATAATGCACAACATTGAACTGCATCCTGGTTAGGTCACTTTCCATACTCTAGGAGAAATGCCCCCCATACATATGTTAGTTTAAAGCTGCTTATTATTTGCTGGGGACATGGTGCATGCTTTGGAAAAGCAGCAGAGGTGGAGGAGGGGAGAGGTGACATCAGCACAGGGCTGGTCTCCCCAGGGCTGTCCCTGTGCTGTGAGCAGCCTCATGCAATGGGACAGAGTGGCTCCAGATCAGGAATGTGCCTTGGAGAGTTAGAGCAGACAGGGATTTGGTACATAAGTATCTCCTTGACTCAATCCCTGTGTTAGGCTTGACGGAGGCAGGTAGAGCATTAATTAGGAGGGCTGCAGGCAGGCTCTAAATTAGTGAGGAAAAGCCTGTCTGAACAAAGGCATCCTTATCCCACTGGAAGGGTGCTGCTGTGCTTGCAGGTGGCCTCCTGCACCCGGCGCCTTTGACTGGGAGAAACTCCAGGGAAACAGAGTCCCCAGAGGAGGGAACCACGGGCGTCATCTCTCCCATAACTACCTAGAATCTGCCTGAGCTTGCCCAGAAATTAAGAGATGTGGGCCCATGGCCATTGAGCCTAATTCCTTCTTTCTCAGCCTAATTATTTCTGGATTTTAGCTGAAGGGGAGCTGCTTAAGTGTAGCGTGGCTGTAGCACTGTGTTCACCTGGCTGTGCTGCTTCCAGAACAGCCTGGACCTGGTGCCGTGTCTGTTGGAGCAGGCACGTCGTTCTGTGTCACAGTGCATCCATCTGCCACAGGTGAAGGCTGCCTGATGATGTGGGTACTTAAATATGTGTCGGGGTAGAAAAAAATGCAGGTGGGTGTGAGACACCACAACTGATAACAGATGATGCTGGCCCAAGAGTGGCTGTGAATAAATGTATTGTGAAAGTTGGGAAATGATTCCTGCCCATCCCACAGTACTCCTGTGGAAGAGCTGAGAACAGAAACAGAGCTGGTTTAAATATGGGGCCTGATGTGATTTATAACATGTATTGCAAAACAATTCTTTACGGAGCAGATACCTGGGCTCCAAGACCCAAAATGTATCCCATAAGAAAATAAATTTACTAGGGTAGATAACAGTTGAGTAACAGGAAAGATACACTGAAAGGTATCCCTTAAAAAGATACATTGAAAAAACCCTAATTTTAAGATAGAGGGGACACAATTGCAAACAAACACAATGCTGGCAGATGAATGTTCCTGCTCCTCACTCGGAAGCTGCCACTCTGAAAACGGTTTAAATTCAGTTATTTTTCCACACCTTTCAGAGATGTGCATGGTCTGCTCTTTGAACCAATATTTGGCAAGGTTTTTATCTGAAATAGATGATCTCAGAGTGTGTAGGTGTCAAAATGATAAAAAAGTATTTTTCAAGTTTTTGCCCAGTCTCTGCTCCGTGCTGGTGCCCCCTTCATGAGCAGCTTGCAGACCTGTACATCCCACTCCTAGAGGTAACACAAAGCTCTGTTTTCTTCTGTCAGCTTGGCTGCCCTTGCAGAGACTTCCCTTTTCCCCAAATTTCAAACCATCTCATGAGCAATTGTATGTATTTCTTGAAATAACACACTGAAAAATGCTTCTTTTGATTAGTCAAATATCTAGAAAATGTGCAATAATCATTAGGGAAGCACTAAGCTCCCTGTTTTCCCAACCACATCTGAAATGTGTGACTCGTACCCACTTGTTCTTCAGGAATGTTCCCAGCCACGTGCCACCAAACTGGTGCCTATCAAGTGGTGGGATTAGCTTGTTACTATATCAAATGCCATTGTTTTATTCTACCTGTAAAGAATTCTATTAATTTCCATTTTTTCCCTTTTGTTTTGTGTGCTAGTTGCACAGGATTCCCTGGACACACAGGTTAGTCCTTCTTGCATTTCAGATCTTGGTTATCTTTCTTTTGTGCAGTTCTGCTCCTTTATGCCCAAACTGAGCTCAGATTTTAGTGCTCTCTCAACTTTCCTTGCCCAGGGAGCACCTTGCTGCCCTGTAACTCACACATTGATGGGAGGGTGGGGATGGTATTACTGCCCATGATCAGCTATATTTAATTCTTTTCTTTCCAAGTGGGAAGCTGGTCTTAAGAGACTTTTTATCACTCTTTGCAACACTTTTCCCATTGCTACCTGTTACACTGAAAACTCTAGGCAAGGCAATTTTCCTCCCCATTGATGAGAATTAAAAGAGGGCACTTACAGCCACACACAGATCTCAGCAAATGTTCATATTTGGAACTATGATCAATTCACCTGCCCTGTGTCAGCACACTTTGTCTCTTCACAAGCTCTTCTAGCCAAAAAGGATTAGGTGGGGTGTTAGGAAGTGTCAGATTTGTTAAGTACCTTGCTGGTGCCCTCTTAGCCACCAGCTGTTAACTCCTGACAGCAGGAGAAGCACTTACAAAGTGGCTGAGCTGACGTGAGATGACATTTCCAAGCATGGGGTAGGTTACCTCCCTGCTCTCATCATGACAAGAAGAGACTGACCATGTCATTTGGCATATCTTGAACTACAGTCTCAAGTACCCCAGACTTCCCTCCTGCCTCTTTGTCACTGCAAAACCAGACCAAAAAGTAAGGAGTGAGTGTGAGAGGGAGATTAAAACATTTGTGCTGATAATGAATCTGAATGCTTTGATTTCAGGTAAACGCCTCAATATCTGCCTGGAAGCAATCACGGATTTTCTAGGATGTCTCCATGGAGGGAATGGGACCTCACTGCACTGGCTGGATGTCTAATTGCATCTCTTCAGTGTCTGTTTCCATTGGCACGCGCATGCACCTTTCTCCTGAAATAGCAGATGTCATTTTTTCCATCCCTTGTTTGGGAAGTGCTCATCCTTTGGTCAATGCAGAGCAGTCTGCTTGTTCTTTAGGCTGCTGCTGGTTGAAATTTAATGAAGTCTTGTGTGGCAGGTGTTATTTTTACATTATTTCTATGTTAGAGATTGCAGCTGGGAAAATTTCTTCTAACTTAAAAAACAAAACTTACTTCCAGGCTTTTAAGATGAAAACTGAGATGGCAAAATCGTGGATCCCACCAAAGCTTTTTTGCACATACACCCCTTAAATGTAATGGGGTTAAACCTATAAAATATGTGTTTCTGCCTGATTTTTTGAGTCCACATGTGTGGCATTTTTGGATGGTTTAATATGTTTAGATGAGCGGTGCTATTGCATATTGCTACGTCAGACCAGGAGATGGTTGGCACCCTCTGCAACAGACTGCATGCTCAGAGCCAAGGAAGGGAAGGAGCACTAAGGAGAGGTTTTGGAGCACTGAACAGACACTTCCCACGGTACCTGGAAGGGACATTCACCACAGGTGGTTGACTTGATCTTAGGAGCAGACACAAGCTACAACCTGCCATACTGGTAGAGCTGTGACAACCTGGGTTTCACCGCTGCGGGATCCGAGGGGAGGAGGTACCCGCACTGGAGCCTTCCCTGGGCTGTGAGTCACGCTTTGTACCCATGAAAAGGATTTGTCAGCTGCCTGGCCCACTGTCCTGTCTTTGATAGTGACTAATGGTAGCTGCCTAGGGGAAAGCACACGAACAGGCTAAGCGTGTTATACCGCACCAAAGTGTTTTCCCAGCTGTGGCACTTTGGGGGTCAGAGGCTCCTGGATCCAGAAAGAGCCTTTTTGTTACCCAGTATTTTTTTTCCCATTGGCTTGTTAACCTAGAAAGCTGCTCAATACTCATTATCCTATGACAAGTCATCCCTCATGTGATTCCACTGGGTAATGAGATAGGTGCTGTGTTTTAAAACTCTCTCCCACAGCTTTCTTTGGTTTCCTCCCCTCTTCCATCCCAGCATTGGAAGAGACACTGCCCACCACGTCCTCACTCACCTTTTCCATGGCACTCATGCTTTTACACACCTCACTCATGCCAGAGTTTGGTTAACTCTTTTATGGCTCAAGAGGTTCAGCACATTGAGTCGTTCCTCGCAGAAAAACCTTTCCTACCTTTGGTCACCCTCTCAGATTGGGAAAGATGGTTGAACAGTGGCTCAGCTCCGTAAATTGTGCTGACCACCTGGACAAGCATGAGAAGCATGTTATCAGCTTGCTAATACTCCCCTGACAGAAAGAGAAGCGGGCCATGCACAGCCTGGGACTCAGGAAGGGCAGACTTGGGGCCTGACTCTGCTGCCCTCGGTCTCACCAGGCTCTCACAGGCTCTGGGGTGCGAACGCATGAGCTCATGACACTGATGGTATCTCCAGAGTGTGGTCCCACACACCTTCCCTCCCCCTCAGCCGAAATCACGTCATGGGACATTCCTTGGCAGCATTTGGGATGTGCTCCTCCTGACTCAGGCTCAGCTCCTGCCGCCACTCGTTGCTCCTCCAAGCATTCGCTGTCTGTGCCTCTGCTCGGCCGGCAGCGCCCGGGCTGGGGGTGTGTGGCCACTGCCCGCTCCCACAGAAAGCTGGCACTGGCTGAAGGGTCCCTGCCAGCCAGGGAGATGGGTCCAGTAACCTTGGGAAGGCACCGTGCTCCTGGTGTGACACATCCCTGCAGGCCGTGCCGGGAGATGGGGGCGGTGTCACTCCACGTGTCCCCCATTTCTGCAGCACTGCCCGTGGCAGTGCAACAGCTTTTCCACTGCCAACTCTTCCTTGTTCAATATGCAGAAGATATTTCCCATCTGTAGCAATCTGGGCTGTGACTTTCTCTATTCCCCTCAGCATCTTTTGTGCAGGGACAGCTGCATGCAAGTGTTCACTTACTGGGTTTTTGGGTCATCCACGTCATTTGGGAAATCTTAAATGTCTGGGGAAATAGTTATGAAGAAATGTCAGTGATGGGAGGATCCAGAGAGATGGGAGGGTGCAGGACAGCAAACAGTGACTCCTTAAGTGCAAAGGGAAACACCAGCTCATTGATCTGAGCCCCCAAAAGGTTGTGTCAGGACCTGTCAAAGCTCAGAGTGCATCTGGCTCTGCAGTTCTGGGTCAGATCCAGCTCCACTGTAAATGCGATTTTGCCCAATATGTTTTTGCCCTGAATGCAGACACAGATTCGGGTGATGGGTAACCCCTGCCTGCTGTGCCTCTGCTTCAGCAGACAGCCCTGCTGGGGTGTACAGGGAGGAGGTGTTTGGGTGCACCTGAGCCCCTTTCTTTTCTCAGCAGGATTCAGGTTTGGTGGTGGCATTTTCTTTAATCAACAAAATTACTTCCCTTGGAACCACAGATTTTTCTATCATGATTTCTTAGGAAAATATTATTTAGCTCATGTAATGCAAGTCTGAGGTTGCATTATGAGATGGATGTGATAGAACACGATGGTGTTAATGATGATGGTAATGAGTCACCTCATATCATGTTTTATTGTGATGTGTCAGCTGAGAAAGCTAGAGAGCTATAGGTGTTTCCACCAGCCCAGTTATGAAACAACCGCTGGTTCATGCAAGATTAGTAAGTTTTTCCTAGGTTAAATTAGCAGATACGTTTAGGTCTCTCATTTAACAATGTTTTTTTAAGTTGCTAACAATGAGCTGCCTCAGAATGTATTTTCCACCCAGAAAAGTCATCGGTCTCTGGCTAGCAAGGGTTAAACTTGCTCAGAAAAGCCAGTCATCAGGACGAGACTGTCTCTCTTGGCAGAGGGGAAAGGTTCTGAGATGGCCTTTATTTTAGGACTACCTTCTGCTGGCATTGACTGGAAGTGGGTGATGATGCCACCACCTGTTGCTGCTGAGAACTGAGACTATGAAGGTATGATTCGGAAAGTCAGGCGGTTACAGAACAGACAGAACAGGCCCTGTTCTTCTCACTTTAATCCAGACAGTGACAGATGCCTGCACACAGGCAGAAGTTTTCAAGGTAGGCTTTGTATTTCTGTCCCTGCTGGCTGTGTTGCTGGTGGTCATTCACAAGGACAAAGGACATTCCTTCAGGACGTTGCAGAAACCTGAGCATGAAATCATGTCTGTGGGATGTGGATGATGGAAGTGGTGGAAACCAATGGGTCTTGGTCCTTCTCCACCACTGGTCTGGTGAGACCTTCAGCCAGGTGCTTTGCTTCCTGCTGAAATGCCCATGGATTTGCCAAGGCTGCACAAGCCTCTCAGCTGGGCAGTCTGGAAGTAGCTGGTGCTGGTGGAAAAGGTTTTTTTTGTAGAAGTTTAGGTAAATATTGAGAATAAGGATGTGTACGTTCAGCTTTTCTTGTTGTGCTATTTATTTTGACTACTAGCGGACTCAGTGGAGGGGGTCTGTAGTTTCCAGCCCCTCACAGAGGGGACAGATTTGGGGTAAGCAGAGGTGTCTCCTCTCCCACAGCCCTGTGCCTTCTCCTGACCACAGCTCTTCTGCAGTCCCTGTCCCTTTAGCCTTGCATCTTTCTGCAGCAGAAAAAGTCAATTCAGTGAAATGCTCTGGGGCTTTTGCTGTGTCAATAAATAGAGGCCAGGGCAGGACCTTTCCCTTCGTTTTTGTACAATGGTTTGAACTGCCCTTCTCAGAGTGTTGGTCTCACGGCATTAACCCCTTGCAGCCCTGATTTGAGGAGGTGGTTTTCCAGTGGGGTCATAAATGCTTCAGAGGAGACATCCAGGGAGGGAAGCTGAATAATGGGAATGTTAACAGACCTTTCATTACACACCCAATAGATCATTACTTAATTTCTTTGCTTTTGTCTCCTGTTTTTATAGTTTTTTTTTTCCCCTGATCAATAGCATTCATCCTACTCAGTGAACAATCTTGACACTGTTCTTATGGCGTGAAAATTACTGTTGCTTTGACTGGCTCCTATTACCAGATGACACTGCTTGGCAGAAAACAATGAATCTTCCTATTATTTGGAAAATAAATGTGATTTATGGAAGCAGCAATTGATAGTGGTCTGTGTTTTGCCATCAGCATGCTTGCTTTCCTGAAATAAGCCTTTTACCTTTGGAGCATGAAGGCTGTTTGTCTAGTGCTGCAGAGCAATTTATTAAATATATTTTTTAACCTCAGCTTTCATTAAGAATTTTTAAAAGATGATGATAAGGAAAACATCTGTTGTCATTTTAAGGGTTTGATGCCTATGCAGGAAGCAGTGGCGTAGGTGTGAAGTTAAGCAGGCTGGCAGGGAAGGATGTGTTGTGGATGCTGGAGATGGTAGAAGGAGGAGGAGAAAGGGTAAAGCAGACCTGAGCACCTGCTCTTGCTTCCCTTCACTCATGGTAGAGATGATGGTCAGCACTGAAGATTTACTATTAAAATCCCACAATATTGGTAACAAAAAATGGACCAATGTAACTGCAGGGAAGCAGAACCTCTTCCCCTGAAAGCTGTGTAAGACATTACCCAGAGATGTCTGGGGAGGCCCGTGAGGCTGTTCCCAGCTTTTCTTTCATTCTTGCTCTTTAGCAGCAACCTCTGCTGCCAACTGCTTGGCCTTGGCTGTCCTGGGCCAGCTCTCCCACAGCCAGAAAAAAGTCGGCCCTCTCTTTGCTCATGCCTGTGATGAGAATGTCTTGTGCTTCTTGAAGAACAAATAGATAAAAGTCTCACCTATTTGGGAGCACATTTGATACCTTTCTTATGGCAAAGGAACTAAGAAATCCCCTGCATCGCTTTGGATTTTTTTTTAAAATTAAAAATAGACATGGTGTGGTGGGTTGCCCCTGGCTGGATGCCAGGCACCCACCAAAGCCACTCTATTAATTCCCTCCACCACTGGAGAGGGGAGAGAAAATATAAGGAAGGGTTCATGAGTTGAGATAAGGACAGGGAGAGATCACACACGGATTAACAGCCAGGCAAAACAGGCTTGACTTGAGGATGTTAATTGAATTTACCGATCAGAATCAGAGCAGGATAATGAGAAGTAAAAAGAATTTTAAAAACAGCTGCCCTCCTTCCTCCCTTAACCCACTCCTCTGCCCCTGCTCCTTCTTCCTGGGCTCTCTCTCCCCCTGCCAGCTCTCGGGAGATGGGGAATGGGGGTTACAGTCACTTCATCCACATTGTTTCTGCTGCTGCTCAGAGAGAGGGGTTCTTCCCCTGCTCCAGCGTGGGGTTCCTCCCAAGGGAGACAGTTTTCCATGAACTGCTCCAGCTCTTGTGTCACTCTTCCATGGGGTCAGTCCTTCAGGCACAGCCTGCACCAGTGTGGGTCCCCCACAGGGTCACAAGTCCTACCAGGAAACCGCTCCAGCATGGGCTCCTCTCTGCTCAGGTCTGCAGGTCCCTGCCATGAGCCTGCTCCAGCACAGGCTTTCCATGGGTTCACAGCCTTCTTTTCAGGCATGGGGATCTCCTCCTGGATGTCTGCACCCCCACGGATCTCCGTGGGTTGCAGGGGCACAGTTGCCTTGCCACGGCTGCAGAGGAACCTCAGCTTCAGTGCCTGGAGCACCTCCTGCCTCTCCTTCTCCACCGACCTTGGTGTCTGCAGAGTTGTTCTTACATATTCTCACCCCGCTCTTCCCTGGCCATAATTACATCTGCCCAATAACCTTTTTTTCCTTCTAAAATATGTTATCCCAGAGGCATTTCTATCATTCCTAACTGGCCCAGTCCTGGCCAGTGGCATGTCCATCCTGGAACCATCTGGCATTGGCTCTGCTGGACACAGGGGACAGAAGCCCTCCCTGTAGGGTGGGAATTTTCACCTCTTAGGAATCATCTAATCAGTCAATAAGTTCTGTCCGATGATGCACTGCATAAGGGGTCACATTTTTTGGGCAAAATTACTGGTAAAAGAGCTCCACATCCGAAGAGGTTCATCTGCACATTTGCCCAGGAAAGGTTGAACACTGAACATACACCTATTACTGCTGCACAAAGGACCAGTGACACAGGGACCAAATTATTTCCCTGCACAGAACTGAGCTGCGCAGAAAAATAGTTAATCAAGATATTTTCATTAAGGCATTTTGACAAAGATGAATGTTCCCTGAGGAAGCAGGTACGTCAGACAGGAAGAGTTTGACCATTAATTTTAAAAAGTCAATTTTCTGTCAGGTAAAGTTGTATTTTGGAGCTTTTATTACTCCTTCCTGCCAGGCTGCTTGCTCTGCTTTGGGTCCAATTTCTGGTCAAGCTGAAGTGAATACCTGAAAGTTGTTTCTTTCTTCACAGAAATAAATATTCAAGCATACATATCCAAATGTAAATGGATCTTAAGCATCTTTTGGGATATTTTTACCTACCTTTATTAGGCCAAGAGGATGCATACTGTCCTAGCAGCTAAGAAGCTGAAGCAAGCTGGAACGGCCTTTATCAGTCATAAAGCAATGGAATCAGCAGTTTTCTGAATATCTTTGGGCAGAGCCTTTATTTTTCAGGCCTCTGAGTTTATGTTCAGGCAGTGCCAAAACTAGAGTGATCTAAACTTGATTTGGGATTCCTCAGTGGAACTCCTTTGTCTTATGGTCAAGAGGAGAATATTATGAAAATCTGATCTGCTACATTACATGGGACCATATCATTTTACTTAATGATGCCTGCCTTGAAGTTATGATCTCATGGCAAGCCCAGAGTGTATTTCACAGAGAAACACCCATCCACAACTGGAATACTTATCTCTTTTAAGCATCATCCCATACAGAAGGTACTTCAGTTTACTCAGTTCCTCAATCAGCAGCTTCTTCTACACAGCTGCCTGGCTGGCTGCAGGGTCTTTGCACAGGTAGGAGCATCTCTGGCTAGGACTAAACACAGGGTTTGTCCTGAGTTAGCTACTAGGAATGGGTTTCAGTGGGGGAAATGGCATAAATACAGCTGCCAGGGTAGCTGTAATCACACAGACTTTGATAAATATAATTACACTGTTGTTAAGGGGATTTTGGTGTATTTTAGTTCTTCTACTTGCAAGAGCTGGATAAGAGATAGAGAGCTGTCAAAGAGAGTGCACAGTTTTGTTTCCTTATCTGAAATTAGAGCCCCAGGACACAGCTTTATTCTTACACTTGGAAGATTAATTTAAAATAAATACCATGCTTTTTATATCAGACCCTTGCCTTCTGTCTGGGATTTCTGTCACGTGGATACATTTACTGCAGGTGCAGCTTTTCCCACTTTGCTGCCCCTCTTTGAAGGGGATGTATTTGTGTGTGCTCACCTGGTGCAGGACTCAGCACTGAGAGTTTTAGCACTGCATTTCTAGTGATAAATACCTTTACTGGAATAATGACACGTGAACTTAAAGAGGTGTTAAATATTAATTATACCAACACAGATTCTGGAATTATTTAAGACTTCATGTATGTAACATAAAGTATTGTTATGTGCAGCATTACTCTGAATCTCACTCTTAAAGGATATTTTATTTTGATCAGAAAACACAGAAGCCAAGTAACAGAACCATGTTGCAGTCTCAGAACCCAGCCATAATTTGATGACATTATCAGGATGTGTCCTCTATAAAAGATCCCCATAAGGTCTTCCTATTTAAATTAAACCTTGTGGAGTGCACAGTGCTTTTCTGAATGGAGCCAACCATGCCTTAATTTAGCCCTGGCAGCTGCTGTGCTATTTGCACTAATATATGCTGGTATTCAGTGAATTAAATCTTGATGCATCCTTCCAAGCGCAGTGGGGAAGAAATCCCATCAAGGCACTTTACCCTAAAGCAGCCTTCACCAACTGATTTGTATCGCTCCAAACGTGGAGCACTTTGCTGTGATGAGTGAGCTCCAACACCCACAGTAAACCCCCAAATCCTGACACCATTTATGAGCCCATAAGGAGCTTTGCTCCACAAAGCTTAACATACTCCAGTCAGGTTCCTGACTTCATAAATAAAGCAGAGGTCTGCCTTCCCCCTGGGAAGAGGTTGCTGTGTTCCTGACTCTTGTCAAACAGAAACCAATACTGAAACAGCTTTTTGGCATCAGCCAAGTGCTTTCTGCTTTGTAAGCTACTACCTCATCCTCATTTTTGATACAGCTGAATTTCCTAACATATTAGCCTGATTTATCAGCTTTGTAAAAATCCAGTGTCTATTTCTTTAGAGTCTTTCTGGTTTTCTGCAATTCCTGAGCATTTTGGGTTGCTTATTTACCTGGAAGAATCTTTTTTTTTTTTTTTCTGGAGGAATTTGCTCTTACAGACATGAAAATCAAAGCTGGAAATTTGCTCAAGTGAGGGTGGGCTGGAGGCAGAAAGTGGCTTGATGTGTGATGCACGGCCACATTACAGACATAACTCTGTCCTTGACAAGGTGGGGTTCATGGTTAAGAGACTGGGACTCAAAGGATTTTCATGCAGTTCCTGATTCTGCTCCTGCTTTCTTGAGCCAATCTTAGAACGGTTTCCAGTCAGCCTCTCTGTTCCCCCTGTATATCTCTTGCACTTCATTCAGTGCATTTAGCTCATTAATTTTTCAGACCAGGAAACCAAAAATGCTGTTTCACAAAGCAAACAGACAGGGAAACAATGTGGAATAATACAGAATAAACAGCCTTGTAGCTTATAAAGATGAAATTAAACCCTACAGAGTATTTCTCCTTAGTGCCAACACTGAGACAGCACATTTCTCTCTGTCCCTGAAATCTAAACACACTAGAGATGGAGATGGGTGAGGTCTGCTAAGTGCCCTGCTCCACCCTTTGCCCGTGTCTCTCCTTGCATTCCCTCTCACTCTGAGTAATTGTATTTGCAGTGCAAGTATTTGTACAACCACAGTCATATCCGAGGGCTTTCCCAGAGATAAGGGGCTCTATTTCACTTCCATCCACAGCTATCTGCAATATAATGTAATTAGTTTATCCCTTGTTTGTCAGGAGTAAACAAAACTGAGTAGCTGAAGTGGTATTTAGAGGAACAGCGCATTCCTGCCCTCTGGCATAATTCAACCTATAACTCTTTGTCCAGCTGTTCCTGTGCCATGATGTCCACCACTCTGGGATGTGACACGGAGCAGGGCTATAGGAAGATACCATCTTGATTTATAGGAAAATTTCAGCACATCCATTAAAGATAAAGTTATTAAACTCCTTCAGTTATTTATCTTCTGTATTTGTAACCTGCCCCTTTATAGGCACACACATTTTGGGGGCACGGCTTAGTGCAGAGGCAAAGTACCCAGTTCTCTTCTGGCTCTCCCTCAGCTCTGCCCCAGCACTGGGTGTGAGTCCCACTGGAGCAGAACAGACCCTGGGACTGTCCTCTCTGAAGGGTTTAAATACATTTTCCCGCTTGTTAGACAAACATAATGGAACTCTAACTATCCAAGCCAACTAGTGTGGTAAAAAGACGCTGTAAAATCTCAAGAATCCAGAGCAAAAGGAGAAATGTTTAAAAAGACCCTCAAAGTAGCTATCTTTAATGGAATTAGATATCTTAGCTAAATAAATAAGAAGCTATTGCTTGTAAAAAAAAAAAACCTCAGTGATTTCCCTTGAGGTAAAATCAATAGAGCAAAAGAAGAAAAAAAAAAAGGACTGAAAAAAAAATTCCTCACCATAAACCCCAAAGGGACTTGTCAGCTCTACAGCAGAAATTGGAGAGACCACTCAAGCAAGAAGAGGATTAGACTATCTCCTATCAAAGCACCCAGGGACTGGATTTTTACAACAACTTAAACAGAAAGTGGCAGAGTTTTGGGTTTGGATTTTTTTTTATCATTTCCAGCTGTGGCAAAGACTGGAAGAAAAAATATACACAATATTACCCCTAAAGTGATGTCTTTCCAGCAGGACCAGTGCCCATGTCCTCCTCCTAGGTCCATCAACTTTAACCATTTTAAAAGTGCTTTGCTTTGCACAGTGACCCAGGGCAATGTGAAACATTTACACCTTTGGGTAAATCTCTGAAGACCCATGTCCCACTCTGCTGGACACGAGAGTGAGCTGGCCTGGCTGTGAGGAGAACAGGACACAGTTGATGACAAAGGGTCCCAGATGCTGCCTGCTGCAGGAGAGCTGGGGGCAGCCATGCCACCACAAATCCTTCCTCCTAATCCTCTCTGACCTGGGCTCCTGATCCCAGACACATCAGCGCTCAGCTATTTGAATCTGCTCAGGCTTCCAAAAATACCAGGCATGCCCCGAGCAGACTCCCACTAGCACAGCTTTGCTGTGAGAACATGGTATGAGCGTGTTTGCTCCGTGCAGGAGCCTCACGCTCGCCCCCGTGCACCTCCCTGCCCCACAGACAGTGGCACTGCATTTACAAGTAGCAGAAATCGGGCAAATTATCACTGCAGTGTGAAGAAACTATTCCTTATTAAAACTCAACACTTTTTCACTAAGCCCTCAAGTTTTGAGACTGTGCCTTTGCTCACATCCTCGAGCCCAAGCACTGAGGGGATGGCATTGATTGCACAACTGCTGTAGAGTCCTCAGCTCTGGCACCAGTCTCCTCATTGCTCTGGTCCTCTCCTTCTTTACAAGGTGCTTCCAGGGACCATCTCCTCAAGGCTCAGCCCAGATCCAGCCCTCTCTTCTTCATTTCTGCAGCTTCTCAGGTTGGGCTGGTGGCAGCTTCCAGGGACACAGAGAAGTTGGTTCATCCCTTGTCTTATTGTGTGGCTTCTGCTGTCATTTGATAGTAAACTATGCCAGCGCTGCATAACTGGTCATCTTCACCTGCCCATCTTCAGACCTGTGTGTTCAGTGACTGGTCCTTCACTGTCTCTCTGTGGTTCAGCCCTTCTCCCACCATCTGCTTTGTGTCTTTAACCAGTCTTCCCCCAAAGAGACAACAGATATGGTTTTAATTTGTAGTCTACTTCTGGGCTTTCAACTTGCTCTTCTAAAAGTTATTAATTCCAGGACAAACACAATTTCGTCTCTCTTTTTCAGCCTCAGATTCAGGTGCTGTTGAGGTAATGCGTCTCTGTCTGTCTAGCTTTATATAACTGTCTCCCTTTCTCTTTCTTTTTTTCCTTTTTTTTTAAAAATTTTCTTTGCCACTTTATCAACAGCTGGAGAAAAACTCTTATCTCCTTCCTACGGGCAGGGCACGAAGAGATAAAAAAAGCAATTCCAGAGCCAAAGCTCAAAGACTACCTGCCTAGCCTTCAGCCACCAGCCTTCCTCGGCTAAATGTGACAGTGTCCTAAGCCTGGAGCCTCACCAGGTTCTCCTTGGCGATCTCCCTAAACACCCCTACATGTTCTGCATTCAGAGACACGGCCACCAAGTCTGTGCAGCTGCCTGTGCTCCTGCTGGGGGTCACCATCGAGCTGCTCTGTGCCCATTCCCACCTTCAGAGCTGGCCCTGACAAGGCCACGTGCCTAAAGGTGGTCTCGATTTATGCTCAGCAGGTGAAACCTCCTGCTGGGATGGAGTAGCTTTAAGTTCACCTCCCTCAGCCACCTGAAGGCTTCACAGCATTATCTACTGCTCACAAGGCTCTGCAGCTGTTGGGAGGAGGGTAACTGGGCATATCTCAAACAGCAATTCCAGGATTTCATAAACGTGGGAAAGCTTGACCTTAACATCTGCCATCAGTGGAGCCCTCTCCATAGGAGAGCTTCATATGGAAGTGTTTTTTAGCCCCTTCCCCTATAACACTTTGTGAGGTCAGTTTATCTTATCTTGATGCCTTTCCTTAAGGGGTCTGACTTACAACAGTGCTCTTTTTAGGTATTGGAGTGCTCAAGTTCTGCTTATAAACCAAGTAACTCATCCAAGTTAAAAGAGGAATTTATTCTGAAGCTATCAACCCAGTTTAAATTTACATCACTTCTTTTTAACCTCAAGACTTCTAAAAACAATTGCCTCAGTACATGAATATTATGTTATCAAATAATTTTCAAGGATGATATTGGTCTTCGTAGGGCTGTATCAAGGGAAACTGTATCAAAGAATCCATTGCTCATTGCTCAATATGTGATCACAATGGATTCCATATCTTTACAAGTTTACATGTTTAGCTCCAGGCATTTTATTACGACTGGCACTAATGATAACCTTTCAAAATAAACATATGTGTATTGTTCTATATTGTTAGTAAAGTGACTCTAATCCCTACTCCCCCTAGTTTTCTTGTTTTAAAAATTCTTCTAACTGGGATTTAGCAGACCAGTACTGCCATCCTTGAATTATTTCAGGTTAATAATCTTGATGCCAGGGAAATATTCTGCTGGTAACTCCCCCATTCCCTGGAAAATCCATTCATATTTTAAAATCTTAGAAGGAAGCCAGAAATTCGCCAGTTCCCAACTGTCATTTGCTCATTATAGCCTACTTTTGGAGTGTTGCCAGAACCTCTCATCAGTCTGCTCGTGATGTATATGTGGCTCTTTCAGCATCACGTATGGCTGGGGACAAGAAATAAGCACACGGAAACAACAGCTGCTGATTTCACTTTGAAAATGCTCTTTGACCTTGACCCCTGCCTGGAAACCACAATATTATTAATTCAAGCCTCACATTGTCTCATCTCTTTACTTGTAATTGGTGTAGTTTTATTACTAAGTACAATTTACAGATTTCACAAACTCGGAATAAAATCGCGCTGTTAGCAGGACACCCCCAATGCCAGTCTGTGTGCCAGGGCTCTCATGGGAGCTAGTTACTCTTTGCACGGCCTCAGAACCCTCCTAGTGACCCAGCACAGGAGCAGAACTAATAGTAGAAAGCCCTAAATTCACTGTTAGTGTAGAATAATTGTATTTAAAACCATTAACCTAAATCCCAATTGAAATCATTTGGCAAAACATGAGCCCTTGGAGTAGCACAGATACCATTTTTTTTTGTGTGTGTGATAGCACAGATTCTTGCTTAGGAAGATTTATCTGATATAATGACATAGCTGCATTTAGATTGTGTGAAGCAGTACGTGTCATAAACTGCTTGAACACTCGTTAAACCTGATGAATGAAATAACCCTCCTGGGCTGGAGAGAGATGTTGCTGTTACAGATTATGATACACCATATATCACATCTGGTTGTCATTGTTCTACCCAGGTTATTTTATGTGTAAAAGAGATAGCACCAGCAGGAATAAGTCCTGCTTATTTTGGAAGAAACAGACGCTCTGCAAACAGGAGACAGAGCAAAAAGCCTGGAAATTGGGAAATCTGCTGGGAATCAGGAAATCTGCTGGAAATCTCTCTGACAGTCAGAGGAAGTGCTGGAGGACTTGACTATATGGAGAAAGAGCCTGAAGAATATTATTATAGATCAGTTATTATATTGTGGGTTGTTTCTTTTTCTACAGTAAACCAACTTGTATTCTGATGTTAATTCCTTTCATTCTGAGTGCTCTCCCTTTGGAAATGCTGCCACAGGGGCTGCTTATCCCTTGCTTGGGTCTCTCAGGTTGGAGTCTGGCACTCGATGATACTGATATGTGTCTCTTCTCCTGTCCCCAGGATGCACTGGACTGGGGCCCAGATCTGCATTTCAGTGGCTCTCTAAACTGTCTAAGTCTTGGGCAAAGGTAAATCCTCCTAAAATTGCAGCCCAAGCATTGTTCACTTTGTGTAATCTGTACCAACCCAAATTTTTTTATTTACTGGTAGTACAATTCCTGCAGTTCTCAGGTTTACACTTTTGGTTGGCCATGTATCTGTTGGCAGGCAGGGAGCAGCTTCTATCAGTCGCAGCCAATTCCCGATGGAGTCAACAGGTTCTGAGCCAGGCCAGCTGCCCTTGGCTGTGAACTGTAAAACAAATATTTCTCTTAAACACTGAGCATCTTGACTATTCCAAGAATGTCTCAAAAGCCATCTAGGCTATGTCAGCTCTTCTTCATATGCAAAGGGGAAAAATCCCTTCAGAACTGAGGCATGAGAAGTATGTAACGCTGAGATGTGTCATTGTCTAAACTCTGGGCAGGGTGGGATGTTAGGGAAGGTTTCCAGGGAACCAGAAAAACTTTCACAAACTTACTGGCTGACATCCATGGCAAATGTCATTCCAGATATGGCAGAGAATTAAGCAGCTCTAGAGCAAAGTAAAAGCACATTCAAAAAAAGAGATCATAACACTTATATTTTAATGTTAAATGCTAAAAAATCAAGCACTGTAAAAGTCAGTCAGTGTAGGGAAGAGACTTACAATCCCTGGTAGTATTTAAAAGAGTAATTTTCTGTGATTATGATTAAAAACAAGTTAAGTCTTTAGATGCATTCAAATGTGTGAATTGTTTCCTGGCTTTCAGAGGGACCAGTCTTTAAGTTGCATGCAATGTGCTTTGCTAAGCTGTGGTCAAAGTTTCTCTCATCTGGCCAGCAATGGGTCATGCTGTGATGCAAAAACAGTGTCTCTGGCTTAAAGTGTCTGTTTTAAATCTAATAAATAGATAAAAAAAGCAAACTAATAAACAAAAGCTGCCTTTCAAAGAAGTCCACCTAGGACTCAAAAATTTCTCACTCAGGCTACATAAAATTTTAGAACTAAACATCTTCCCTTACTGATTCTCCTGTTTTACGTCCATTTCTCATCTCTCTTTCCAGCCCTCTCTGGGGCATCACTGGTTTTGATCCCAGTATCCTCTTAATGCTGACAATGTCTGGATTGCTGGGTTCCTTGGGTGGAAAGCACCCATAGGGAGCTATGTCCATGGAGCTACTGCCTAAGCACCTACAGCAGACAGTGGAGCTCTAGTCAGGGCAATCTACTGACCCTCAGGAAATATTGGAGATCATCCTAAAGTACTGACCTGTCTTTGGCCACATGACTCCTCCTCTGGGCTCCAGAGCTCACACTGACAGCGACTGTAACAGGGCCCTACACACAGCCCCCCCGGCAGATCCCTCGGGTTCTGTGTCCTAAGCAGGATCTGGATCCTACCTTTGCTGTCCAGACTAAAATCCTGGCACATCTTTGTGACTGGTCAGTTGCTTTTTGTTCAGTTTTTAATCTTTCCTCACAATGTTTCCTCCTTCCCACATCCTTTCCTATTCATGGCCGGTGATAAGGCTGTTCTGCCTGTCACTCAGGCTCCCAGCCTGGCCATTGTATGAGCTGGGATTTGGCTGAGCTGTGATTACTGAAATCTCAATGATTCTTGATTTCTAACTTCTATCGAAGCCAACCCTTCCCAGCAATGCCCACAGGTAAACCTCTCCTCCGGGCACCCCATTTTCACATTTAGATCCTTGCAGGTTTCTTTCTGTTACCCTTGAGAAATTCAATCCTACCCTGCTCCTACCCACGGGCTACAAAAGGTCATTCTCCAGCCTGGATTGCCTCCCACCTTTCTTTTTCCACACTGACACTTTTCTCTCAGATACTGAACACCAGCCTCTCGCCTTGGCTCTCTGGGCACAGCCTGGCCAGCTCCCAACCTTCTGCCTCAGCTTCCACTGCCTGTCAAGGCTCTCCTCCCTGCCAGGGTGCCATCATTCCTGGTTAACTTTTCCAACAAGAACCTGTACACTTCCTTCCATAGGCCCTAGGGCTTGGGAGAGACATCTTGCAAACAGCCACAAAAGGACATCATAACCCGCCTTCAGAGCTCTTACTTTAATTCCACTTTGCCATAAGGCTTAAGAAAAAAAACCCCCACCTTTGACATAATACATTATACAAATATTTTATTATACAGAATAATGTAGTTGTTCATGATTTATTTTATTTCCTGTATATTTTTATTTTTGATTATAAGCTCCTTGGGGTAAGCACTGCATTCAGGAGTTTGTTATTAGAGAAAATATAAGTACATCATTAGGATAAATTAAGGAGGGTAATAGCTTTTTTGTTCAAGAGAAGGACAGGACTAAATTTCCTGTTAGTTGGATGTTGTGAACTCCCTTAGGAGCCGTGAATGTTGACATCAGTTTGCCTAATTCATTGACGTTTTTTCTTGGGTAACAGGGCATGGGGTTAGCTTTGGGAGATGTGAGAGCACCGTATTTCAGTCAGCCTTATTTCAGTATAAAACTCCAGCTGCTTCTTCAACGCTGCACTTTTTGGAGAAGCCACTGGAGGGAAACCTCCACTACAAAACCAAACCCAGCTGCAACCTGCTCCATCAGTTCCAGCCTCGTCCCTCCTGCTCCCTCTCGGATGGAAGACTCCAAACACGGTTGTTATTTTTCTGGTGGCAGATTACTTCAGGTTTAAAATCAAAGAACTAACAGGACATGAAGTTATTGGTTCTATAGACACAGGAGGAAAAGAATGAAAGGAAAAATGCTCATGTCACTTTGGACCAGTGTTAAAGCTCACAACTTTAACAATGGGGAAACAATGTTGGAATTTCTGCTCTGGCAAAGCCCGGCTTCCAGGGCACCTGTGCTGACACAAGAAAAGATTCCAAGACTGAGTGGGGAACAGCCATAGCTCCAGTCTGCAGCCACCAGACACGTTTAGGCAACCAAATCATCTCTGATAGCCAGGCTGTTCCTCCTGCTGCTGAGGGTTTTGTGAGTGATGGCCATAGCAAAGGTGAAATCTTCTCATTCTGGGTCTCTGCAAGCTGCAGAATTTCCCTTTTCCACACCAGGTCTACTCCTGTTATTGCAGTCACAGTTTCTCTAATCTAAATGAAGCAGTATTTATGGCTATCCGCTACTTTTCCAGAAAAAAAACAATAGTCACCAAGAAAGTGGCAATCCGGGAAAAATATGCCAAATGTGTCTAAAACATATCTCTGTGCTAATATGATTCTATTTTAGTCTGAAACAGAAGGCAGGAAGCGTTTATGTTCCTCAGTACCTAAATTTATCTTGAAAAGAATATTTATTAAAGTCACCATAGAAACAGAAATTTAGAAGTATTAGACTTATTCCAGTTGTTGCAATTACTATTTCCTCCACAGCAGGATCTGTTACATAGAAAATAATGAACAGCTCAAGATCTGTTATAATCTTATTCTAGAGATTTTTTTCTCTTTAATGGAAAAAACCCCAACTTTTGTGGCATGAAAAACTGCCCTTCCACATACCTGCTTTAATTCACTGATCAAAAAGAGAAAAAACCCTTGAAATATTTACTTGGAAGTAAAGATAGAAGGCAGAAGTTTGCACGTACAGAGAACAATTTTTGGGCAGTATCCAGGAGTGTTTGTCAGATTTAAAAATGCTGGTTTTTTTGCTGATTGATAAACAAGGTCCATGACTGACTGTACAAAGTTAACAAAGGATCTGCTCAGCCTGGTGGCCCAGTGGTCACTCTAAATTGTGTCCTCAGTTGTCACAGCTGCTGCTTGCAAAGCCACTTAAAAAATGACCCCATTGCTGGCTTGCAAAGACCATTTTTGTAGCGTGACTTCTTTAACCACAGCATCCCCCAGCTGACCCAGCCATGAGCTGCAGCCCACGCTCTGGCCATGCCTGGGATGTCCCCTCTGGTTTTCCGAGGGGATTACACACCCCACGTTCCTACTGGGTTGCCTCATGCTGACCACAGCTGAGCCAACGTGCTCCACTCCGGAACTACTGATGAAGAAGCATCCTGCAAATGCCAAACTCTGAAACAGCTGGTTCTGTGTGCTAAAAACCAACTTAAACCATGAAAAACATTAAGTACAAAGCAGTCTCTTCTCCCATCCTTACTTTGTTCAGCCTTTCACACCAGGTCTGCAGTGCAGTGCCTGCTCCAGAGTTTCATCGTTTCCAGTATGGATGACACAAATGTCCTATCCTAAAAGCTTCACCTTTTCTCACTGGATGTATTTTCTAAAAGCGACAATGTAATCCTGTATGCACAGGTTATATTTATCACAGCTGGCTTAGGCAGCGACAGAATTAATTAGGAAGTGTCTCAAATGTCAGATCATTAAATGAAATTGTAAAAAGGTAAATTGTAGTCTTCAGCAAGCAGAGATCTCAGAAAATGATCCTTGAAACAAATTGCAATCGCTGTAAAATATTCATTTCTTCTTTACAATAGGGACAGTGTATATGGTTCCACATAAACACTATAACTTTCTAATTTCATGTGAAGGTCAGTATAGAGGTCATGATGAAGAATTTCTTTTAGTCTCTGAGGAATGACTAAACACCGAACAAATATTTAATTTGCATTTTACATTACTATTGAATAGACTTTTCGTCTTCAAAAAATCCCTGTAGACCTTATTTCAGTTCCTGTCAAAATTTTACAGGATTAAAATGGAAAAACCCAAGATATACAACAGCTAACAGTTGACAAATTCTTCCCATTTTACTATTTTAATAACAAAAAATGTACTATAATAGTCAAAAATAGGAAAATGCAGCATATTCCTCTCCTTCCATCCTAACATGCAAAATTTTCTAGCCTGAAATCAATATTTAGACTCAGTAGTAGAAATGCATTTTAAATGGCAAAACTCTTGTAATACAGTTTTAAAATCATGGACGTGAGGTCTGTTACTTAATGCACTCTTTGATTCCAGGGACTAACAGGAGATTTCTGTACCAGAAGGCCAATTCTCACCCACGTTGCAAGAGGTAGCAAATTAGGACAGAAAACAGCATGTGGGGGACAACACATTATCTTCCTCCGTTCTCCCTCTTCCCTCCCCAAGTCAATCTGTTTGGACTGTGTCAGCTGTGGTGTCAGAGCAGGGCATTATGAGAAGGGATGCTTTGAAGCAGCTCCCATCCATTTGCCAGAGTATTTTATAGGCCATTTTGGGCACATACACACCCTGCTCCTTACTGACTGCAGGGCTGACACGATGCAGAACATGCCAGGGTCCACGTGCAAACACAGGCAGGTAAGCAAGGCCTTCTCCCACAAGACCCTGCATTACAGAGCTGCAGTGAGGGGGAAAGTTGCACTGGAAACAAGTACATGCTTTCTTCCCGCTGGTTCAAGCATTCTGAGGATGTATCAGCTCCAAGGGCAAAGGACATGAGTGGATAGCAGCAGCTGGTGTGTCAGCACTGAGTTGAGATTGTATTGTATTAAACACAGCTTCTGTAAACCAGGGGTCTGAAATATGGCAGGATTTATTAAAGGGTCTTGTTTCTTCTTAAGATTACCCCCATATCCCCAGCTTCTGTGTGGGCATCCATCTGCCCGGCCTCACGGTGTTAAAATCTGTGGTTCTTACACCTCCCACACTGGTAAGAGGGTCTTGAGATTGGCCACCCTCACAGGAACCCTTCCCTGGAATTTCAACTCAGTTGCATGGTTGCAGAGATGGTCTCCACCCCCTCTCCTCTGCAGAACAGTTTGGACAACCTGTTCCTGAACTTAGAGCTTGGAAAGTGAAGCCACTTAAGTGGAAGGCCTCCAATATTTTTTCCCTGTAAAACATTTTTGACAGCAGCGTTGCTGATCCCTCCTACAGTCCCAGAAGACTTTGGAAGAAGGGAGCTCTCAGCAGAAAAGTGAACAGAGATACTTGTGTTGCTGTCCCAGTCTCCTCTGCACAGTGCTGGAGAGGGGAGCTCTTTCCCATCTGTTCTCCCAGCCCTAAATTCAGAAAGTGAGAGGTGATCATGGCTTGGAGCACAGATGTGCCTCTCCACATCACTCCCCAGGACTGTGCTGGAGATGGGAAGGGACAAAAGCAGCCAGTGGTGACACCTGCAGATATGAAGCTGGATAACTTTGAAATTCAGGTTTCAACACTGCCCTTGTGACTCATCTTTGTTAAACTGTGTCAGCACATGGACCTGCTGGAGACAGTCCAGAGGAGGGTGATGATCAGAGGGCTGGAGCACCCCTCCCATGGAGACAGGCTGAGAGACCTTGGGTTGTTCACTCTGGAGAAAAGAAGGCTCCAGGGAGTCCTCAGAGCACCTTCCAGTGCCTGAAGAGGCTACAAGAGAGCTGGAGAGGGACTTCTGACAAGGACATGAAGTGATAGGACAAGGGGGAACCGCTTCAAGCTAAGAGAGTAGGTTTAGATTAGCTATAGGGAGGAAATTCTTTACTGTGATGGTGGTGAGGCACTGGCACAGGTTGCCCAGGAAAGTTGACAATTCCCCGTCTCTGGAAGTATTCGAGGCTGGGTTGTATGGGGCTCTGAGCAACCTGGTCTGAGTGGAAGATGTCCCTGCCCGTGGCAAGGGTTTTGGAACTAGGTGGTCTTTATGGTCCCCTCCAACTCAAACCATTCCATGCTCCTATGATACTGGTCCCCACAGACATGTATGGTAGTTTCACCTAAGGTATGATATGTTCACAACCTGCTGTAGCAGAAAAGTTAACTGAGAAAGTGTTCCCACCTAGAACGTGGCAAATCTCCACTGCACCACCAGACTCACAGCGCTCAGGGAGACTGGCAGAATATGGCGGTCAAAATGTCTGTGTCCTTAAAGGAACCCAAAAGTGACTGACCATCAGTCTCTAATCCTCCACCAGTCCTGCAGAACTGCAATCATTCAATCTTCCTTGTGCTCTTACCTGGTGTCACACAGACTCCTTCATGCATGCTCCTCCTATTGAAAGCACAGACCTTGGTCATCTGTTAGGAGGGCACAGTGAATGTTACATGAGTCATGAGTGAATTATCTTTTTTTTTTTCTTTGTGAAATGTTGAAGTTGCTTCTGGAGGACATAAATGCCTTTTCTGTCTCCACTCCTTTGTCTTCATTTTTGATGCTGAGGACATTCAAGAAGTATAGGTCATGTTTCATGGGATGTAGGAAGCTTAATGCACAAATCACAGACCTTCTGTTTCATTCATAAAGAAATAACAGGAGATTTTGTTTTCTCTTAAATGAATCTTTTGATTTAACAGGCTGATGCTGGGCATTTTTTAAAAAGGAGACAGCAGTAATAATAAAAAGGTCTGTTTGCTTTTTGTTTCACATTATACAACGATTTTCCTGAAAGAGATATCAATTATATTTGTATACAAAAATTTTTCCTCACTGGTTTTATCCCTGTGTGTTGCACTGATTAAGAGGAATTGATCTTTGCTGTCACACGGAAATGGGAAAACAAACATGAGCTCAGTGGTTGCATAAGATGTGCTTGAGGGCCATAATTTGAGCCAAGAAGAACACTTTGTGACTTAGACCATGCAGACAAGTCTATCAAATGTACAACGTGTCATATACAGATTTCTGTTTAGTGGACCTTTCTGTCCCAGCCTCCACATTTATCACTGTCTCCCTGACAGGAGCTCTGCCCTGTTATCCTGACTTGTATGTCATTTATCAGTGTTAAGTACAACAAAAGAGTATCTCTTTAAACCCCCTTTACCCTTTCACATGCTTCTACCCTTGAATAATGATATCTGTCTCTGCAGCCACAAATATTCCATTTCATCCTTTCCTTTGTATTATGTTAGTTGCTCAAAAAATGATTAAAATGGCATTAGTGCACTTTAAAATGAAAAATATTATATTATTGTTGGAGTCATGTGCAAGAGAAGAGATAAAAGCATATGGATGTTTTTGCCCCCTCTTTAGGCCTGTCAGGGCAAAAGAATTCTGTATATATATGTATATACAAAAAAACCCCCATCCACAAAGTCAAAATTTGCAATGCCACCTTCAGCCCAAATCACACAGCCCCAAGCCCAAAACTGAATTTTCAGCTGTGGGTATAAATAACTGTGTACAAAGGAAAAAGTGTAAATTATGACATAAACATAGACATTAAAATAACATTAAGGGTCCTTGAACATACTTTCACATATGACTATTGCATTTATTTTATTCAAGAACAAAGAGGAAAGAGGTGAAACTGGGCCAAAGAAACCTTACAAAGGTTACACAAAAAGTGTAGTAACACTGAAAACAGCTGCTAGAAGAGATGTTTTCAAGCAGCATTTCAGGGCCATGCCTGCTGCCATGCTTTATAACAACAGACTGCCTTTATAGGAAGTTGGTAACATGCTGGGAATCATAAGCTTCACAGAATTTATGTTTAGCTATTGCCTTGCTAGACATTTTATAAAGATGTGTTAGCAACTCTGTATAACAGGTATGGTTCAGGCTCAGGTTATTAATTATAGCTTGGAAATTCAATTTATAATCAATAAAAAACCCAAATGAATTGCCAGTTTGAAACTTTGCTTCTCATTTTCTCATGTGTACATACGCATAAATCATCCCGTTCTCACACCTCCTTCTCTATTTTCCAGGCCTATTTCCCAATTCTCTTTCTGAAAGGCAGAAAACACCTGGTCCTTCACGTTTTTCCCAGCCTCCTCATGCTCCTGCACTGGTTGGATGTGTTCCCTGGCACTCCTCATCACTGTGCTGGATCCTTTCAGACACCATTTACAGGATGCTGGGACCTGCACAGCAGTGAAGGAATATCTGCAGCGGGGAGAGGGCACTGCATGGCACAGATACTGCAAAGCAATGGCACGGGAAAGGATGAAAGGATCCCTCTCACTACTCCAGATTTGGATCCTGAGACAGACTCATTTGTGCAACACGTGTCAAAGCCTATGGGACAAAGATGGGTAAGCTGCTATATGGTGAAAGCACCTGATGCTGCAGGAATGCCCAGGAAAGGATTATCGGATAAAAACAGGTCACCCGCTCCTGAAGCCGGCACAGCACCAGGAATACAACGATACATGGAAATGGGGGAGAAATTTGGAAGGTAGGGTGTCTCCAGGAGCTCATGATTTCCAGATCCAGTAGCTGAAAAGGCTCTTGGGGTGTTTAGGAGCTGGAGGATCGTTGCTATCCCCGAGCAGATTTGTCTTTTGTATTTGTATCCTTGTGACCATTTGCTTTCAATGTGGTAATTAAGAGCCTGGCCATATATCCTGCTAATTGCCTTCTCTTGTTTTGCCATTGAGTTTACTTGATCCTCTGCTTACCGTGGTCTTAAATACACTTAGCTGAAAATCACTAGATTTCTACTGAGCAGAGGAGGCAGGTTCTGGACAAGGTTTTCAGCTGAGCGCAAAAAAAACCTCCAATAGGCTTACAAAAAGGACC
Organism: Eulacestoma nigropectus; assembly: GCA_013397775.1. Lineage (NCBI taxonomy): Eukaryota > Metazoa > Chordata > Aves > Passeriformes > Eulacestoma > Eulacestoma nigropectus. Next base: position 2,668,106 of record VZTE01000432.1, on the reverse strand, counting down.
ATATAATGGTGTTTGCAGCACTTGTGTGCTGGCATGGCAGACTCTGTGGAGTCTGCTTCTCGACGAGTTGCTATCACAGACTGGAGATCTGGGATCAAGCCTCTCTCAGAGGCTGCCAACTGGCACAATACATTTTCCAAATGGCAAGCAAGTCCCAACCCCTGACTGTCCCAGGAGTATCTCTGGAAGGCAGTGAGGCAGTCTGAACCTCCTTTCTCTGGCTGCTCTGCAAAGACACCACCAAAAGACCCATCCTAGTGTGACCATCACATCTATGCAATGCTTTGGATGAGCTCCTCTCAGACAAAGCCTTACTTAAAGCCACTACGGCAGCAGTTTTCCCAAAATGGGATAAACGGACCTAACAGCCACTTCCCAGTAGAATCAGTGACTACTCCTTTCCCTTTTCTCCATCTCTGCTCTCTGCTACACACTCTTGTCATTAACCATGTGGTAGGTATGTGTCTCTCTGAATCCCTCTGCAAATGGATGCAGCTCATTCATTCAGAAAAACTCCATTTTTTGTTCCTTGGTTACCAAAAATTGCGAGAGACTGGACTGACAGGCAGCAGAAGACCATGAGAAGGGACTGAGGAAAATAGAGATGGTGCACAGGAGATAGTGGGAGCCGTGTCTGAGTGTAGGAAAAGGGCAGAAGACTCATGTCTGTTTTTAGGGCAGGAGTGAGCCATTAGACCAGCCCAGCAGATGACGACACTTACCTTGATACATCCTGAGCTCTCCTAGGAGTATCACTCCTGGTACAACTGAAGGGAGCCTCCTCACAAGTGGCCCGGGGCTGGTAGCTCGCAGCTGCCATACAATCAGCTCATGATCTTTCAGTCATTTCCAGTGATGAGCTCTCATCTTATGCGAGGTACTTTTTGGGTGTTGGTTCCAAACGTATCAGTTAATATTTGCACCTTGAATGAACCCTGTTTCCACTATTCCAGTCCGAAGCACCATGCAATCCCTCCTGTACCACATACCAGTCCTCTGTTGGGAACACCTCCCAGCTTTGTGCCATCAACACACACCATCACATGCTCCTGACATTTGTGCCAATTTAGTGTTTGCATTTAGGCTACGTTTTCAACAAACCACAAACTATTTCACATACCCTGATGGAGCATGGCTTAACCCCACGTTGTCACTTAGTGCAGGGTTTGATGTTGAACAACCTCCTGGCAAGATTGTTATAACTCCCACTGAAATCACAAGGGGTCTTGGCAGGCATGAGAGTGTGTAAGGCCACCATGCAGAACAGGCTCGAAAGTTTAAGTCTAAGTTGTGAAGAAAATGGTTTGAATATGCCAGTGTTTTTTTATGATAAATTTTGTAGCTTTTATTGATCAATACAATGGGAAAAAAGCCCCCACCCTGTGTTTAAACAAAATTACATTGAATTGCTCAAAGGCAAAACAAAATTCTCTGCTCAGCTGTTTGGCTCACATTCATCTCCCTTTACTCCTATAGAAGTGACATTTTAATTAACTGTGTCAGGTGGATGTGTAACATCTCTGCTGAAAAGCCTGTATCTGCTCAGCTGTGTGTCATAGTTTCTACACCACTAAGACCTACTAGAGGTCACGCTTTTGTGGCAGGAGTATCCAAATTCTAAACAAATACTTCCTAATACATAATCTGTCTCAGCTTTTCTTTTACTTGCACAAATGTATGGAAAGTAATGATTTACATACACAATTTTTTCTAAAAGCAAGCAAAAAATTTTCTACAGCAGGATCAAAAATCAGTTCTTTGTGGGTAATAAACAGTTTTGCATGGGACTGGCTGGCTAAATGGTAGTGATTTTGTTCCTCGAGTGAGTGCTTTTAGCTATGAATACCTAAGTGTGCAAATGTAAACTGCTGCTTCTGCAAATACATGTGCAGCTCTGAGGTTCACTTTCTGTGAATGTTAATGGACACACAATTCAATCACATGAATATTCAAAGAAAGTGAACACAAAAGCAGCACAAGGGTGGTTGAAGCAAACAGATGTAAAAATGTAAGCCCAGAATCATGGCTTCCCCCCTTCGCCAGTGTGAGTGCCTTCAACTTTGAGAGCTTTACAGTATTGACCATTGATTCTGAATTTTTCAGGTAAATATAATGCAGTACAAGCTGTGACACTCCACAGAGTCTTGTGAGCAACATATCGGTTGTGTCAGGAAGTCTGATTGGGATCTGAACCTTTCCTAGTCAACTGTCAGCTTAGACCTACATGGGAACGCTGTGGTGCAGGAAATACTTCTGCTGGGATGATATGGTCAAAGAAGATGATCACTAGCTTTATGAGAGTCCCTTGTCAACTAGGAATGAGGGAAATGATGTTTGTGAAATTCTGTGAAAAGGAAGGGATGAAGGTGAGCAATATTTTCATTATTTTACAACATAACAATGTATGGTGGGGTTTAAATTGCAAGTGTGCGATTTTAACATCAGTGAACGGGAGGAAGAAACAAAGGAGGAATGGAAATCTATATATACATTTATATATGTACTTGAACATATACTCTCAATCTGTCACCTTCAGACGTGCCCACTTAGCTGCAGCTGTGAGTGGGAACCTCTGAAAGAGTCATGGAAGCAGGAGTGGGCATACAAATAGAGTAAAACTCCAGGTGGCTGGAGTGCTGCATTTTGTTATTCAGGAACTTTCCTGATGCATTTTAATTTTACTCATAAAGAAATCACACACGGACGCACTCTACAGGGAAAGAACACTGGAGGTTATGAACAAAACCAGTCAAAATTAAAGAGAGGCAATTCAGACCTTTGGAAAAGCTAATGGCATTTTCCCAAGCACATCACAAGCACACATTCAGTGGGAGCTCACCACACATCAGTGAGTAAATGGTAACTCCCCTGGGGCAACTGAGGGGAAACTGAGGCACGTAGGTGAACGACTGGAACTCTGATTCTGCAAAGCACTTCAATATATGTTTCAAACATGGACCATCCTCACTGATGGCAAATGCTGTTTTCCTGAGCTTAGTAACTGTTTGTCTCAAATCCTTCCCCCTAAAAGAGAGATGATGTGATGGCTGTGCTTAGAATTATTCTATGGTTAGAAGTATGCATCAGTTTAGTTGAGTGAGAAAAAAGCTTCACATATGGCTGAAGGCCGGAGCAGGAGAGGGTCAGAGATGGGCTTGAGACAGAAGTATTGTTGAGAACATCAGGCACAACTATTACTGGTTTGATGGCAGATGGAAGTGAGGAAGAGCAAGAACTGAGATTGGAGGTGACAGACAAAATAAAAAAAATATGTAGAAAGCCTCATCAAGATGCACTGTTCAACCTGTGTTGCTGTTTCAATGGAAATTAAATGTAGCATGCTTACTGACCATGCAGAGTACAAAGGAACCAGCTTGGAGCTTCCTAGATAACCTTATACTGCATCAGCAGAAGTGAGGGATACTGTGGAAAGGCTCATCTCCCCTCATTCACTTTGTAAGATGAGCAAGACATGGCAGGGCAAAAATCAGCACATTTCTTTTCAGTATATTCCCTTTTAATCCTCTTCTTAAAAACTATGGCAAATCTGTGCAGTGATTCGTGCAAGCTCCATGCTCCAAATCTTCATTTCTTCATGACACCTTCATTTCTGTCACGCAGCAACTTGTTTCTTTAATAGCTACAGAGGAATATGGATTCTATTTATTTATTTAGCTAACAGGAAGGGTTTGGGTTATGTAGTCAATCTAGTAGGTCTTGAAGCCTGTTCTAGCAGCTTAACAGCTGACGACAGACCCTCAATAATCACATCTAAATGCGTTTTCTAGGCAATTAAATACTACCTTTCATTATACTATTTTATTGGCACTATGTCAATGGCTGTTCTACTGATACTCCTCCAGAAAAATGAGATCTGATAAAAATTTGCATTTCAGTTTACATTATTTATCAGAATTTTAATTTAGACTTCATAAAAGTCTCATAGTGATAACTGCAACTCTCTGCACAGTTGCATTAAGACCTACCAAAACTGTAGCACAGAGCATCACTTATTCTCTGTGTGATTCCAACACAGAATAACTCCCTCTCTATTCCAGCTGGTGCAGGCACCTCCTGCCTCTTCTGGAAATGCCACCAAATGACTTGGAGATGGTATCAACATGACTGAAATCAATTTACTTAAAAGGATTGTGAATATCGATATATGGGGAGATCCACTGTGGTAACTTATGGAAAACTGTTGGAAAGGCTGGTACTGCCTGAGTGCTCTTCCTTTTTTCTTCAAGGAGACGATCTGGTGAAAAAGCAGAATTTAAGTAGGTTTCAGCTTCCCTAACTGGAGTCATTTAGGAAGCAGGCACATAGTCTACACCAGCCACGTGGGGTCCCTCTACATTCAGTGAAGAGGAGAGACACCTTCGTCCCTCTTTATTGTGGCCTCTCAGAGCTTATGCTGAGGGCCACTGTGATTTTGGACAATCCTTCCTCAGGAAGACTTAATTTTCTTGGCTGGGGTTTTCCAAAAATGCTGCCTTAAAAGAAAAATCTCTTTGCGTGTATTTTTCACAAAACCCTGTGTTCTTTGAAAATTTTCTGATCCTTCACTTTGAACAGTATCCAAACTGAAATTAAACCTAAACAATATCTAGTTGCTAGTTTTCTTTTTCCATATTCCAATAGTCTCTCCCTTCTCTCCATTTTTATTTTCCTTTGCTTTATCAATGGAGGGAAAACAGAACAAAAAACACAGAGAGTGTGAGGATGATTAAGCCTATTTAACTACCCTGTTAAAGGTTTTCTAAACATACAGCCAGGAATCTGCCTGGGACTCTCGGGGTAAGTATGGCTTCACTACAGGATATTCTCTGCAGAGCTGTACGGGATTAAGTGAGCAAGGTTACCTCTTCACTTTCTCTTCAGCCATTAGCCCGCAGCAACCTGCTCTCCACACTCAGGCTACTCAGAGTTGCAGCGACACGAGAGAATTTACTGTAATGGCTCATTTCTGCCAGGTCTGTGCCCTGGTAGCAGAGAGTCCCTCCTTCCATCAACCTGGTGGCTCAAAGCAGGCAGGATGCTGCAACTCAAACAGAGCAGCCTGGTTGATTATTCTGCAAATATTTTGCTTTTTCAAATTTGCTTACATACCAAAATATGGGTTTAGCTGATAAAAGCCAACAGCTCCAACAGAGTCTATTACAATCTATCAGGAAAATACTCAGTAATTTCCAAATTAGTCCATGGACTACAATATGTTCAAGTCATCTTCATAATCTGTCTTGTAATAAAGCCTCACCGTAATAAGAATTACCTAAACATGGATTTACCAGACAGATAGCTTGCAATGTAAATGACTTGTGTTTGGATAGGTAGAATGCATATCAAAATGCATGCTCAAATGAGAGACTATATTGACTCTCTCTGAGTTGTTATGGTCTATTAGATAAATATTTTCTTGGTTCAGGATTGTGGTAGTTTTCTATATGCACAGTTTCCTGATAAGCCATATGGACTCTCAGATAAAATTGTGCCTTCAGATTTCAAAAGTGATATGGCTGAATAGCTGTAATGAGTATGAGGAGGCTCCTGTTACACAATTAATCAGAATATGTCACTGAATGCCTCCCTGTTTTGTCAGGATGTGCTGCAATACCCACCCAGCAAACACGCACTGCTCAGTGGTGTTTTGGCAAAAACCACATGCCAGGGGCATGGCAACCAATCCCTGTACAAGAGTGGCGGCTGTATTAGCATCCCTACACTTTTGTGATTCCAGTCATCTTTTTATTATTTTTCACCCTGTTCACACAAATGCACACAGACTTACAACCACTGCTCACCAATATCAACAGAAAGAACTTTAATGGTGTCAAAGACATGGATTTCCATCACACATTGCTTTTTCTCACTTAATAATGTACTAAACACATTTTTCAATTGTCAGTGGCAAAAACTCAGTGGATTTACATTTCATCTACACGGAATGTGAGCTCCAGGGATCCCTGCAAAACCTGTAAAGTGTTCACGTGAACTAAACAAGGCTGGGACACAAACCAAGAGAAAAACCATTCGCTGAAGCCAAGTCTGAGCTTTGTAGGTGATGCATCAAGTAACTTCTCCATCCTTAATAAACATGGGGATTTGTCCAGTGCATTCGTACACCACACTGATGTGGAAAATTATGTGGTGAATTCTAGTTTATTTCAAGTGACTGTGTTTCTTAGAGCTGACTGTTTTTTTCCTTCTGGCTACACCTTGCAAAAGAGGTCTCTTGCTACCACACAAAAACCTGTGACTTCAAGAGAACAAAAAAGGACATTATTTCTGGATATATCAAATTTTGTTCAGCTTTTCCTCATCATTATGGAGTAAATTTTCTCCTGAAGAGCAATACAAAGATGTTCCTACACAGCATGGTTCAGCATTATGCAGAAATAACCGAGGCACCTTAGGGTACCAGAGGCCTTATAAATGACCTCTGGGTGCTTTCCCATAACTGTTCCTCAGAATGGCCAGTGTATCAATGCATAAGTACCTTGTAAAAAGTTTATTTAAAAGATGTAAAATGGTCTCCCAGCAGAAAAAGTGCCACATGGCTGCTGTGTAGGATGCTCCTAGATGGCTGCAGAGGGTGAGTCTCACTTTGGGAAAGCGATGGTCCAGATACAGGCAAGGCCATGAGTACCATATTATTCCTCACAAATGGGTTAAGCAGCTTTGTTTCAGACTGTTGCTTATTTCACCTGCAGACCTTAGAAGCTAAGGCAGCAGACAGCATATTATAAAAGTAATTTTAAAAGGTGAGAAATGTAACTTCATTCGGTCGTCTGTTCCATGACTTCCTTGTTATCTCAATATTATTTAAAAGCATCTCTGCTTTGAATGGCTAACTTCGTTCTCTGAAGCAAGCTGCTGAAATGTAAACATCATACAACTTTGATTTCCTCTGAATAGAGAACACATGCTGTTACTGAAAAGAACATACAAGATTGCCACGCTTTTAGAAATCAAATGTTAATTATGAGTGGGGATTGGAGCACACAATAAGCTTTTGCCCATTCATTGTGGCCAAAGGTAATTTCCAAGCCTCTACAAAAATTGTACTTTGCAGGTCTGTTTGGACTCGTATTTTATTAGGAGAGCAGTGCTTCCAGCTCCTAGTCCTGGCAGAGGAGGCTGTGGCTGCAGGCATTGTCTAATGCTCTTGCCTACCTCTGCAAAGAGGACATCAGCATCTTGCCTGTGCTCGTGTTCACAGCCATCCTCCATGAAGGAGTGTTAAGATTTTCAGCTTTAAACAGCTCTGCCATGCTGTAAATGTGCTGTTGAAGCTTTTATAGGCCAAGTTACACAATGATGTTTTTCTTTCTGGGTATATTAGTCTGTATGTCAAAATTTCAAAGTGAAAATAACACCATTGTAAGCTTGAAGCATTCAGAGGTGTCAAAAGAAAACCAACTGCAACCAGTTGCTTTATCTTCCCAAAAATTTGACCACAGGCAAATTAAGATGTGGCCTGGGTTTCCACTAAAACATGTAACTTACCAAAGCAAAGCTGCACACTTCGCAGAAGTTTTGGATTCCCTTTGCTTTTCCAGGCTTTAATAGTTTATGCAGCTTATTTTAACAATGGAAAAAACGAAGTGGGAAAGAGCTGAATATTGACAATAATATTTCAAAATTATCCTAAAAACTACTGTGACTAGAAATGTTCACCTGCAAAACTCTATGGAACATCCCCCTGTTCCAACATGTAACTCATCTGTGAGGAACTGGAGTGCTGGCAGGAAGTAATGCACACTTGATTCTTGCTGCCACAATGCAGGCTATGACAAGAACTCTGCTTGCTTTATTCAAATAACTGCTTTGGAATAAGACTCTGCTTCTGCACCCTGTGCTCAGTGTACCTTTGGCACTAGCAGACTCTAAAGCCAGCAGAGCACTCTGTGGCCGGCCCTTCTGAAGGCAGCCATCCCTTCCATTCTCTAAGGAACGCTGCTCTCAGGAGATTTCCAGCACAGCCCAGGCTCTGTTCAAAAGGCTCGGATAGGCTTGAATAAAGAGCTGACCTTCTCGACGAAGAAAATGCAAACTTCCCTCCCCTCCTATCCAAGCTAGGATTCTTTTGAGGTTCTTTTCTACTATTTGTCTTTATTTATCAAGCAAAGAAAATATATTTGACCCTAAATAATAAGATTTTCACACCTAAAGAAGTTTTCAGCTATAATGGAAACAAGTGAAGAGTTCAAAATTGTGAATAAATAAAAAGTTTGTTGGAAGAAAGTTTTAAAGTTTTTTATACTGGGAATAGTAAAAAGAATAAATAAACCCCCAGGTACACAGCATATGATGAGCCCCATCTCCAGCTCAGGGGGAAAAATGTGCTTGTAATTATAGTGCAGGTTTTGTGGAAGAAGTGCAGAACTGTGTGGCTTGATCAGCCAGGATTTAATGTTTTTATCTTACTTGAGCATTGCTATTTTCAGTGAATTTTAATGTGTGCCATCAAAACCCAAAAGTAACTTAAGCAGATGTCGGTTTTCTTTTTTATTAAATGCATACCTTTTCACTTGCCTTTTTCACTGAGCACTTCATGTCCTCCTCCAAATTGTTCTAGGTTCAGCCTCCAAGAGAGTAGCGAGGGAAAATCAGGCCATTTAAAAATAAAATAGATTACTTCTGCACAGCTTTCTTTAATCAAAACCATTATAACTGAAGGCTCAGAGCCTTGATTACACCTCTTCAGAGGGCACCCCTTGATTTTTGCACGACATCCCTGATTATTTTATTTACTTATTTATTTATTTATCAGCTTTTACTTTCGGCATTGATTTCTAGGTCACCGAGTTGAGGCTTTTTCTTGCTTTAAATGGACTTGCTTGTTCCTTTGTGGCGGGTTATTTTTCTTACAAGGGCTATGAAGTAAACATGCCTCTTTTTCAGAAGATGACAGAAATTCCCGTGATCACATACTCCTGGAGTTCTTTCTCTTTTTCCTTCCCCTAGCCCCTGTGGTGAGCAAGATTGGACCAAGAGTCATTCCTCGCGACCTCTCCCGAGCCCCTGCAGAGCTAAGGGCCAAAAGGTCATTTTCTCAGGTTCCCTCTGGAGGGAGAATCCAAAGGTCATTCCCTCCCTCCCCAACTTACCCCAAGTGCATCTGAGAGACATATAAAACTCCTTTGAAGAGGGAGGGGAGAGACTGAGTCCATGTGCTTTACCTACTGCCCCTCAGCAGCCAAGAGATGTGAACCAGGGCTGCGCGTGAAACGTTTATCATAGAACCCCAGGATTGTTTAGGTTGGAAAAGACCTTTACATCATCAAGTCCAACCATTTGCCCAGCACTGCCAAGTCTACCACTAAACCATGTCCTTAAGTGCCACATCTACATGTCTTATAAATACCTACAGGGATGATGACTCCACTACTTCCCTGGGCAGCCTGTGCCAATGCTTGATAACTCTTTGATTGAAGAAACTTTTTTCATAATATCCAGTCTACACCTCCCCTGGCATAACTCAAGGCCATTTCCTCTTGTCCTACCACTTTTTACTTGGGAGGAGAGACTAACCCCATCTGGCTACAACCTCTCTCTGTTGTAGAGAGTGATAAGGCCCCCACTGAGCCTCCTTTTCTTCAGGCTGAACACCCCCAGGTGCTCCTCATAGGACCTTGACGCTCAAACCTACCCAGGCCCGGCCTTGGGTTCAAAGTTTGGCACTGTGAACCTCAGCACGGATGGGCAGAGATTGATCACACAGCTGTGACATGGGCCTAAACACTTCTGCTTCCCCTTCCCCAAATCAGCCTTTTCCTTTTCACAGTCCCCAGAATCCTTCTAGTCCTAGCAGATATGGGTTTCACTAGGAATTAACCAGATGCCATTGGGGAGTTGTGTTAAACAGCTCTGAAATCCTGATGCTCCTGGTTCTTGGGAATGGGGCCGCAGGGATCATTTCATGAGTCCCCTTAGAAAACAACCCCCGATAGACTCCCAGTCTCACCCAGAGTTCCTGCTGCTGCTGCCTGCTGCCCTGTCATCCATGAACCCTGTGGACCAGTTTTGGATTTCCCAAGACAGAAGCAAACAGTTAAGGTTAGCTCCTCTACACTTCCTCCTCATCCCTTTCAAGGAAGAAGTCTCTTCATTGCTTGCGCTTTGACTGATGAAGTAAAAGCGAGTGATTTCTCATCGTTAAATTCTTTGAGCTGCCTGAGGAAGGAAGGAAGAGAAGAGCAACACTTATTTCACAAGGTCCCCTGCAGAAGGGGGGCACCAAGGGTCACTTCCTCTCAATCTGTCCCCTCCGAAGGAGAGCAGTCAGGCTGTGTCAATGCCACGGTCCCTTTGTGGCGGGTAGGCAGCCGGAGGTCATCCTGTGCCCCAGCCCCGCTCTCGCTGGGACGCACACACGCTGCTGAGCCCTGGCTTTCTCTCGCACACGGGGGGCACAGGAGATTAGTTCTTTTTTCCTCTCTCTGCTTTGTGTAGAGGGAACTCACAAGTCACTACCTGGGCCCCTCTTGGAAAGAGACAATAGCAAAAGGGCAGTCCCTACGGGCTTTTTTCTGGGGATTTTCCAGGCTGCTGGGACATAGTAGAATTAGCTGAGCAAAGCTTTAAAATCTAAATAAACGTGAAGTACTGAAGTAAAGGTTTCAAGCCACTTGGATGTTTTGGTGACACTGTCAGTGCAGTTGCAAATCCACAGCAAATCCACTGACCTCTTCCTACTCATCAGCCTGAAATTTCAGGAAAACACTGAGCTTCCATGAAGCACTTTACAAAAGCAAGGACCATGTGAAATACACTGGAAAATTCAGGTTCAGTGTTGTCAGACAGGAAACAATAAATAAATACACCTATCCTGCTTGTTGTTAGTGGTATGAATTGTTGCAGGTGACTCCTTTAGGGCCTGATCTGAATCTTTTGACTCAGGTGTTCTGGCTGAATTTCATGTGCTTTGGGTCAGGCCATGACTGGGCTTCAGTCCTTACATTAGTCTCTGAGCAGATCTTTAAGGAGGTAATGTGGAATTTAAAGTCAAGAGCTTTTCATAGATATCTTCTGTTCTTTCAAGTCTTTGGGTCAAATTTTGTTCAGATAGGGTCTTGCAGTTCCCACTGAACTCAATGAGCAAGATTTTGCTGCCTCCGAAGCAGATCCCAGGGAAATAAGCATTGTTCAGCTGCTTACTCTGGAACAAGAATTTGGACCTAAGATGTAACTAGTAAACACTTTTACCTTGTTAAGGCATCCTACAGTTTCAGCCTTCACTATTTTAAATGACATGAAGAGCAAACTGCTCAAAAGACATGTGCAGACTTTCTACTTACTCATAAGACAAGAGAAAATAATACTCTATTTGCTGAGTAGAGAAACTAATTCAGCAGCATAAATTAACATATGCCCAGAACCTTCATGTGAATTCCCTGGCAAGATTCAAAGCTTCTTTTGAAATACTCCAAGACCATGTGAATTCCCTGGCAAGATTCAAAGCTCCTTTTGAAATACTCCAAGACCATTTAAAGGAGAACAAATTGTAGTCAAGCCTTCCTTCCTTCCTTCCTTCCTTCCTTCCTTCCTTCCTTCCTTCCTTCCTTCCT
>VZTE01000432.1:2495465-2653380 GCA_013397775.1 Eulacestoma nigropectus | reverse complement strand
AAAAAGAGATCGGTTTTAAATCAGAATCTGCCGTTTGCGCGTCCCCCGCCGCAGCAGTGGCTCCTGAAGCTGATGGCAATTCTCATGCAAAGGCAGGGCCAGAGGTCACTATCTGTTATTTGTTCAGGAAAAGCTTGTAGGATTTTTCACTGAACTCCCTGACCTGCTGGGGTATTATTTTTTCCCCCCTCTTTGGTTCGGAGACAAAATAGGATACAAACACCAGAAGTGGTATTTTCTAACAGTTGGAGAGGAAATTGTCCCCTCGGTGCGTGAGGAATGCAGCAGCCAGGCTGGATTTCTTGCCTCCTAAAAGATCTCTTTGCCCAGACGTGACCCAAGACCTTCCGTCAGTGCAGCTGACGTGGCTCAGGCCTCTGGAAATGTTGTCAGAAGCCTTTGGCTGTGGAGATGTTCCCTGCGAGTGCCACAGCTGTGACGTGCCTGCTTCACTTCTCCTCAAAACTGGATCTTGTTCCCCACAGATCTCTCCCCAGCTGGAACCCCCCCGCTTGAACAAAGCCTCTGGTGCTTCATACCTGAATGCACAGGTTGCTACAATTCATTTAATTCCCCTAATCTTCTTCGAATAAGAAGTACAGTGGATGTTATGCTACAGAAATTATATTTTCCTACACCTAGTGAATACTGATGTCGGAAGAGACACCTCTCATGTGCTCATGCAGAGTTTAGTTTTGGTTGGGTTTTTTTCATACTAGTGACAAATTATTTCAATCCTGTGTCAAACCTCCATGGACAAGAGTTACTTGAAAAATTCTTAATTCTAGCAAAAATAATGAACCTGATCCTTGTTTTGAATCAGATGGTGTAATTTTGGCCAGACTCAGCTGAGAGTGGGCATCCTTAGCTGTCCAAATATTGACCTTGGCAGAGGTCTCTTTGTACCTTGAAGGTTCATCACTGATGTGAGGGATGAGATGGACCCTCTCCTCCTCAAAGCCCTGTTTTTCAGACCATTACGCATGAAACAATTTAGTCAGCAAAGAAATCACTGAGCAATTAGATGAATTTCTACATATTTTGGATTGTGGAATTATGCCTTTTGTACCTCAAATCCTGACTGGTGGAATTTATGCCTTTTGCATCTCAGATCCTGACTGGTTCATGATCTTTCCTTTGGGAGAGGTAAATAGTTGACTAAGCTCTGAGATGAAGACGAAATATGTCTGACCCTCCTGTGATTCAGAGTAGAATGATGCCTTGTTTCTAGGATTGTTAAACAAAATGTTCTGTTTTGTAAAAACCAGTGGGTACTTAAAAAATAAGAAAGTCTGTGAAACACTGCATACAGGAGTAGAAGACACTTGGGGTGAGCTCTGGCCATCAAGCAGTCCCTAAGAGCTTCAGCTGCAATGATCCTTATGCTTTATTATTTTCTATTATTAAAACATTTTCTATTGAAGAAAATGATTAAGGCAAAACGGTATTGTCTATCCCACCCATTTTTGAAAGAGCCTTCATCAAACTCCATTAAAAAAAAAAAAAAATCCAGGCTATAGATGTATCATTAGAGACCCCATGATGCTGAAAGCTGAGAAATGTCTGAGATTTGTCTAGCTGAAAACGCAGTATTAAAATTTGTACATATGGATGTGTTAAATTTGTTGATTTTTTTTTGACAGTGGTTCCGTGCAACATACATTAAAACAAAAGATATGTTAACAGTTTGCACTTGCAGGAAATGTAGATCATGTTTTTGTGAAGCAAATAATTGTGGCTTACACTTTTCATTTATTGAACTTCATTTTTGTATACAATACTTTATGTCTAACGCACTGGAAGATGACTATTTCCACACCTCTGTAAATACCTGCTGCACGCACCATGAGATTTGGGATAGCTTAAATAGTCAGCAGACAGGCAGCAAATGACTCCTTCAGCACATAAGCAATTTAAACAAATACATATTTTGAGTGCTTTAAATGGCCTTAGCATTTCTTCCATGCTTTCTATTGAGGAATCACAAGAAATTCAACCAGCAGCAGCCAGGCTCTTTCTGTAAGTCTGCTGTCAGGCTGCAAAAAGCTCTTGTAATGGTGTCTGCAGCACAGCTTTTTCCTTCATGCATTGGTCCAAACTTCACCAAAATAGTGCTTGAACCTTCAGGGCAGAGAGACCTCAACTCCAGCAAGCCTTGCATCTCCCCCAGGACATTTTGTAGGCAGCTCCTCAGGAGGAACCTTGCTGAGTTCTCCTGATTAAGATTTTATAATTCCCTTTGCTGTGTTTTTGCGCTGAGGGGCGAAGGAGGGGCTGGAGCCCTTTGGGGTATGGACCTAACAACCTGACTCAAATGGATACAATACATACTGCACAATAGTTCAAGTGTGAGAAGGTCTAGAGTCACCAAAAGGGAGAAAAATGATGCGGGAAGCTTTCACAAAAGAAGCAGCTCTTAAGGAAAGAACTGAATGAGGAAAGGGAACATTTTGGTGTATGACGAGCGGGAGGTTGGTGTGTGGCCAGGGCAGAGCAGGAGGGAATCTTCAGAAAGCAGGAACAGCTAGAAGAAACAAAAGAAAAGTAGTAAATTGTATTTTTTTTCTTCATATCTGTGGCATCTGATTGAAAAAAAAAATCAAATCTATTTCCATGGAAAACAACAAAGTTATATTCCACCTCCGAATTTTTAATGTTATTTCAGTGGAAGTTTCTTTCTTTTAGAAACAAAGGGCTTCTTTCAATTTACTTTAAAAAAATGCAAACTTTTTAATGCTCCTTTTCTATTAAGGACTGCATAAACAAAAAAGCTTTGCATTTTTAACAATAATAATTTTAAAATAGTGTTTTAGCACAAACATATTCTTCATAAAGATCCTTCTGTAATTTAAAACATTTTTTTTGCTGAAGTAATTTCAACCGGTTTATGCTACCAGTAATCTTCATAGAGTTTACATTAATCCACAAACATTGTATAGTGTGATGAAGTTGATGAGAATCAACAAAGGATAAAGTAGAGTATTGCAGCCCAGATAAAGAAACCCTCTGTTTAATGCCAGCTGCTCAGGAAATGTCAAAAGTAAAGTGAGTTTCAGGTCAAGGGCACTGGGAACAGTCTGTTAGCAAACCCTAAGACAGGCAGCTCTTGTTATTAGTATGAACAAGGATATGGTGAGTTCTTTTTAATCTATCCCTGGGCCTCCTTCTGGCTCCCCAGAAATGAATTCATCCCATTTGGGCTCACCTCTGTGGGATTGCTGGGAGTTTTTCAAAACATACCCTCTTTGCTCTCTCAAATGTTCCCCATCAGGTTCACTAAAGGCCAGGATTTCAGTGAAAATCCTGCTCCTAGGAGACACATGGGCTCACTGCCAGACCTTGAAAGTACACAAAATGGTGGGCAACTGCTCTTTTTCTTCACTTATCTTAACAGCAAGGATTTTCCCCACCCTTGGTTTTTTTTCCTGTGTACCTGTGAATGTACCTTGTTTATCACCACTTAAGGGAGTTTTACCTCTTGATACAACACTAAGTTGACAGCTGAAACATCTGAGGAAATAGGACCAAAGTGTGGGCAGGGTAATAACGGGATGAACCTCTCTATTGGTAGCCCTTTCATGAAGGATGGAGCACTCTTTCACGTGACTAGGAAGCAGAGGGTCTGGTTTGGGAGAATGAACATCGTATACGCTGATACTGCTTGACAAAATGTCCCCAGCAAGGTGCTGCAAAACAAGAAGACTGTTGACATCCAGTCTGGAATGAACAGCAAAGCAGCTGGGCTCTGTAACTTAAGAGCCATAATAGGCACTTTACTGTAGATGTCCCATGGATGTGCCCCAAAAATACGAGGAATTTTGCAACAATTGTTCAGAATGTTGGAGGTTAACAGCATGGTATAACTCTTTTCTTACTGATGTTCTTTAATCTCTTTGAATTTTCAAGGATCCCTTAAATTCATGCTTAGTTCTTGAATGCTGTGTTTTGTACCAGAGGAAAAATCCTAGTACAAAACTTTGCAATGTATTTTGTAACATGCAAACTGTCAATGTGCTGTGGGATATGACTTGTGCATCTTTATGATAGAGCACTAGGTGAAAAACTTCTTCAGTACAAACTCTGTAAGCTCAACCCAGGCCATTAGTCAAACTGATGAGGCCTACTCATTTAGAAATTGTCATAATATGCAAATATGTTCTCATGTTTTATTGTTTGAATAGTGGATATTGGGAGATATAGATTGGGAAGAAACAGATAAGTGGCTCAGAGGCTGCTGGTGCCACAAAACTTTACAGTTATTAGAGCCAGACAGTCTTTCAGATTTGGTTCTGTTTGCGGAGTACTTGTCCTGTGAGAAAGAATAGCCAATATGATGCAATCTACTATGGATCCAAACCATCCTCTCCACAGTGATGACATTTATTTCGTCATATGTTAGATATTTAGAGAGGAGATATTTAAAGCAGATCTAGGGAGCCCAGGCGTTGGAGATAAACATTATTTGGCATGATATTTGCTTGATCTATTTAGTTCTGTCTTCCTTAGATTGAGACAAGCCCATGTCCTGGAAGTAGGTGTGTTGGGATCACACGGCCGAAATGAATATTCTGTCACAGTGTGTTGTGGTGACCCAGGCTCTTCAGGAAACTCACTTTATATCTACTTCAAAAGATCTCTGTACAGAGCAGCCAGGAGATCAGGCCCAGCCAGTAGGGGTTTATGAAATGCAGGTCTTGATTGACCAAACTAATCTCATCCTATGACAAGGTGACCTTAGTGGGTGAGGGAAAGGCTGTAGATGTTCACCTGGACTCCCATTAAACCTTTGACACCATTTCCCACCACATTCTCCTCCAGAAACTGGCTGCTCATGGCTTGAACAGGTGCTCTGTTTACTGGATGACTGGCTGGATGGCCAGGCCCAGAGAGTGGTGGGGAATGGAGTTACATCCAGCTGGTGGCCAGTCACAAGTGTGTTCCCCAGGGCTTAGTACTGGGGCCAGTTCTGCTTGATATCTCTATCAGTGATCTGGAGGAGGAGATTGAGTACGCCCTCAGTCAATTTGCAGATGACATTAAGTTGGGTGGGAGTGTTGATCTGCTGGAGGACAGGAAGGGTTTGCAGAGGGATCTGGTCAGGCTGAATTGATGGGCCAAGGCCAATGGTATGAGGTTCCACAAGGCCAAGTGCTGGGTCCTGCATTTAGGCCACAACAATCCCAGGCAGTGCTACAGACTGGAGACAGAGTGGCTGGAAAGTGGCCCTGTGGGAAAGGACCCAGGGGTGCTGGTTGACAGCAGGTAAACATGAGCCAGGTGTGCCCAGGTGGCCAG
Source organism: Eulacestoma nigropectus (assembly GCA_013397775.1). Taxonomy (NCBI): domain Eukaryota; kingdom Metazoa; phylum Chordata; class Aves; order Passeriformes; genus Eulacestoma; species Eulacestoma nigropectus. The sequence goes on along the minus strand of VZTE01000432.1, from coordinate 2,648,085 downwards.
GAAGGAAGGCCAATGACATCCTGGCTTGTATCAAAAATGGTGTGGCCAGCAGGATCAGGGCAGTGATTGTCCCTCTGTACTGGGCAGTGGTGAGGTTGCACTTCTAATCCTGGATTCTGTTTTGGGCACCTTACTACAAGAAAGACACTGAGCTATTGGAGAGTGTACAGAGAAGGGCAATGAAGCTGGTGAAGGGTCAGAAGGACAAATCTTGTGAGTAGAGGCTGAGAGAGCTGAGGTTTTTTGGCCTGGATAAGAGGAAGCTCAGAGAAGACCTTATCACTCCCTACAACTGCCTGAAAGACAGGTGTAGCCACGTGGGAGTCAGTCTCTCCTCCCAAGGAATAAGCAACAGGACAAGAGGGCACAGCCTCAACTTGCACCAGGGGAGGATTTGATTGGATATTAAGAAAAATGTTTTCTCTGCAAGGGTTGTCAAGCACTGGAACAGGCTGCCCAGGGAAGTGCTGGAGTCAACATCCCTAGAGGTATTTAAAAGATGTGGAGATGTGGCACTTACGGACTGGTTTAGTGGTGGACTTGGCAATGCTGGATTAATGGTTGGGCTCAATGACCCTAAAGTTTTTTTCCAGCCTAAAAGATTCTGTGAAACATCTCTGCCCTGCTACTCTTTGCTGTCTGCCACACAATCCTCTTTCACACAAAACTTGTTCGCAAGCCTGGAAAGAGCCTTTTTCTGAATGAGCCAGGAGCAGTTACTCCAAAGCAACCAGTTACTGGCCTTCCCTTCCCACTCTTTGCACAGCAGCTGTTGGTAGGATCACTGCAAGCGCAGCCACAGAATCTGCTTTAACAACAGCTTGGTAGCTGCTTCAGCTTTCCAAGACAGCTGGCAGCTGAGTTGCAAAGCTGAAGCCAGCCGGCAGTGAGATGTCTAATACATCTCCAGAAATCACTGTGTATTTGCCGTGATTACCATAGTGACACGTCCTGCTGTTTTGTCCATGCCCTGTGATCAAATAGAATCAGTCAAGATGTTGCCATTTATCCAAAACTGAGATAAAACAGTGACATAAGAGGAATAACAGCACTTTGGATGTGGATCCCACATGCCATAATTCTACTAGATCACAAATAGCTTCTGTTATGTATGACCTGGGAAGAAAAGGTACCATGATGGATAGGTTCCTTCTAGAGGAAGGACTGTGATACCAGAATTATGGATGTTTCATAGGGAATAAGTGCCTGTGTTGCAGAGATGTTGATATGGTTGCAGGTTGTGTGAATAAAAGCAGCATAGATAATTGGAGTGTAATAGTTAAAATGTTACTCAGTTTATTTGCAAGCAAAAGCTCCAATCTACCTTCAGCAATCTCTCTGTAACACAGGGGGCTGCTGCATTGTGCATTGTTTGAGCTTTTCAAGCAGGTCTTGAACTCACAGCTATTGGCAAAGGTGGCAGGTTTGAATATCCCTGGTCGTATCTAGGAATTTTGTTGGCATTGGTATCAAAACTCGTATTGTGATAAAGGAAAACAGCATTGATCCTTGATTTCTTAAGAGTAATTCCTTCTAAGGTAGGAAAGTACCATAAGATCATCTAGTTTGATCTCCTGTATCATATACTCTCTTCAATTTTAGTTGATTCACAAATATTTTCAGCATGATGGTTTTAGTTAGGTTAGAGAATTTAAGTCTTCAGGGGTAGCAGTTGCATGCCACAGGCATAACACAGAAAGAACAAGCTATAGTGCCAAGTATGTGTGAGGCCTCAGTGATGGTGGAGAGTTTATTAAATGGGACATGCCTAATTGATCACAATGAGTAAAAGTAGTGCTTTTTCCCATCTTTTAACTAATTTTTTTTTCCAATTTGACCTGAGAGATTCTTTCCAACCTTTAATCAATTTGGTTTTGTGCATTTAAGCCAGGAATATATACATAGTATCTAGGAACATTTGTCTCTGTCTGGTTAGAAGCCAGATACAGTTTGGTGCCTTTTTGTCAGTTATGGTAAGTCTGTAATTTTGAAAAAAAACCCCAACCCTCAAACAGTCAAATAAATAAAAAATCCCAATTGCAAATGCCCAGTCATCTCCATCTGTCCAGTTGGGCATGAGAGGGAGAGGGGATCCTTCCTGCCCAGCCTTGCTCTGAGGTTGTATTGAAACCACATCTTTTAGGAAGGTAAGTGGTATTGCCTTGCAACCTCCAGCCAGTAGTGAGACCCTCACCTTTACTGATAATCTTTTAGTGTTTAATTACCCTGTCTGCCGGAAAGTTACATCTCATTTCAAGGTTGAATTTGTCTAACTTCCAGCCATTCAATCTTGTTCAAGCTTTTGTCAACAAGATTGAAAGCCCTTTATTAGGTATCTTTTCCAGCAGGGAATACCTATATAAACTGATAGAGCCATTCTATAACTTACCTGATGTTCTACCTCTAAAAATCACCTTCCAGCTCTTGCTTTCCCCACATCTTCCTGCCAGAGATTTCTTTATATGCTGCATGGTGAGAAACACTGTCTTTTAACAAGAGATGAGGAAAGATGAAATTATCTAAGAAAGAAAGAGGAGAGTTTCAAAAGGACTTGCTGGAAGAGGTGTTTTCTCTTGATTTCAACTCATTTCTGCAATACTGATAAGCAGTGCCATGTCCTAGACCACAGCTGGCATAAACCAGCCAACCTCTAGTGGGGTCAGCTCCTGTCAGTGGAGCTGTTGCTCTTTATAGCATTTGAGGATGTAGAAAGTGCTTTAAAAAGGAGCATACGGATGTTAAGGAACACTGGCTAAAGCAGGAATAGCCTGTAGCATCCTGTGTGGTGCTCTGCAGAGTCACAGTGAAATCACAGAAAAACCCAACCACTTCACTGAGCAAGTCGTATTAAACACAAAGGAACAGTAACAATTTCACTACCAATTTGCTGTCAAGTAGTCGTTTGTCACCCTAACCCTCCAGTTATTAATTTATATAATCAGCACTTACCTTTTACATTATGAAAACATTAAGCCAGACCTGCCACTGTAGAACATCACTAGATTAGGACAAAAATGTAATGCAGTTGCCATCCCACCAACATGTTGATCTGTAATATTAGCTATTTATAGCTGACCAGGTCTAAGCATTTAGTGTGAAAGGAGAGAGGAATCCAAAATAAGGTGAGTACAGCTCTCCCCCAAGGAGGAATCATGATCAGAATTCAGCCTTTGCTGGTGGTGTAGTTTTTGTGTGTACCCTATGGGGGTAAGTTCTGCAGCAGTGGTTTATTTCAAACATCTTCATTTTTCCTCTCAGGATAAAGCAAATGTTTTAAATTAGAGCTATAGCATGGAAGAGAGAATTCAACTGAAGCACAAATATGAGTCATGAAAGTGTTTGTGCCTTATTTTCAGGATAATCACTAAACACCTGCTAAATTACATTTTTAAAAATTACCCAGTATTTCCCAGTGGGTTTTATCCTCTTGTTTATTATTTTCTCTCTTAAGCCCCACTCTCAATCCTTGATCTGCGTGGGAAGATTGTCTCATCCATGCAGAGCTCCCAAAACTCAGCAGAGCTCCGCATGTACCGATGCTCTGCCCATGTGGGGTTGATTACAGGACAAGGACTGAGGTTTGTGCTGTGGGGGCAGACCTCGGGGCCTTTAAGCAGAGTCCTGGCACAGCACTGGGTGCACCAACACAGCATGAGAGAGGAAATCATTATCTAGAAAAACCCATAGACTTTTTTTGAAAGCTAGTGCAGCAGAAATAAAAAAAATAAAAGTGACTCATCCACGTTGATTCTGTCGAAACTTTACTTTCCCACATGTTGCTGTTTTCTTCTGTCAGCAACTTTAGTGTTGTGAAAGTGCCTCATGGAGGAGAAGAGTGTTGTAGATGGGCACTATCCTCCCTGAGATGTGGAGTGTACACTCGGTTACTGAGCCTCTTGGGAACGTGGTGGAAGGCACATGCTCAGCTGTCTGTTTTGCTTTTTATGTTTTCTTTAGTTGTTTTTCAGTCTGGCACTGAGTGGGCAGACAAGACTCTTGAACAATCTGTAATTACATAGTGTCACAGTTGATGAGGTTACAAAGGAGTAGATATGTAGTTGGTTTTAGAGAGGATATTTTTAACAATACTCACTCTGCATCTAATAGAGTGCATCTGTGTCCTCTGTGGGCACTTTGCCGTAGATAATATAAAAGGAAAGCAATGGGGAAAAGAGCAGCATAATTATATCTGCATAGTCTTCAGCAGAATCAGTTTCTGCAAATACACACTTGACATTTCAACTCTTTCATACCAGTGCTGCTCCTATTGATGCCAATGGCATCTCTGCCCTTGAATAGGAATAGGATTGAATTCTGACTGTCGAATCTCTTATGACAAGAGGGGTGGAAGTTTCCCAGCATGACCTGATTGCCATAGGGAAGGAGAAAAGTTTTATTAGACCATCGTGTCAGTAATTCTTGACCTGGGGTCATGACTGTGTCTCGACAACTTCCCCTTCTTTTGGCTCACAAGGAGAGATCAGCAATCCAATAAAGTTTTCTGTTGTGACATGGGTCACAGTACAGAACAGAATAAAATAATTCCATCAGCCTGCCTCTGCTGGGTTGTTAGCCTGCTGTGTTTCCACTTCTGCTAGCCAAATTTTGGCATCTCAGTGATACAGAGCAGCCTGCTCCAGACAGTATCCCATGTCTGAAATCATATGAAATCATATTGCATTTATACCACTCCGAGCTGAGGGAAAAAGTCCTTTTAAAGAGTCAAGGGCCCCTTTCACTTTATGATGGCAATGTGGAAAGATTTGTTTAACAGGCTTTTGGATACTGATGCTTGAGGTTCTTTGGTGAAGCAGTTACTGGACACACTCTTGGTCATATTTATTAATTATTTATGCTCCAACAGCACCTACTAATGCACATGTCTGGTCCAAACATATAGAGTGACATTGCTTGAAAGTCCATCATTTCCAGCTTTCAGGGCAGGTGTGGGAACAACCAGACTGACTTCCATGAAATGGCATTAGTTCACTTCAGCTGTAGCTCTACCTGTGCAACCTGAGGTTGAGACTCAGGCTATTGGGAATATTCCTTGCCTCTCAGCTTCAGCATTCAAGGTTTTGCAAGTATATTGACCTTGAGCAACGGCAGATTTCCCTCTGCACATTATGATGAAATGGCAGGACTCCCCTGTGTAGAGGGATATTATTCTGTCTTTTATTGTGCAGGAAAAATAACTGTTAAAAATACCTTTAGGAAAATAAGACAAAATTGAGAAAAGGCAATAGTACGCTTAGTTTGCCAAAACTTGGACATAAGTGCTGGCCTATTTTCTAGAATCACTTGCTGGATTTTTGAAGAGATTACTAATAATTTGTTTTTGTTTTCCTAGCCTTGCTCGGTCTCTTTCTTCCTTTCAGCATCTGACAATAGCACCACCTACGCAATACAGCAGAAACGATCAAGAAATCAGGGGAGTGGTTAGGTGATCTGCCTCTTGAGCAGCCTGCTAAGAACCGTCTTCTGAATGAGAAAATCCAGACGCAGTGTAGGAGAAATCCATCAGAGTTTGCTTGCTTTTTTCACCTCTTTCCTCTAGCCACAGGAGACCAAAGCAATCTCTATCCCCTGGTCCTGTTGTCCTATGGAGGGATTATCCCTTCCTCCAGCATGAAGGGTTATTTGTGACTTCTTTTCATCTACCATTTACTCTATTTTCCCTGTCTTGAGATTTTTCCCTCTCTTACTTAAACAATGTTGCTCTGTTTTTGGCAGCGAGGAGTGCAGGACACAACAGAGCCAGGCCTGCCTTCATCGAAAAGGCAGAAAGAAAACAGTCCTTTTCCTTCTGGCTTTAGCATACTTTGTGAGATCTCTGCCTAATCCTCACCATTCTCTTTCTCTGCCTCTGCTCCTCCTTTGAGCTGCCCACTCAAACACTCCTCTTGCTGCTTTTCCCCCTCCTTGTGATGTAAAACCTCAACATTCAAGTAATGAATGCTGCCTCACCTCTTTCTCTTCCCTCTATGTCTGCAAGGTGAATGAACGCCCTCACAATGGAAGGAGGAGATAAGAAATTCCCCATGGAAATATCACAGATACTTAAAATAATTTGGAGCAAGAATCCCTGCAGATTTATTGAAAACACTCCCTTAACACAGAGAGATTTATTTATCTGCTTTACTGCATTTTGCTTACGTCAAGAGCTGGGTTGCTCCTGTACAGCCCCCTCACCAGGCAGATAATTGCTACATATTCTTTTGTACTGCTGCCACCACCTCCACCATCGGGCGTTTTCCCAAACAATTGCCTGCGCAGCCTCGGAGCAATCCATCTCCCTGCTGACACTGGGATAACAGTGCTTTGGTATTAGGGGTCTCCCAGGAGCAGGTGAGAGTCTTGCCTCTTTTCTTGAAAATCAAATGACATAAATGCGGTGCATTTCTCCTTCCTTTTCCAAATAATTAGCAAAGATGTTAAATAAAGCCAGGGTAGATCTCTGACAGCTCCAGCCTCTCCTCGATGGACCTCGATGGCCGCCACTTCCATGCAGACACACCGACCTGATGAAGTGTCATTTATCATTACCTTTTGTTTACAGCCACTCAGCCAGTTGTCACTCGGTGTGACACTGCCTGTATTCAAGCCAATATGAATTTATTTTTCAAGAAAGACTTTCTGAGAGCAAAGCTTATGCCTCACTAAGGATCCAACCAAACTGCATTGCTGGCAAGACCTTTTCCTTCACCATCATCTATTATATTTCTGATTAAACAAATGATAGCATAACCTGGCCTTTCTGTTTTTGTTATTTCCTGCTCAGGGTTTCTTCCACATGCTGATATTTATCTTTTCAGCTGAATAGTCATTAAATTCTATTGCTATGCATTTTGGCAATAACAATTTTTAGGCATTCTTTGATTTCCTTCACCTGTCTCCAGCTCCTCAAGGTTGGTTTCCTTCTCAGCTCCTTGGACATGGGACTGTCAGACTCCATAGGCTGCAGGCAACTGGAGAACCCAACAGTGCCAGGACTGACCATGGACCCATGTTTTGTCTTAGGAGAAGGATGCCTCTGACAAATGTGACATCAGTGTTTGTGAGGCAGGGGATAAACAGCTTTTTGTATATTGCTGTAGCCACAGCAGTGGGTCTTGGTTTTGAGCTTCTTCCTTTTCTTCCCTTCTGTTTTCCCTGGCTGCTCAGTGAAGGTGGGAGGAGAAGAGTCAGATGCAAGGGCAGCATCCCAGGCAGAGCTGGGCCACATCTGTTTATCCTCCCGCTGCCTGCACTCACGTGGCAGTGTGCAGGTAACAGCCTCTTTGCCATGGTCTTGGACAGAGGCAGGAGGATGTACTCACCTGCTGGGGTTCCTGCGTTGTTTCCTTCTGGACAAAGGCAAAGCTGGGTGGAGACAAAGTGTAGGGACTTGTTGGCCATGGTGCCTATTAGAAGCAGGTTCAGCAAAAGCGTTTGCTACACTGTGGACAAGTAATGACTCTCCTTTCCCTTTTTATTGTTAATATATTCATTGCCAAAGTAAATATTTCATTTCCCAGTACTAATGCAGCTCGAAAAGAACATGTGTATTCCCTTCCCTAATGTCTCTTACCCCAACAGCACATAATCTATAATTGCACAAAGAAGGCTGGAGGACTAAGGACATACCTTAAACTGCTTCTAGTCTGTCTACAACTTCAAAAACAGGAACTATGGGCTTGGCCGAAATACACAATTGGATGAACTATTTTATGCAAAACTTCTGGTGAACCAAGAAGTTTCCATGATACTAAATATTTACTTGTAAAAAGAATTTATCTCACTGTGAACTTTGCTTTTTAATTTCATAGGAAACATACTTCTTTGTAATACTGTCAGGGTGGTATATTTGATTTTTTTTAATTGGAAAGTACATTTTAGCTAGAAATTACATGAAAATTTAGTCCAGAAAAGTTGTAAATTCTTAACATCAGATGAAAATAAATTATTTTGGTACATGAAACTTTTTGTTTTACCTGATACAATGATTTTAAAGTATTTTTCTGTTTGCAGATAACTAACAAAGTAGCTTGAAATGGACAGTCATTTCAATGACATTTTTTCAGAGCCACTAGTGAGATAAAAAATCCAGTATCTGTAAAGCTCAGAGTAGAGAGTCTAAGTCATGAAAGTTATGTTAAAAACATCTTATGATCTTTAAATGGTAGATGCTGAGCACATATATATAGTATATATTTGTGTATGTGTGTTTATATATGCACCTGTATGAAAGCATGAGCCTATGTTTGTAAACAACAAGGACATTGTGCCGTGGGCTTTGCCTTCAGATGCAGTGACTCACTATAGCTCATGGAGAGGCATGCAGTCAGCTTTATTATGGATATTATTTCTTTACAGCTTTGGACCCAGGCCAAGACTTAAGCGTACACTTATATTTGAGTATATCAATACTTGCACTGAGATTTGCTTGAAAGTTTTCCTTAAGTCTTTCCCAAAAATCTCCCATGAATACACAGTGTGGGATTTTGTTAGTAACCCTTGTAATAGTCCCCCAAATCCCTCATTGTGTTCTGTTTTGGAAACCACCATGATTTAATGCATGTGTGTGCTGGCAGTGGTATGTAAGACACTGAGGGCAGCAGTTACACAGCTCTTGGAGAAGGCGTTCTTGCTGCCATCCCTGGCAAAATCAGGATAGGTAAATTCAGTTCCAAGCTTTCTTGTGGTGGGCATGGATCCAGCAACCTGGCCCTGATCCTTCACCCTGAGGCCGTATCTCAATTTTGCCTGCCTCCTTAGTCAGTTTGAGCTGCTTTTACCTTTATCTATGGACAGTGTGTGTTGAGCAAGAGGTGCAGCAGAAGCAGCACAACCTGCTCAGCGATGCTGAACATGAGCGCTCTGTCGGGGCGCAGGTGCCACCTCATGCTGTAGGTGAAAGGAAAGCCAGGGAAAACAAGCAGCTCAGCCTCTGGCTGCACTGCTGCAGATCAGGTCCCCAGTGCCCCACTCCCTGCTGATGGACAGCAGTGTGTTGTGGAGGCAGTGTAGCATAGCTTGTTTAATGCTGCATTATGGTAATGAATACTGGGGAGCCATTAACATGGGAATCTCAGATTTCAAATATAACGAACCACACACTTCAGGGTTTTGTAGCAGTGTGTTCTTTGGAGCTGTAAGCACATGATTTTTTTTTAAAATAAAATTTCAGCAAAAAGCAAATTTTCCCAGCTAAGTATCTTTTTAATCAATCTATTCACAAATAGATATATTTGTTTTTAATAAAATTTGGTAATATTTGCCAGAAACATAATGACTGTTATTTTTACCCATAGTATGTTCTTTACCTATTAAATGTTATACAACCTTTCTAAAACCAAATTAAGCAAAAACATTAGCATCAATCCATTGAATTCAGGTGTTATTAAAATAAAGTAGATGTTTTCAAACACTAAAATGAATGGAAAAATATTGCCTTGACTGTCAGATTGCATTTCTTTCCTGTTGAAGCCAAGTGGGTAAATTAAGTGATTAATTAACTATGCATCTGCACAATTAGATGGGCATTTTTATTTTGTTTAACTTCTATATTTATTTCCAACTTGGGAAAAAAGGAACTGTAACAAGGCAAAGGGAAGGCATTCCCTATAGCACTACTGTAGTGTGGTTTCTACTTTCATTTCCATTGTAGTGTTGTTAATTACTTGGGTTTATAGCTCAGGCATAAAAATTTGCTCAATGGTGAAATTTCTTGGAGAAGATTTTGCTAGGTTTTTTTAACTAACTGTTTTTAGATTAGAAAAGCTGAAACAACATCTAACAACAATAACTACCTTTGCTGCAGGTGTTTTGAGTTTCTCCTTGTCGTGAACTGGCTTGGTCCAGTCTGGCATTGGGGTGCCATTTCCAAAACCATCTCTGGAGCTGCTGTCTGTATGGTTTGTGTGAGGGCAAGGCAGGTGCTGCTTTGCAGCTGAGGAACTACCCAGATGCCCAAGCCAGTCTGGAGCAAAAGCTGCAATATCAGTTTCAGTTTCTTCACTTCCACTTCCAAAGTACATGTGAAGGTTCATAAACCTCCTGCAAACATTTAGTGGAAGAAGGGCACCCAAGGCTTCTCCACTCAGAATGAAACTCTCCCTTTCCATCCCTTACACTGCTCCCCCAAAACTGCATCTGGCTGCAGCATTGTGCTGGATTTCTCATTGAATTTCCTCTTGCACAGCAAATCCAGAAGTGCTTTTTAGCCTTGCCATTTGCCAAACCTCCTTTCCAAGATGGTTTTTGTCTTGGTTCTTGCCAGAATCCCAGTCACTGAAGGGTACAAATGCTGTAAATGGACTAATGTGGGCCCAGCAAGCCCTGAGACTGCTGCTTTGAGCTGAGCTTTTGAAAATAATGAGCTGGATTGTCAGAGACCTTGGTCAGCAAGGCAAGAGAATGAGAACCCTGCTGCTCCCCTGCTCAGTTTGCAACTCCAGCTGCCGGCAGTGGCAACTATTCAAGTGAAATTCCCTCCAGTGGGAAATGTCTTTGGCAAGATGGAATTGTTGGGAATTTTTTTACCTCCCCTGTAATTTTTGTGGGTTTTTTGGCACCAGCTGCCTCGTGTCTTCATACAAAAGTTCTTTTCTTTTTCTTTTTTCCTTTTTTTTAAGCTGACATTTTGATTCTGCCTTAATTAAACCACTTTGGAAGCAGCATGACTCTGTTTTGGAATGAGTTGCACTGGTACAAGTTTTGTGCAGAGGCATCTCTGTTTCAGAGTGACTACATCCCTTCTGACAGTCCTCCCACAGCTAGCCCACCTTGCCTTGCTTCAGGCCTCCATCAGGATGGGGTTTTTTACCTGCATGAATCCTACTGCTCCACAAGCATCCTGACCAGATGTCACAGGGCACTTTTCATGCCAAGAGAAAACCACTTTTGCTCCTTTGCTTTTCTGCTTGCCTGACAGCCCTCTTGCTCCTTTTCCCCCTCCTCCCCTCTTCTGTTCAATTCCTGACCCAGTGTGGATGTCATGCCCCAGGATTTCTCAGGGCTTTTTTCTCTCCCAGAAAAAGAGCATGTCCAGTCCTCACTGGATCAGTTCTTTGCTATGACCTCCCCGTGTCTGGGGCAGAGCATGCAGGAGGAAAGCACTTGCGGGGACGAGGGCCAGCACCCTACTGCATCTGAGGAACATGTGTAGCTTTACTGCACTACAGAGGTGCCCGCTGGCTGCTCCCTCTACCTGAAGTTTTGCACATGATTTTGCAAAGCTTTAAATAGGTGTAAGTAGTGGTCATTGAAAGATCAGTGATTCTTTTTTTTGCTGTTGCCCTTCAAACCCACCCTCCTCCTGCCCTGCTCATATGGTGCTCCTACGGCTTTATACTTTTAACAGCTTTGTTTTGTTCAAAGTGTCTAATTTTGCAAGAGTGGGCCAAATATCACACCTCTTCCTCATGCCCATGTGCTTTATCTTTCTCTGTCTTGCCTCTTCATAAAGCACTGTAGACAGTCAAGTGTCAGTATTTTGCTTACCAAGGTAAAAAAACCCAACTGGTTCAGAAAAGCCATGAGTGAACTTCCTCTTTGGTTTTTAAACTGTATTTATAGTAAAGGAGGTAAGTTGCCAAAATTAAACCATGACAACATGACAAAAATCCGTGGAGATGATAAGGCAGAAATTCCGAGACACCCTCTGTTGCAACTTCACTTCCAAGCCCATGAGCTCATTCCCCACCAGCGCTTCCTGCTTGGGATGCACTTCTCAGTCTGGAAAGTACCTTCTAAGGAATTATTGGTTATTTTTAGTAAAAACGTTGGAAATTTCAACAATTCAGATTGAAATCTGTTATTATAAAGTCTAGTTATTTGGAGGTGCACTTTTATGATCAAAAACCATATGGGAGAGGATTTAAAGAAAGAAAATTAGTGCTCAGTTTCAGGGCTGGGAATAATGGAGAGCCTCTTCATGGGGCTGTGTTGATTCAGTGTTTCCTTCATACCCCAGCAAGGCCTTTCTGACCGCCAGCCTGGTACGTGAGCATTGCTCCATTTTCCAGGTTTATAAAGCCTTTTAAAACAATATCCATTTCTGTTTTGCAGCTCAACATTTCAAGAAAGCATCCACTTACAGAAAAGAAATCCGTGGAGATTAAGAAGTAATTACAAATCAACTATTAGAATGACAAATATTTTTACCCTGTGCTGTTGCTTAGTGGATTGAAAATTGAGCCCACTTGGATGAATTAAATGAAATGTGGGAAGAAGACTATTGGGAAGTGATTAGCTGGTCCCTGTGTCCTGGAAGTCTGGTAGGTCACTACTAGGAAATTTGTAGCACCTCTAAAGCCAAAAAACCAAATGTTGGATTCACAAGATATCTTCCTAGGGCCTGCACAGATACTTTGAAAAAATCCAGCTGTACAATGAATGTGAAAACGCTCTTAAACTGGCATTAGAAATATCACTGGATGTGTTTAACAAAAATCTTCTCTCAGATGTGTTCTCTTAGGGATGGGACAGAACTGCATAAGGAGATATCAGGCAGAACTAGGTAATTTCCAGAATTCTGGCTCTGTGATCTCTCTCCTGAAAGAGAGACAACAGAAGGAGTTTAATTCTAGGAAAAGAAACAGAGCAAATGTTTCTCCTTTGAGCAAGCAGAGAAGAGGGAAACTGTGATCATTCCCTGTTCTGCCTGGGCTGCTGGGCAGCTCCAAGCTGTCTCCTGTGCAGGGCAGACAGTGGAATTACAGCCAGCATGGTCTAGTGGGCTGCTCACTGCCCTGCCAGCTATGTTTAGTGGTGGGTATTTTCAGTAGCAGGATTTTGTCTTGTAATCCACGTCACACAGCACCTGACTGGCAGATGTCTGGGTACACAGGGAGGCTGGGAGGAATCAATAGCTTGGGAGTGCTGGAGTTTTTTTGGACGTGACTATTTTGATCATATTGTCTTTATTCCAAAAGTGAATTTCTAACTACACCCACAGTTCTGGGTGAGTAAAAAGCCAGACCTCACATAAAATCCATCAATTTTCTGAAGTTGTTGAAATGGCAAGATCTTTAAAAATCTGTTGGTTCATTAATATATAATAAACCTATGCCAACTTGCCCTGAAATAATTTAGTAGATAAGATCTCATTTTGCTGATAACTGAGTTTTAGAACATTCGAGGTTTTATTTTTAAATCTTGTTTTCATTTACAATTGCTTGTAACTGTTTATATCCATTTAATGACTAAAAAAGCATGTCCACAATCTGTCCCTGGCTGAATTCCTCTGAATAGTTCACTCGTTCAGAGCAGTATTGGCTTAGCGCCTTGGTTCAGTGACCAGCGTGATTTTCGAATCAATGTAACACAGGAGAGGGTTTACATTACTGCTGCCACAAAATGTAATCAACTGCCTAGCATACTTGTCTGAAGAATTATTAAAGCATAGAATGCAAAGTGGCAGAAATAGAAGTATAATTCTAGTAAAATCATCAAAGGATGCAATAACTGAGTTAGAAAATGCAGTGACAGATCTAATTAACCAACTAAATTACAATTCAGTCCAAAAATAATTGTCATTAGAAGTAAAATCACATTTCTGTCTGAAGCATCTCAGCATGTTTGCCATAGTGATTGCTATAACTAGAAAGAAACCCAGTCTCATTATTTTTTTAATGCAATTATTACACACAAAAATCAGTCATGAAATCGAATATGCCAGTTTAGCAAATGATTCTCAGCTAAGAGCCTTCCCTCTCACACCACAAGGTACAGATTTAGGCTGGGTCTGCTGGCTTACAGCACTTTCTTTTTGTGCTCATGTTGGAATCAACATTATTTTTGGACTGACTCCTTCCTCCCAGAGACCTCTTTGTATTCTGAATTAAAACAACAGACCATTTAATTTTAATATTGACCTAATTGCACATCTGATTCTGTTGGAAGCTGTCTAACAAAGCAAAAATACTAATAGGACATGTGCCAACTGCAGTTTAAGTTGGGCTGCTTTTAATATAAGCTGAAGAGCTTTTGTATTAAGCTCTAACAATGGCTAATACAGCTGCTGAGCTGATTACTTAAGCAACTTCTGGATATATTCACACATCAAATTTGAATTCCAAGTGTTTTGCATACTGTTTCCACCTATATAATTGTCCGCTGGCCCTTATCATTATTTATTATGCAAAACTGGTTTTTTTTTTTTGAAGCGTGAAGAATGAAGTAATTTAGTATGCAAACAGTTAAAACTCTCATGTGGATTCTGATTTCGTATGTGTTGATAAATTCACTTACGATGACTGACAGTGTGAGATTTTTTGGGGTCGTATCGGTCACTCTTTCCATGACACTGATGAAAATGATAAACTAAATGCCAGAAGTGTCCCTGGCGCATCATAGGATGAAATGTGTAAAATGTCAGTGTCTAGCCTGTGTCTATTAATAACTAAATATGATTGTGTGTAATGAGCAGAGATTTTCATGTTGATTGAAGTATGATTTCTTTTGATCTTCCAGATGTTGCTGCTTAGAAATTCACATTGCTCTTTTGCTGCTAAATGCATAATGACCTTTTAAAACCTTTTTAACTGTTAAAACCCCTATTATTTTCAACAACATAGTCAAGTTTCCATCTTTTTTCAATGTTGATTGGAAGTTTCTTCCCATCCTCACCTCCCCTTTTTACTTTCTCTGGTCTCTTCTTCCTCTCTCTTTTTTATATCCTTCTTTTCCTCTAGTACAATTCTCTAGCAAAGTTCCTGACATCACATGTACTCCTGTGCTCAGAGGGGCAGATGGCATAAGAGGGCAGGACCCTGTCACCACTTGTGTCACATCTACCTTCTAAAAGTCCCAGGCTGTTACCCAGCATTGCTGGAAAATTTGTCCTGAGCAACCATTTCAGGCAAACACCTAGGTCACCTCGCTTCCGAGGTAGAAAAGAAACAAAGGCAGGTGTCAGAAATGAAGAATCGTGTAGCTGACATTGATAGTGGAGTGATCTGCTCTAAGAAAGGAATTGTGGAGCATTGTAAGCTTTCTGCATGAATAATGCATTTGTGTCGCTCATTTTTGGGCTTAGTCACACCCTGCCTTCCACATTTGGCCCCTTTATGGTTGCACCTGTGTGTGAATGGTGACTGCCTGAGAGCCTACAAGAATAAAATGAGTCCCGGAGTAAAGGCAGCAGCAGCAGCAGCAGCAGCAGCAGCAGCAGTGTAAACATCTCTTCATTATTCAGCTTTTGTGCCAATGCCACACTGGTGGAAGGCTGTCTCTGGCCTGTGTGACTCAGCCATGTGAATGCGGGAGCTGCTTCTGCACCCTGAAGATGTTTCGAGCTCTTGACTCGTTCGGTCAGCAAAGAAAGGAATCTCTACTCCTTGCACTTTTGCCAGTATGAGCTTTAGGATGCTTCAAGAGTTCTGAAGGGGCTTCACAGTGCCCAGGTTTCCTCCTCATCACTGCACCACTCCAGCACCGCTCACACCAAAAGGGCCTTGGGAGACCACCTAATCCAAACTCCCATTTCAAGCAGGGCCAGCACTGGCTTGAGACCTATTTCACCCAACCCATTTCAAGTATTGAGAAGGGGTCTGGAAGGAGAGCTGCATCTGGCTTGTTATGTTTGGAATGATGTATATTTAATGTGTCAAGGGCCAAATCCTCTATAGTCTTGTTCCGAGCAAATGCAATGTCTTCAAGCAGGACTCCTGTAAATTAGCATGAGGATGAATCCACTTGAAACAGTTTGACCAATTAACTGTAAAAGGACTGCTCTATCTAGCTGCTTCCAAACCCTCCTTTGGGCCCACTGCCATCCAGCTTAGGAACTGGTTCAGCTCTTATTACCTGGATGCTGGCACAGGGCCATCCCTCAGGTGTTTTATGCCCTCTGAAATGGAGACATGGCTCAGGGATCTATTTAAGCTGTCATGTAACAGCAGGAAAGTGCACCACTTCTGCTTGGACAGTACATAGATGCAAAGGACAATAAAGACAATAAAGCAAAGTAAAGCATCTAGCAAAAGAAATCCCATTTCACCAAGTTATTTACACCTAGATCTGTTCCTGGAAATATTCAACATAGAAAGCAAGCTATTCTGGTTTTAATTGCAGATTCTGTGGCAAATATGACACACAGAGACAAACCCAAGAAGATCCTAGACCCTTGAAGGGCCAGACCGAGTCTACCATGGCAGGTGAAGAGTGTCTGTACTGGATGATTATTTAGTGATTAAAAATGCTGTCTATCATATGGCATCTTTGCAATGTCCTTGTGAAAACAGATGCATCTTTTACTGGCGTCCCTGTGGTTTTGTTTGTCCCTAATGCAATAGTGACAGTCCTGGGGCCCTATTGCTCTCAGCTACCTCTGGTTCCTGTGCAGTGTACTGTGTCCTTCATTATATATTCTGGTCCCATCTGGTCTGACAAGCCTTCTCCATCCTCAGAAGAGATTACAAATAATAATGATGACAAAACCCAGAGAATTTTTACTTTATTTTGAAAATGATTGTTTTGTGTTGCATGGTGGTGCTTCCTGCCTCTCTCCGGGGTCACCTGGCAACAATTTGCTAGCCTCCTGCCATCAGATCCATATCGAGCAAGGGCATCTGGCAGCTCATTTGGGATGGGAACTGCTCCCTTTCACCATCCCTGCTGGCCTTCTGTGGGCAGAGGTGAGGTTACTGTGCATACAGTGGATTCATGACCATTACTCTGATAGAGGCTATTTAAGCATATTGTAGCAGTTTCATTTGTATGTTGCCAAAATATTAAAAGAAAAACTGGTGATAATACAGTATCAACCACCAACGCTGCATAATTAAGCATGCATTATTTGCAGTTAATGTTTGTCTGTTTAATAGAATTAAGGATAATTAAGAGGAAACAGTGAGAAGATATCTCTGCACAATCTAGCAATGTACCAAAGTCAGTGAAACAGGGAAAGCAATGTCTCTGAGCAGGATTGCTCACCCTGTGTGGTGTTTGCTCCTTTGTTTCTTCAATGGGTCACTTATTATATATTAAAATGATATATTTGTAAATGTACATACATACATACATGGATTAAGTGAAAAAGTGACAGATCATGGCTAGGGCACATTAAGATTTTATAAGATCTGTTTAAAGGGCACACTCAAATTTTGAGAGTAGAAGCATTTGCCACATAGGACTAGGATGGACACATCCCAAATTTCTCTCATCTGGCATCCTTTCCTTTTGTTTACACCGAGATGCCCTGTGACTATTCCTGTCTGATCACATTCCCCACTCTTCTCACCCTGAAGCTAACATCTCTGGACTGGCTGGAGTAAGTCCAAAGGTTGTTAAACACTGGTTTGAACACTGGGTTTTGCTACAGGAGTGCAAGTGGATGAATGCCTTGTGCCAATCCATACCTTGGTAAGAGCACCTTCTTCTGACATCCCACCTTGGGGCTAAGCCTCCTCCGTGGCTGTGGTGTTACAGGTATAAGTCACCTTTCTGTAGGTGGATAACCCTTTGCTTTAAGGGTCTGTTTCTTTAATCAAAAGCAGTAGGGACAGCAGGGGGAGTGTGGCTAAAGATGTATTTACTTGAAACGTCCAGAGCTCTGAATATATCACCAGCATGGGCCAGAATGGCCTGGGGAACATCTGCGCTTCAGCTTTGCTCAACAAAAACAAATATGTCTCACTCAGTGCTTTGTTCTTATAGAAGTTTCCATATTGGTAGAAATAATTCAATGTATCTTGGTAATTCTGTTAAGACAGGCTCACCAGTTCCCCCACTTCAGATTCAATAGTAATTGTGTTGATATTACCTGCAGGTATCTTTGTAAGATAATGCTGTTAATGTCACTACTCCAGAAGATTTATCAATGCATTAATTGGTGCAGGAAAGTTGACAGCCTGCCCTTACAAGAGCCTGGCTTCGAGCAACCTGAAATTGAATGATTATTTGAAATTATTTTCATTTTTGAGGACAGTGCTCTGCAGAGGGACAGCAAGAAGCAGCATTCTTAGATGGCACCAGGGTTTGATGAATGGATAACTAATGCAATCACTATTTTTGTTTGTTCCTGTAGTGAAGGCACACCCAAGGGCTTTGGTGAGGATTCGGGTCTCTGTGCTCAATACCATGTTGCAAACAGCTCACAATCAAATGTGGATTCATAAATAAGAAAATGAAACTATTCCCTTTCAGAAAAATTGAATTCTCTTTCCAACAGGTCGATAAGTGACCTCAGATAGCCGTGGTTGAAAAGAAGAGACAGCTGCCATGGTGTGCAACACAGCTTCCTGACGAGAGGATCCTGTACCTCTAAAAGACTCCAGCAAGATGAGTCTCTGTGCTGACACAGAGCTTTGGGGAAAAAACGTGCTCCAAGATAGAAACGTACCTCTCTGTCTTCATTCCTCCAGTGCTGTCTTTGCAGACAGGCGTAGTTGGTGGTTCTCTGTGGCAGCAGTGGCTGGCAGACTGCCTTGCTTGGACCAGGCACGTGGCAAAGCCCTCCCCAGTCCTTGGTCCCCAGTCCCTGTCTGGCCAGTCTCTATCTGCACAGATGCTGGCAGATCCTTTAGGAGACAATGATTTCTAATCTGTTTCCTCCTCCTCAGCAACAGCTAAAGAAACAAGTCTAGTTCTCCTTCTCAGGCTTGTCCTTTCCCCCTCTTGTCTGGTCCAGCATCTCCAATATCTATCTATTCAGGTAGATAGCCCAGAGACAACTTAGAAAAGCCATCTTCCCCCAAACTGGTGTCTCCCAGCTTTTCCTACAGTCTTCCTCTAAATATTTTTTTTGTTTTTGCAGAATTGAATTTTACCTGCAGTAAGGATCAGCCTTGAGCTGACTTCGTATTCTTAAGCTCTGCTGAGACCTGATCCTGAATTGCAGATTTTGCCTGGCTTTTGCAGAGTTCCCTGAGGTTTATACCTCCTGACACTGCACAAAAAGCCCTGATGAGGTACCACAAAGGGGTAATGAGCACTACTGCCCAGAGAGGTGGTAGAGGCCCCACTGCTGGAAATGGGATGTTGATGGGGCTCTGAGCAACTTGATTTAGTGGAAGATTCCCCTTCTTATTCCAAGGGGGTTGGACTAGATGAACTTTAAAGGTCCCTTCTAACCCAACCTATTCTATGATTCTATGAATCTGTAAAAGTGGCCTGAATCCAACTGGTCTAGTTTGCATGTATGGTTGAAATTTTAGGGGCCGGGGCAGAAGGAAAAAGAGATGGATGTAGCTACCTAAATCTTTTTGCCACTCTATGCAAAGGTGTAAGCAATGATAAAGACTTCCAGAGGTTGCTCCTGTGATGTGTGAGGAAAGAAGAGGTGACTCACTGGAAATGTTAATTGTCTTCATGCCTTTGAAATCTGCTCCATCACCCCTTTCTAAAGGCAGTACGGGATGGTGCCATTTGTTATGTTATGAACTATGTGGCAGAACTTAGAGCACTGATTTAAGGTGGAGAATATCTATCTCTCAGCTTTCCTCTGACATAGGAAGAAATGTTCACATTTCCCAGGTCTCCAGTGCCCTGATTTGCTGTATCCTGGACGAGAGCAATCACCAACTCTTCTTTTCAAGCCAAACCATGGTACAGCCAAGCTGTTAAGAGTCACACGGAAGAGACAGCAAGCAAGAGGGGACCATGCATGGTCAGTCATGCACATCAGGCATGCATAAGTTTTGCCATGGCTTTCGTCTGGTTTTTATCCAGCCATGCTGAACTCTACCAGCAGATCTGCCCCAGTATGGTGCAGCCAAAACAGCAACAGGGAAATGGCTGCACCGCCCTGGTGGTATCAGAAGTCCTGGCTCATCTGGAAGCTGAGGGAGGGTGCAGGTGCCTGTTGGTCTATGCTTGGATTGCTTTAGGATCAGTAGCCCCAGCCATGCTGCCTGCACCAGCCACGGCAGCAAAGAGTGTGGGCAAAATTCAGGCTAAGCCTGTGTGGATTTAGCTGTCAGCATCCAAATATGAAACTGTTGAAAAGAAGCAGTTTTGACAAACTGGACCAGTGTCTGGTATTTGTAAACCAGCATGTGTCTGTGTTCATATTTATTCACACCATTCTTCAAAGCTCCAGTTCCTGGATTGGTGTGAGGATAGTTCCTCGGAAATTAATAACTGTTAGAGCTTTGTGGCTCAGTGAGTTGTTTACTTCCTTACATCATTAATACTATTCTTGTAGGGAGGAGGAGTGTTGAAAATAATAAACACTCATTCTTTCATTAACATGCTGAAGGCTATGGGAGCAAAGGCAAGACTTGACTGCTAGTTACTGTGGGGCCTCGAAATACACAGCTCCCAGCTGGTGCTTCAGTCCACGCTCAGGTCTTTTCTCCTTGCTGTAATAAAAATTGGCATAATCACATAAGCCCAAGTTTGCATCTTTTCTGGCATATTGAGTCTTCTGCTGTCTGTCTATCTGTACATGTATTGTATATACATCACTTAGAACTAACATGCTGGATTTTACATACTGGGTATGGGTATCATTACAGGAATTCACCCTGGGCACTGGTCCTTGGTGGGGTGCTGGTTCAGTAGGTGGCACTATTTCCTCTGAATTTAGGACCAAATCTGAGTCCCAGCATCGTGTGTGGGAGCCTTAAGGCCCAGTTTGAGTCAGTTATCAGGGCTGGTTGCTTCTGTGCAGGACAGGAAGCAGCATTTCTGGCCATGGGAGAGAGTGGGGGCTGACCTTGGCATCGTAGTCAAAATTAATTTCTGTAATTTCAGTCTTATTCTATAAATCTCTTTTGCACATTCAACTGAGTATTGCATTGGTTTTTTACTTTACAGTCTAAAAACTGCTGTCTGGTATTGAGTGTGTTGTAGTAAGTCTCTTAAACTAGTTATTACTATCTACCCCAGAGATGGCTGCATTCCTACTGTAGAAAAGAAATGTGTCCCTATACATTCCTCCCCTCATATGTTGAATCTTAATTAATTGCTGCTTATAAAGTGCTTTCAGATCCCCAGAGGAAGAAAAAATTGTATGGAAGTGCAAAGTATTGTTAATTGTTATTTTAGCACTTTAAAAGCATGAACCTGGCCCTGAAAACTAGCCACAAAATAATGCACTAATTCCAAATTCTGCATGAGAAAACTCGAGGCCACAAGGGAATTTGAAAGGTTCCTAATTAGGCAGAACTCACAAGGCAGACAAAAACTGGAAGACAAAGGTTAAACAAAAGAGGCAAGAATATATTTCATAGGAATCCAAAACACAAGTAGAGAAATGCAGTGATGGACAGACACTCGGTGTGGACCAGAGGCCAGGTGCAGATGCACCCGGGGAGATGCCTGCACATTAGCATACATCACTCTGCTAAATGTGCTGGGCAAACCCAGGCCTGAGGTAGCTCAAGCAACTTCCTTGGAGTGACACCAGGGATTTGCTTGGCCCCTTTTGTTTCGCTGATATCACAGGAGTGGAGACAGGGAATTAGACTGACATTGATAACGGCCTGCCATGCAGTCAGGGGAAAGAGTGATCATTTATGTGCTGTTGGCTCTGCCCTGTAGGGTCTTTGGATTTTGTGGTTTTTCCACCCATGTTATTATTCTTACTATTTTTAGAAAATTCTGTAGAGAAAAAACAAGTTGTTAAAAATACTAACTTAAAATTTAAAAAGTGAGGAACAGCCTTGGGGCTGGATTTACAAGGACAGCTCAGGATACTAGCAGCCATTTTATGCTCTAAGTCCAAATGTAAATTTTTTAACTCTCTCCTCTTCTCTTTAATTAAATTTATTTAAACAGGAAATGTTTAATTCCCTAAATACAAAAGTTTCCACTGGTCAATTCTGCCAGGTGCCATGGAACTGAGCTTGCACAGATAGACCTTCATCTGCAATTTGATGACTCTGAGGTGCTTGACATCTGTTTCACTGGTAGATTTTCTCTCTTTCCCAGAGCAGCAGATCCTGAAGCCATCCTTTCCCTCCATGTCCCTGCCTCTTCTCACAAAACACAGCCAAACACTCCTCCCTGCTACACACCCAAACCCCAGTTCTTTTGGGAATCCCTGAGACCAAATCCCTGCTTTGTCTCTTTTGGGACAGAAACTCACAGCCAGATCTCCCCTCTTTATGGAAATTTTCTGCCAGTGGGGTACTGACTGAAAGAGGATGTAGCTGTCTTGGTCAATCCCATAAATTATTCCCAATGTAATAGAAGCCCTTTCCTTTGCATTTGCAATTCAGTATGCACAGACTAAGGCAGCCAGCCCTGACTCTCCTCCAGTGCAGGTAAGGATCCAACCCTCAAGGCTGCAGAATCAACTCTTTACGGCTTCTTGTTCCCAGTGACTTAATGAATATGTATGTTTTTATTGCAGCATGGAATAGCTCAGGTCCCATGAGCATAGCAAGGAGGGAAATGTTTGATTTGTGAGCCTTAGATAGAGAGCAGCAGTAGTTGAAATTCAGGTGCCACAGGGATTTCTGTACAGGAGGAGAGCCACGGTATCTATATAATTTAGGGACCAAGGAGGTCTGGAAGATGGCTGGTTAGGAAGTTAGCACATAGAGCAGCAGATAGACACCTCCAGCACCCCAGTGAATCAAGTTCCAGAGGCTTTAGAACAGTATGCAATCCATATTCACGTATTTTCATTATTCAAGAAGGTCTTTACCTTGCCTGGAAATTAAGCACAAAGGGCCTAATTCTGGACGCTGCATGGATATAACCCTTGGCTACTATCACTGAAGTTGATCAGTAAAACAGTGTTCCACTGTTGCCTCTTTGAGAATGGGATTTGTTCTGTGCCTAACAGGAGAGTTGTCATCAGACTGATCCATATACCTGCATGAGAAAGCGTCTCTTGTTTTACCCTTGCCACAGCATTTCTTCTTTAGACATTCACTGCATATCTAAAGGCTCCACAGTTTACACAAAAAAATAGAGAGCTGCTCTTTCCTTGCTAGTCTTTTACCGATATTACCTGTGCTCAGGATGCAAAAGTCAGCATTCATTTCCCATCCCTGGAAGTGTTTCAGGCCACACTGGATGAAGATCTGAGCAACCAGGTCTAGTGAAAGGTGTCCCAGCCCACAGCAGGGGGTTGGAACTAGATGGTCTTTAAGGTGTCTCCCAAACCAGACCATTCTATGATTCTATGATGATTCTATGATTTTCTTGACATAAGATATGGCAGGTAAGTGTACCACCCTTAAGAGAATGCCACAAATACTTTATGGAGAGGTACAACATCTCTCTTTTGGGCTGATCTTTGCTTAGAACATGCATGTTTTTAAGGCTAAATATTCCCAAGAAGAGGTTAAGATCGGAGCCTGTTTTAATTTGTTTTCCCCCAATTAGTCACAGCCTAGGTACTTAGAATAAGGTTTTGTGAGGCAGCTCTGTCTTCGTCTCACAGTCTGCAAAAATATTATGTCCTCCCTACAGATCCTGTGGTCTAACTGCTTCCTTGCATTCACTCTGATCTTTAGACCTTATAGCAACCAGTCTGTATCACTGTAGAGAAAACAACATTGACATACAGGAATAAAAGCAGAAATGGAATTTTAGCGTCCTGGCTGAGCCAATGTGAGGGACATGATGGGCCAGCACTGCCAGCAGCAGGGGGATGTGCAGGGATAGGGGCTATACCCCAGATAAGTGAGCTGTGAGCTTTCCCTGTCTGCCTATGAAACTTCCCCCTTGCAGGTGAACAAGTGTCATTCCTCTGTAAGATCCACCCCACAAGCCTTTCAGCACAGCTCCCTGTCTAGCATGCATGCAACATACTAGACCCAAATGCTTTAATTAGAGCATGCTACCACTACACAAACCACACAGCAATCTGGGAGGGGAGTGGGAGAGAGGACCTAGGAAGTGATACTAGCTGTGACAGTAGAAAATGGATTGCTTTTCTTCTGTGTTTCAGCCTAATTATTGCTCTGAGAGTCTGTCTTCACTGGTGTCTTAGAGCATTAGGGCTCAGTGCTGAAAGCAGGATAAGTGCCAGTAGCCAGGGAATGGGGTAGTTGGTACAAAACAACAAAAACATCTTGTGAAGGCAGTGACCTGCAGGACTCTAATTAGCTCTGGTAGCAGCAGGGCCCAGCTGTGATGCTGAACACAGATCTGAAGCTTGAAGAGACTGGCCAGCCACAAGCAGGCTCCATAGCTGTGCCAGAAGAGAAGGGAACAGAGGAAAATTCTGCCACAGTGACATGAAAGAATGCTCAGAAGGTGTCTCGGTCTCCTGTGCCAGCTGGCTGAGTGGCTGCAGAGCCTATGTATAAAGACCACTTTCTGGGAAATGGAAAGACATCTATGTTTAATATTAGAGCTTGTGACTCATTTTCTCTATATGCTACCCCAGCTGCATAACCAAACAGAGTGTCCAATCTTCCTTCCTATGACCTTCAATCATCTGTTGGAAAGACACGTCGCTCGGATGAAATGGAGAAAACTTATTCAGAAATTTCACTAACTGATATGAAGCAACCTCTGTGCTGCATTTGCCCATCTTTCCTTGAAGCCCAAAGATGAGGTGGGTCACACAAAAGGCAGATTTTTCCATCAGTCTGACCTCACAGTACAGTCTCCATATTTTGTTGAATGCAGGAATCCGATAACCTCATCCTTGTCATGTTTTCACAGATCTGTGCCTCTTTTCATCATATTCCTCCAGGCAATTCCATGTCTATTTTCTACTTAACCTCATGTTTTGATTTGCATAGCAGGTTGCCTATTCCTTTGCTTTTGCACATTGCTTTCATTTAAGAAAGAATCCCATCCTAATCCCTTGAATTTGCCCATGATTCTGCCATTAATCACTCAAAAGAAAAAAAAAAGGTGCAAAATATACAGAATCTCTCAGAACCCAGAGAAAAGGGTATTCCAAAGAACATCAGTGTTAAATACTGCTGTTTACCTATGCACTCCAAATGCATTAATAGGTTAGAAAATGGAGATGAGTCTAGGTTAAACAGACAGCTTTGTCACTTTGCAGATGACAGGCCTTTAGACTTACAAGATAAATAAGACAATTCAAGCATGGCTTTACCACTCAACATACTTCTCTTTATGTTCTTACAAAAGCTGATGCAATTGTGTATTGATGTAAAAGGCACTTTCCTGCCTGTGATTATTTATGCAATCAGTAAGAAAAAATTCATGATGAGCTAAACTCTGCGGGTCAGCCTCTGATCATTCTAATTTGAATGTTGGATGAAGAAAAAATGTCACAGGCAGCCAATATCCTGGAAAAGAGAAGATCTGTAGGGTCACTGACAGGAGACTGGCAGTGAGTTGTCACAGTAGACTTCACTGGTTATTTGCTGTCTTTCTGTGAATCATCTAGTCTTTTGCTCCTTGATCACAGGCTTAGGCTCCCCTGCATGCAAGACAGATGCCTCATTTGTGAGTATCAACAGGAGTCGTGTCTAAGATGAATGTTGAACTGCCCAGAGCTGTTGAAACTGAGAAACTTCTGGGCACAGCTGAAAATACAACATGAATTGCCTCAGGAACACTGGTGCTCGAGGCTGTGATGCCTGCAGATTTTTAGGTACCCCTTGATTTCATGAAGAAATGGGGAGAAATCAGAGGCTTGATGTCTGGCTGACAGCTAGCAGTGAACAGAGTGCTGGGCTCTCGTGAAATCCCGTCTATGCTTTTTGTGTCTGGTTTGGGCTCCAACTGAAAAAAGATAGGAAGAAACTGCAGCAGGTGTAATGGAGGACTACCAAAATGGCATGAGGTTGGGAGCTCATGGCTCACAAGAAGAGGTCAAGGGAGTTGGGTCTGTCCTGCCTTTCTGGAGACAAGGCTAAGGGACAAACTTGTAACTAAAAGGACTTGATGGGCAGCTACAAAGACAAAAGACCCGAACCTTTCTTGGTAGTGCCAGGCACTACAAGAAGGGCTAAGACCACAAAATGAGGTTTGGGGTTTCAGTCTGAGCATTAAGAAAAGATTTCAGCAGGGGGCACAGCAGTGGAACAGCTCACCAGAAATGTTGTTCAACCTCCATGTTTTGAAGTTTGCAAATCTCAGCTACAAAAAGCCACAGACCTGGTCCCTTGTGGGTGATAGTCCAGATGAGTAGGATGATGGAGACTAGAGATCTCCAGATGTCTGTTGCAACCAGCATTTCTGTGATTCTGTGATTTAGAAGATTTTTAGCATATTTTGAGTTCCAGACTTCTCAAATGACACTAAGTCAGAGCAGGAGACTAGAACACAAAGAACTGAGAGCAAAAGTTTTGCTCTAAAAACCAATGCACCAGAAAACTGAAAGAATTTTATCCGTATGCTGTTGTAAGCTGAAGAACTGCATGTTTGCCATTACACTGAATGGGCTGACTGTGAGCTTCTCACCATGGTGTGAGGAGTTAGGGATAGCTTCAGAAGGAGCCTGCTGGAAGGAAACTCTGCTTGCTGGAGTAGTGAAAAGCTGCCTCAGCTGACAGCAGAACAAAGTCTTTCTATGCTCTAAAATGATTCTCACAGAGACCAAGGAACAAGCGTGTGTGTGGGGCCCCGTCTACCTCTTGACAGTGGTTGTGCTCTGGATTAAAATGTTGGGGGTAGAGAAGGAAATACCTTGGGGAGAGAAGTCAGCATTAATTTTACTGTTACTGTGTTTTGGAGTGAGCAATGCTGAAGTCTTAGGCTTGCAGACATCCATGTGGTGATAGCCCCCAATGTAGTCTGCAACAAAGAAGTCTGCTGTCCACACATACACACACATCTATGTCTTTCAAATACCCTCTAGCACCACTCACCACATACTTCCTATGTGATTAACACATTCCTGTTGAGTGGGCAAAAGTAGCATTTCCAGTTTTTGCTGTACTCCAAGTCTTTGACTGTCAGGGCTGGCGCTGCACGGAGAGCACGGAGTACACTGCCATGTCACCTAATCCCACGTGTCAGACTAAAGAAGGAGATTGCAGCTATGGCAGGCACACAGCGGTGCGCATGGGTATCAAACCTAAAAAAAATAAACTTGTAGATCTCTGTGGATCTATTTAAATACAATATTTTATTCCATTCTGTGTAGCTTTTTATAAAGTTCTCATCGCCATAGCAACAGAGGTCCAGCTCTTCAAATGGTATTTAGGTATCCTTCAGCACCCAAATCTATCAGCTGGGTGCCATTGCAGTCACAAAAAGATTATTAAGCTTCCACACACTCCTGTGTTTATCCAAAGTTCCTGGATACAGATACTGCCCATAGCTGAGAATATGCTAAGTGTTCCAGCTCAAGCTGAAACAGGACTTAAAGATCCTCAAATGCAGAATTTCCCCACTTCACTATCCAGTACCTTTGAAACCCTGGGAGGGTGGTTAAAGGAGCTGTGGTTCACCCTGTGGACAGCCTAGGGACAAATATGACCCTATATTAATTTTTACCTCTGCCAGTCTTGCCACCCTGGCGGCCCCCTCCAGCTCGGTGGTTAAAGAACTGATGTGTGACAGGCAGGTTCAAATTTTACTCAGAATCATTTGATGCAGAGAAATTTGACTCCTCTCCTACATCCTACTATAACCCTACTGCCAGCTCTCCCTATTTGAATGAACATGCTCAGGCAAAAAATTTCCTCTGCAGAACACCTTCCCCTCAGGGGAATGGTTCAAATTTTGCCTCAAATGAAGCAAAACCAGGGAACTGAGCTGGAGGTTCCTGCAGCGCAAGATTAACAATCATCTGTCATGGTTTGGTTCCATTATCTTTTTGTAAAGGGAGATACGTACGCAGGGGGATTTTTAAAATATACATATTTCTGTGCATATAAATTGTGTCCCTCTTTGAGTTCTTCTACTTGGATGAATAATGTGTGTATACTTAGCAGCATTGTACAGATTTTGCATGCATAAATATTGTTGTGT
The DNA here is from genome assembly GCA_013397775.1 of Eulacestoma nigropectus. Taxonomy (NCBI): domain Eukaryota; kingdom Metazoa; phylum Chordata; class Aves; order Passeriformes; genus Eulacestoma; species Eulacestoma nigropectus. The sequence continues at coordinate 2,620,290 of VZTE01000432.1, read as the reverse complement.
ACATTTTTTATTCCCCCTCTCTAAATAGCTCAGTATACGTTGAATGCAGTGACGTTTATGTTCAGACAGTGTGCAAGGCTGTGCGTGGATGTGCCCTGTGTGATGGGGGAAGGGGATCTCCTTGACACAGTACTTATTAGTATCATCAATCACTGGGGACGTCATTTCCAAATTCCCTTTCCCTTATCTAATTTGCTAAACCTAATTCTTTATCACACTACAAAACCCAGCATGAGAGATGGAAGTGATAATGAGAGATGGCTTGCTCTACTGTACAGAGAAAACGTCAGCCTGGCATCTTCTAGAGGGATTTCCCATTTTCTCTCTTTCCATGTAGGGTGCTCTGTACCTGCTCAACCCAGAGCAATTAGCAGCCCATTGCATCCCTATTTCACTGTGGCTTTATTTACTTCTGGCTCCTCAGTGAGCTTTTTAGTTGCTGGAGTCCCTAAGTCAAGCATTTTGCTTGAATTGTCTGCTGGTGCTTTCTTGGCTTATTTGCTAATGCATCCAGTCCAGGAGACCTCCAAAATGCACTTCATTAATCTCAATAACCTAAGGCTGTATATTTTTTTTCCAGGTCTGGTACTAAATTAGCAAAAGACCTTTATCAAAAACTTGCCTTATTGAATTTGCCAGTCCTGTCCTACTTGTGCAAATAATTGCATGTCTGTAAAACTTGGAGGGAGGAAAACAGCAAGATATGTGTGGAATCTAAACTACTGACTCAAAACTCCCATCCCTGACATGGAAAGTGCCAGGATCTCATCCTATATGTGCTGTCACTACCATTCCATATGCAAGTCCTCTTCCTGTCAATGAATTTAACTCACCAGAAATCATTGATTTCCCTGGGTTTGTTCACAGGATTGTCCTACACACGGACTCCTAATGGAATTAATGGATCTGCATCCTGCCCACATAGATTACAGGACTGGATTTGGGCTCAATTATTCATGGACGTGACTTTGTTTCACCAGTAGATCTTAAAAATACGCAGTGTCTTCTCTCAGTTGTTATAAAGAGGATGCCAGAGAAAGAGAACAGAAACATATGAAAACAGTAATAATAAGGCAGGTCAGAAGCCTTGGGAGGAGATGACCTTCAAAATTTCATGCACATTAAGGGAAAAAAAACCAAACAAGCTCTGTTTTTCATAAAACAGTGAAGGTGTATCCAGTGTGTAAAGCTTTTAACACCAGCATAAAGAATCAGCGAAGCCTGACTCTTACATTTGAGGAGAAATGAGTAAGACTCAGAATACAAAGTTGTCACCAATTAGTAGCATCTCAGCTAAAAATGTGAATATTTTTAGAAAACTGAAAGGATTCGAGAATTATTTTTAAACAAAGAAGAGGTTTTAATCAGATGAAGAGATGGATATTATGAGGGATGCTTTATAAAAACCCTTTGGGAATTTGGTTGCTTAGTTCCAGGAGGAATGGTACTTAACTAATTTTTTTTCTCTTTTTTTTTTTCAGTTTGAACATCTGTAATTCCCCTAGTAACAACACAGTCCCTGGAGCTAAACCATTGGGACTCCCTGTTCAGATGCTGTCATGATGACATCAGTCTTCATGGGAGCACAGGAAATAACACTGAGGATCAAGGCACACTATACTGAAGATTCACTAAAACCGGAGTGTTTATACAAGTCCAATAAAACTTACCCCATCGGGAAGGACTTACGCGAAAGATGAAAAATCAGCAACTCAGGCCAAAAGCAGTCAGGATTTACTAGAAAATGGGAGAGAATGTTTCTGACACAGAAGTTGAGATAACTATGATGTTATGGAGATATTATGAAGGGTCTACTTTGATACCTGGGTTTGTGGTGCAGCACCTCACTCACCCTGTGTGCCTCCTCAGGCAGTCAGGCACCGAAAGCTTTGTTACTTGAATGCCCCAGGTGCAGCAGCAAAAATTCCAGCCATGAACTCTGCTATTTGCCCAGAGGTCCTGAGACTCCCAAAACTGCTTTTCCTTTACAGAGGAGGTACCCGTTTGCTCATGGCTCACTGAAAGCCATGTTTAAACAGCAACAGCTGAAAAAAAAGAGGCTTGAACAATGGCATTTGAGTTTGCAAAAGCTCTTCTGAGCAGTGATTGACTACTACACTTTTCCAGTGCTCTGTACTCAGTTCTTGGTTAGCTTTCAGGCAGCTCTGTAAAATTTATTCTCCAAGGAAAATATAAAATCTTTAAAGGGTAGAAAATTTCAGTATTTCTATGTGAGAAGTATCTAACAAAAGAAGAATCTCTTCTTGCTACAGCCCAGGTATTTATGGTAGATGTGCTCTGATCTGGTGATTTCACACCAAAATGGATCATGCCACTGCCAAATGTCCAAGGAAAGGCACCATAAAGCACCTTGTGTCCCATTGCATGCCCATAAATGAACCTACCAGATTAAGTCTTCTTTTCTGGAGCTTTAAGTACCTAATGGAAATGCCTTTTAGCATAGGGAGGCTACAAGGAACGCAGCAAAACTTTGGCACTGAAACTGCAAGTTGCTCGACAATGGCTGTTTGCCTTCCCAGAGCCAGAACTACAACTCTTCCCTACAGTAAATGCTCCAATAGTCAGGTTGCCTGAGGAGTATGGGAATTGTTTCAGCCTTTTGTCGAAGATCTAAAGAGGAAAAAAATTTAAATAAATTGTAAGTGTAAAATTATATGTGATTAGACACAGATAGTAAACTTCATTTCCTGCATATTCTATGAAGGCTGGGAGAAGTCGTTTTTGTGTAAAATCTGCTATGAGAAAACATTTATAAAAACATTTAAAAACATTTCACTAAGTAATGTGGCCATATCTGCCGGAGGCAAAGGAGCAAACCCTGTACAGATGATGAATATGAGAGCTAATTATCTTAGCTAGACCTTAACAACCAACTGCAAAGATGGACAAAGCTCTTACCCCCACTGGCTGGGTTTCCACTCCTCCAGAGCAGGTGGAATTCAGCCAAGTTTCTGGTTTTTGTCAGTCTGTAGAATATTAAAGAAGACACCAAATTATTGCAAAGATACAACTTTCTTGCATACTTTGAAATCAAAAAATATTATACTCCATGGCAGAGAAATTTTTGACACTTAAGTATCTTATTATTCACATTTGGCCTTCATCAATCACTTTAGAAGTCAGGTAAGGCCATTTAATACTGTGCCTTTAATACTGTAAATTTTCTCAACAAGTCTGCAAGATTTGTTGTATTTAGATCAACACCACAGCCATTTGGTTGGCCTGTACTAAGAAAAATACTACTTTTGTAAATCCACCAAGTCATGTACTGAGGTGCCATTCAAGCTAGGAAGGTTATGAAGGCAGTTGTCCCAATCTTCCTGCTGCTGAAAGGGCTGTGTAATAATTTTGGCCCAGGAGCCAGCTGTAGGCTTAGTTAAAATATCAGCAACTTTCACCTTGGTGTAAGGTTTAGTGAAACTCATTGTTTTTAATTTGCAGCTTTGAGAAGTGTAACCATCTATGTTTTATAGATTTTTCTTTTCCTATGAGGAAACTCATCAACTTTGATGTCTGTAACTATTGATTCTCTGCATTAAGGGATTGGTAAAACAGATTAACCACAATAGCATGTTAATTAAGACCATGTTTCAGCTTTCCAAAATTACTCTCTTTTTGCACAAAGCTGATGCATTGACTGGCATTAGAGACCATGCAGCCCAAGGATCCAGAAGGTACAGATCACAGGGGAAATCATGCACATACCCAAGAGAAGGTTTGGAGACAGTGCAATCCCATTTTCACAATGTCCTGTGTGGGTTTCTTGTATCCAAATCTTTAGTGGTGCTAACAGGATACTCTGCATATGCAGACCCTGTCAGATCTTCAGCCAGGTTGAGACAGGATTTGCCATGCATGAAAATTCCAGGATGAGGAGTCAAGACTAGAAACAGGACCTTGTCCCACAGAAGGATGTTTTGCCACACAAACCCAGTCTATCAGCCTGGTAACCAATTCAGGTTTTCTATATTACCTTCAACTAAAGCAATAATTTGCCTCCTTCCATCGTTGACTTTTGTGTCTCTTGTGCAGTTAGGCTTTAACCTTTGGAGCAAAGCTTGTGGTGGATTTGTGCCTGGTACAGAGGGTACAAACCTGAGCTGGGATGTCATGGCTGCCCTTGGGTAAATACCAGTTTTCAACTGATAGGAAAATCTAAATGACTTTTGTGTTGTGTTCTCCCACCTTGGTGCTCCTGGAGCCCTGCTCTGGAGATTGGACCCTTTGCCTGCCTTTCATCCCAGCTTTGCTCTGCCTTTCCCAAGCCCCATTTCTGGCTGCATTCTCACCAACTGGTTTTTTTCAGAGGCTGCAAACTGCAGGGCCAACTCAGCTCACATTAGTGTCAGAGAAGTATCTCTTGGCAGCTTACAAAAGAAAATGGAATGCAAAGTTGAGTGTCATTTAATGCGAAATGTGCTAGAGTGCCTATGCTGAGCTTCTCTGAGAGGCCTGAGGCTCCAGCTACTTGTAAAAGCTGATAAAAGCTGCTGTCATCCAGTGATTCAGCTTCCCTCTCTACCATGGCTCTGGCCCTGCTCTGTGTGAACAACTCATAACACACAGGAACTTTTTTTATTTTTGCCTCAGTCTTCACTGGCAACCTCTCTTCCCAAACCTCCCAAGTGGACCATAAGACAGGGACTGGGGGAGCAAAGTCCTTCCCACTGTACTAGGAGATCATGTTTGTGACCACCTGTGGAACCTGAATGTACATAAGTCCATGGAATCTGATGAGATGCATCCCAGAGTCCTGAGGGATTTGGGTGATGTGGCAGCCAAGCCACTCTCTGTGATATTTGAGAAGTCATGGCAGTCAGGTGAAGTCCCAGGTGACTTGAAAAAGGGAAACGCTGCACCCATCTTAAAAAAGGGTAGAAAGGAGGACCCTGGGAACTCCCAACCTGTCAGCCTCACATCTGTGCCTGGGAAGATCTTGGAACAGAACCTCCTACTTGGGCACATGGGGGACAGGGAGGTCATTTGAGATAACCAGCATGGCTTTGCCAAGGGTAAGTCCTGCCTGACCAATCTAATGACCTTCTATGACAGGGTGACTCCATCAGTGGACAAGGGAAGTGCTACAGATGTCATTTATCTGGACTTCCATAAAGCCTTTGATGCGGTTCCCCAAAACATCCTTCTCTCTAACCTGGAGAGATATGCGCTTAATGGGTGGACTCTTGGGTGGATGAGGAATTGGCTGTATCCTCACACCCACACGGTGGTGGTCAATAGCTCAATGTGCAAATGGAGATTAGTGACAAGTGGTGTCCTCGGGGGTCTGTACTGGGGCCAGTGTTATTTGATGTCTTCACCAATGACACGGACAGTGAGAATGAGTGCACCCTCAGCACTTTTACAGGTGACACCAAGCAGAGTGGTGTGCTTGACGTGCCTGAGGGATGGGTTCCATCCAGAGGGACCTGGACAAGCTCGAGAAGTGGCCCATGGGAACTTTGCAATGTTGAACAAGGGCAAGTGTAAAGTGCTGCACTGGGTCAGGGCAACCCCCAGCACCAATCTGGCCTTGGGGACAAAGGGATTGAGATCAGCTCTGCCTAGAAGGACTTGGGGGTGATGGTGGATGAAAAGCTGGACGTGAGACAGCAATGTGCACTTGCAGCCCAGCTGGGCAACTGTATCTTGAGCTGCATCAAAAGCAGTGTGGCCAGCAGGTGAAAGAAGGTGATTCTGCCCCTATACTCTGCTCTTGTGAGACCCCACTTGGAGTGCTGTGTCCAGTTCGGGGGTCCCCAGCACAGGAAAGACATGGATATGTTGGAGTGAGTCCAGAGGAGGCCACAAAAACGATCAGAGGGTTGGAGCACCTCTCCTACAAAGACAGATTGAGAGAACTGGGGTTGTTCAGCCTGGAGAAGAGAGAGCTTCAGGGAGATCTTGGAGCTCCTTTCAGTACCTAAAGGGGCTTATAAGAAAGATGAGGACAGATGTTTATCAGGGCCTGCAGTGATAAACTGATGAGACAAGAGGACAAGAGATAATGATTTTAAAAAACAAGGTTAGATTTAGACCAGATAAAAGGAAGAATTTTTTTATGGTAAGTGTGGGGAAACACTGGCACAGGTTGCCCAGAGATGTGGTAGATGCCCCATGCCTGGAACCATTAATGGTCAGGTTGTTCAGTCTTTCTGAGCAACCTGATCTAGTTGAAGTTATCCCTGCTTATTGCAGTGGGGGTGGGCTTTTAAAGGCTCTTTTCAACCCAGACTGTTCCATGAGTTAATGATTCTGATGCAGGCTGGTACTAAGTGCTGCTATTCATACAAGTTTCACTTGCATTGAAGTGTTAGTTCTGCAAATGCCCAGTGCTCTTCTGATGAATTTAGTCAGAAAAAATGCTGAGAGTTTGCTCTCTATGCAATGATGTGGATTGCTTTTTTACCTATTCTGTCTGGGAGCAAGAAAAATTGAATCAATGTTCAAAGGGTGTCTCTGGTGGTAGATCAGGCTGGTCTGATCCACTGCCGGAAAGAGACAGTACCATGTGGGCTGAGTCACCTCCAGCAGCAAAACCCCCTCTCCATTTCTTCATCACCCTTGTTACCTAGGGCAAGGATATTCAGCAGACTTGTCCCTCTTAACATCATGCAAGCTGGAATGGTTTTTTTGTCCGAAAAAAAATACTGTTGGCACACCTCTTCAAGGTCATGTACCTTGTTGTACCCAGTTAATTTAATTTTCATTTGGGTGTGTAAAAAAATTAGGAACATCAGCTATACAGCTTTGGAATATTGTTTAAAAATACATCTTTCCTGGGTAGATGGGAGTGTGCTAGATGTGTGTATCTTTTAGAAGAAGCCTCAATTTTATTATTGCTATGATTTCCCACTTTCACCATTTTCTGGAAGGAACAGGGTTATTTTGTTCAAAGATTATTTTAGCTGGTTCTATCCATTTTTCTGAACTGCATTCTTCCCCCCTCCCCAGAAAGCCTTCTTTTAATAACAGTTGTTATTTCTTTCCAACTGCTGGGAAGAGGAGTCCAATAACCCCCTCCCTGGGTTCCTTCCAGAAATAAAAAAAAACATCTCAGCTGTCATTCAGGCCTGCCTTTTCATTAATTCTATTTCAATGTACTTTATATGACCGTGTGCCTGCCTCTGCAACAGCAAGGAATCTCAGTGGGACGGAGCAGCTTAATCGATCAGCAATCTTGGTCACCCAGAAAGAGTGTTAATTGGCCTCGGTACTTGAAGCATGTGACACTGCCTGACCTAATCATCAGAACGGGAGAAGTCAATAAATTAGAGGAGAAATGCAGATGGATAAAATAAAGACCCAGCTCTATACAACACGCTGTGAACATCGTTCCTGAAACCTGTAGTGCTATATGGAAAAGCCAAGTCAAGCATTTTCTGGATAAGGCCCAGGGGAGCTAAGAGCAAGAATAATTTCAGGTTTTCAGAGTTTCACCTTTTAGTCTTCCATCACGTACACTTGATATGTCTCAGCAATTTGTCTGAAAGCTCCTAACTGAACCTGTGAAAATTATTCATTCTCCCACTCTAATAACCAGCAGTGTAGCTTGCCTCGCTCCTGCGCTCCCTGGGGAGGGACTGAGGCTGGCCAAGCCAATGTGACCTGGTCAGGGGTTTGGCAGGGACATGCCCAGGCTCACCTCCTGCTGAGAGAGGAGCAGTGTTCCCACAAAATTTAATGGCTGTGTTAAATACCGCAAGTGAGATCTCGGCTCCCTCAGCCTCCATGGGAGCAGGTTTGCTTTGTCACAGGGTCCAGCATTTAACTACTGATGAGCAAATAACTTCAGGCTGCTAATTTAGACCTGTAATTTAGACCCATGAAGAAGCTGGTGTGAACACCTCCCACGGAGCAGCCAGTGAAGGAGGGTGGATTGCTCTGGGAGACAGGGCAGTCCACTGTCAGGGCAGTGTCCTGTCAGCCTTATTAAAAGTGCTCCCTTCCCTACGCTGCAGGTGAAGGGCTTTGCTCCCTGGAGCTGGCAGGGGTGATTTTCCAAGTGTTGACTGCAAAGGAAGTAGCGTGTGCAAGCCCAGGCTGTCCCAGTGAGCATGGAAAGGACTGCCCTAATGACTGGAGCATGTGGGATGTAGGCCCAGGCAGAAGCTGGTGGGACAGAAGACTCCAGTGTCCCAAACCTGCCCTCTTATGTGGAATGGCTGTGTAGGGATAGAACCCTTAACACTCCTTCTGTGGGACTAGGCAGTGTCAGGATTGGATGTGGAATAATAAAGCTCTTCGTCCTGCCTGCTCCAAAGGCAGTGAATACTGTAGTGAGACACAAACCTTCTCTTAAATGTTCAGAAAAAGAAGGAAATAAATATAAATGCCGAGTAAACTCATCTGTTAGGCAATGAATTAAAGGGAGGATGGTGTAAGGTGTATCCCTGTGTGGGTTTTCTCTGGGATAGAGTTAATTTTCTTCACAGTCTCTAGTATGGGGCGGTGTTTTGGATTTGTGCTGAAAACAGCTTTGATAATGTAGAGAGGTTTTTGTCATTGCTGAGCAGGGCCAAGCACAGAGCCAAGGCCTTTTCAGCTTCTCGTACCACCCTGCCAGCAAAGGGGGCTGGAGGTGCACAAGATATTGGAAGGAAACACAGCCTGGACAGCTGACCCCAGCTGGGCCAAGGAGAATCCCACACCATATGGCACCATGCTCAGTATATAAAGTGGGGGGAAGAAGGAGGGAGTGGGGAACATTTGCAGTGACGGTGTTTGTCTTCCCAAGTTACTGCGGTGTGTGATGGAGCCCTGCTTTCCTGGGAATGGCTGAACACCTGCCTGCCCATGGGAAGTGGTAAATGAATTCCTTGATTTGCTTTGCACGTGGTGTGGCTTTTGGTTTACCTGTGAAAATGTCTTTATCTCAACCCATGACTTTTCCAGCTTTTACCCTTCTATCAGATTTTCAGTTTCCTACCAGTTAGAACCACCCTGTGTTGGTGGAGTCACTCGAGGGGACTGGTGGCAGAGGCACTGCTGCAAACCAGGTGCAGGGATGCTAGCAGATACAGAATGACCCCAAGGAGAGCCAATATGGTAGTGAAGGGCTTGGGCGTCTCCTACATCAACAATTATAGTTGTCCAACCATGAGTAAGTGAACATGTGCCTGGTAGGAGTACTGCAATGCTATTTTATCCAGCACAAATGTCTGGAGGGACATTTATCCATCTGTTAGCTGTCCATATAGTTCTGCTCTTATTTATTCTCTCTTTTTTTTTTTTGCTGTTGTTTATTTATGTCTAGATCTGTGAGAGAGATATACGTCTCTAAAACAGCTCCAGAGATAGTTGCACAGATAAACATCTGTTGCAAGGTGTGGTCCACAGAGGAAAAACACTGTGTTAGCAGAGAAACCAACATAAATTTGCAGTCGAAAGTCACAGGCACAGTCCTATTATTTGCAACTGGTCAACAGAATGCATTTTCAGAAATAAGCAAAGCTTAGGGAAAAAAATATCAGAAAGAAAGTTAGCAAGGCACTACAAACTCATTTGGTTGCTCTTCAAGTGCCAGAACATCTTCGGAGACAGCAGATCTTCTGATGTTAAGTCAAATACGAAAGGAAAGTAAGACTGGATTATAGTAGCCCAGCAGACAGGAATAGGAGCAGTAAAGTCTCCAGACCAGCCAGGCGAAAAGTGCAGACCTGTCTTGTTCCCTCCTGTCCATAGCTCACTTTTTCCCGGAGCCATCAAAAATTATCTGTACCACATCCTTTACCTGCTGGCCTTTCAGTAGGGAAGACAGGGTTTTAAAATAACAATAATAAAGCTTTCCATTTTAATAAGGAAACATTTATTTTTATCAGATTACCAGGCCTGTCATGATTCACCTCTGAGCCCTTTGCTTGGCTAATGCATTTATGCCCCTCTCTCTAGGGGAAGAAGATCTTGTCATTCACAAAACGATGCCATTATCATCATATCTCATGCTGAGACAAAGCAGGGAAAGAAATCCCTGCTCAGCTTCCTTGGTGCTGGTGCCTCCTCCCTCCTGTGTTTGGTTCTATAAGAGGGCAGGCTATTGTTTGGCTCCAACACTGTTTTGTTTAAGGGCTACTGTCTGGTCTCTGAGTCTTTGAGTTCAGGAGAGACGTCACTGTGCAATGGAAAACCCCATACCTTTGTCCCTTCTCAGACCAGGAGCTGCTTGCCGTGTAACAGCGCAAAAGCTCCTTCCCTGACTCAGCTTGGGCACAAAGCGAGTGGAATAGGCTCCCCTACCCTTCACCAAACGGTTGAATAAGGGTGACATTTTGGCCGAAATATGGTGAAAAGAAGGCTGGACTGTAGGACAGGAGGTGATTCTGCATCTCTGGCATGGACAGGGTTCTAACCCATATGGCCACAAAATCCCCCAGATGGCTTCGAACTTTGCTAAAGACAGTTTGCTTTCCATCCCCATCTATTCCCGAGCCACTTCACACCAGGCCAGGGCAGCTTCTCAGCTCTGGTTCAGGATCCCAGAGCTGTTGCCTACCACCTTCACCCTCATCGTGGGTAACTGGCAAATCTAAGTGGGAAAAGGGCTGAAGACCGAACCTCTGTCGTAGCACACAGGGCAGCCCTAAGAGCTGGAACACCATCTGGTATTGGTTTTAGAGTCTCTAGCAAAAAAAAGAAAAACAAATGGCTTGTTTTTTCCCTGTGTAACTTCAAAGTGCCAGTTATTCATAATCCTCACACAAATCTGGCCTATGGAGGGGCAAGCCTCACTCTCAGCTGTGTGCTGCTGTTCTCCTGGCAGTGGAGGATTTGTGGGATCTGGGTCTAGCAGCTGCCTGTTGGCAGTGCAGCATTCCCACAGGAGATGCAGTGTCCCCTGTCAGAGCCCTGAACACACTGGGGAACGGCAACTTTCAGGGGAGACCTAAAGCCTGTAGCCAGGGGGGAGTCCTCCCACATCTCCTGATGATTTTCTCCTGCAAGGGAGGCTATTTCAGTACTGTCCTGTCTGCCCAGTGCCCAGCCTGTATTTTCCACTGGGAATAGTATTTTTCTGCTCTTAGCCCACAGATAATTCTGGGCTAAGTAACTTACCACCGTTTCTTTCTCTCTGCTGATTTGGAAGGAAGCTGAAGGGATTACCTGGGTCTACCATTTAATTTTTAGCTGTTTGGATTAGAGGAAGCAAATCCCACGTTCTATTCCTACATTACTTACTGAAGGGTAGGGGAGCAGATGGGATGGGGAGAGGAAAGTGTGTAAGTGAATACTTATTAGAGGGTTTAGAAAAATATCTGTTAGTGGTACACTACTGTGCTCTCGTCTCTTGTCTCCTGCAAGGTCTAACCTGCCAGTGCATTCCCTGACCCTGGATATGGGCAGGAGAAGTTCATCAAGTTTATCCTGATGCTTCCTTTCCTTCTTGCTCAACCCTCTGTATCTCACTGTGCATTAAAGAGAAACTCAGACAAGTAATTAAATTACTTTTCCCTGACTTAAAACACTTAATAATATTAAATGAGCTTACACAGAAGCCAAAAGTAAAAGCTATAATGGCATTTTCAGCCAGCATTAAATTGTTAATTAATTGACATACATTATAAATAGTGTAACTCATGCAGCATCAGCCATCTATTCTGAAGAAACATTTTAAATGTGGTGGTCTCAGTGACTCACACTGGTCAGATGGAGCTAGACTTGTATATATAGCTACAGGAGTCTGCGTTAGGAGGGGAGGGCCAGCACTGGTTATGTATGGCAGGGCTGTTTGTGTCTGCCTTTTGTATAAGTCCTGCTTTTACAGGCCTGGAAATCACCAAGGAAAATTAAAAAAGCTTTTTCAAGCCAGCATTCTGCTAAAAAAGAACTTTTGTGGACATTTATGTGGTTCTGTGCACGTCAGATGTTGTGTTGGCAACCTACAGAAAAGCAAGTTAGATGCAGAAAAAGAAGATCTGTGAAGATCTCCCAGGGTAAATACCTACAACATTGATTTAAAAAGTGTTCTTTTTTTACTGAGAAGAACAAGATTATTAGAGACTGGATCTTGCTTAGCAATGAGATGACAGCTCTGGCAGATCACTACAAAGGTGGCCATCATTCCATTCCTTCATGAATGTGATGATACAGCAACCTCTGCTGTAATCTCTCTGCTGCAGAGCAAGCACCCACATCTTTCCTGCAAGGTTTCTATTCTTGTGCCTCACACAGAGGGGGACCGGCCTACAAAGCACATCCATCTTCATTTGGCCTCTAGGCCGTGGAGGATAAAGGAGGTGTAAGTTGAGTAGGGCAGGAATTTGGCACAATTTAGAATCCAAGCAAGAGTCTGGTTCAGACTCTTGAGCCATAACAAAATCATCCAGAACAAAATACCTGGATGTGTATGAGCCAGTAGTGCATTAAGAAATGTTTTATTTCCCAAGTCATCTCATTAGCTCATCATGTTGTTATAGTGTCTTTATTCTCTGAATTGCAGAGACAAAATGAAGAAGGTAATTTAACATAATGAACATAATCGAAGTGTTTCTTCAGAAAGCTCAGCATTTAGTGCCATAACTGTAAGGAAAGCCAGATCCTACCTAACTGCTTGGGAACAGAGTTTGGCTTGGTTGCCTGTCTTGAGGGCCTTTGCAATGGAAATATATGGCATGGGCAGAAGGGTAATTCATTTCAGATTAACCCTAACAGATCCCAGCTTGTTACTCCAGCGTCTATATTACCATATTTAAATAAAATATAATAAAAATGCAGTGTCTTCTTAGAATGAAGAGTAGAACAGGTAAGAAAGTCAATGCTAAAGACCTTCTGTTCTGCAAGGAGCACCTCACTGAGTCAGGTCACTTACCCAGCTCTTTCAACCATGCACAGCTAGACAAACCAGATGTTAAATCAATCTCCCTTTTCAAAACGCAAAGTGTATTCCTGCTTGTGGAAAGCAATTGTTTAAAGAACCAGAAGGTTATTCTGGAAAAAGTGGAAGTTTGCTTTTCCCCTTCAGCCTCTTACCAGAGCTCTGGCTTCCTTTCAGCCTTGGCAATGCTTTTATCAGGATTGCAATTCTCTGGGTCCACTTTGGCCTCTGCCCAACAGCTCAGCTGTAGCATCAGGAGCACCACAAGAACAGCTCTTGCTGATGTTCTATTGTAATATCAGCCTTCAGGAACAAACATTTCTAACTTGGACAACTCAATGAAACCTGCTGGAAAATGAAGCAGACTTCCTGCGTGAAGGAAATGGATGCCACATTTAGAAACAAGCGCTACTGGAACACTGCTGTACACTAGGTTTTATTTAATGTGAACTCATACTTTTGGCCAGTTTTCCCTTTTTTCGCTCTCTTGTGCTGGAAAGCAACAGCGCCTCTGATCCCACACAAGGCTGTCACTGGCTGTGAGGTACACAAAGCCATTTAGTGCTACCCAGCACTAAGGGCTGTTCTCCAGCTGTGCCCTGCTGTGGTCATTGCAGCACCTCGTCTCCGGGGCTGGCACACACTCAGGCAATGCTGCTGAAGTCATGGCCCTGCCTTGAATCCAGCTCTGATGGCAAAATGAGGGTTTCCAGAAGCTGCTGCCTCTTTTGGAGAGGTGGGTTATCTGGGAACCTGCTGTCCTGTGAAATTACCTCCCATACCTGCAATTTTGGTAGAAGCTACAGGATCCAACTAGTAGACACATGATGTGAGATTCAGATCCCTGAATTTAGGCATCCAACATCATTTGAGGCACTTCAAGAGATTTGAGCCACCAGGACAGGGCTGGCAAACAGCCACAAGACCTCAGATTCAGCCACTTGGCAGGAGTGCTGCAGGCTGGGCAGGGGACCCACAGCATCTGCAAGGACATCAACCCCTCACCAGCAAGCACTGAATCCTGCCCAGAGGGTGGGATTCAGCTCATGGATTAAGAACTTAAATACAAATTCTTCCATGCGTGCTGCGTGCCTGAGTGTGCTCTACAGTAAACGACAATCTTGGTGGTGCAACTTAGAGAGGGATTTGTCTGCACAAGGCATCTCCTTTTGGGGAGCTGGTTGGCAATCAGTCAGCCTCAAGGGAAATTTCAGCGAGGTCTTCAAAAAATACTTTTCACAAAGAGGACCCAGAGGAGTCTGCATCTCTGGAGATAATCAGAACGTGCCTGGGGATTACCCTGAGCTGTGTGCTCCAAGTGCTGCCTTGAGTGGGGGTTGCACTAGCTGAGCTCCACAGCTCCATTTTTAGCCCGTCCAGTAGCTCTCCACTGACTCCAAAAGGATATCAAAGCTATTTTATTGTGTCCTACTCTATAAGCTGCATCCACACCTCTGTGTCTAGATCCTGCATAACTGATGGTGTAAAGAGGAGGGAGAAGCAACATGGCTTTTGCAGGGGGAACGTTGTGTTGCAAAAGCCTGCTAAGAGACTTTGAAGGAATCAGTAAGTTCGATGATGTGCCTGATTTTGTTGTATTTGGCTTTCCTAGAAGCATTTAGCAAAAGCTGTCTCATGAAAGGTACTTACAGAAACTGAGTTGCCATTGTATTAGGGGGAAGTTTTTTGTGGGTTAATGAGTGATTAAAAGTTAAGAAACACGTTGTGAAGGAAGGGAGAACTTTTGTAGTGATGGTGATTCCCCAGTTTAAACAACAGGAAAAAGAAGGAGGTGATAGTGAGGTGGCAGAGTGTGAATGGCACATTATTACCCACCATCATAAAAACAAAAGTAGCTGTGAAGTGTCACGGAGAGACCTTGTGATAATGTAGGACTGTGAAGATGGCAGATGAAATCACTGGCGATAAAGTAATGCATATCACAAAATACATCTCCTTAACAATAAAGATATAAAGATGACCCGAAGAAAAGGATTTGATATTGCTGTGAATGAGTGTCTGTGAGCACCACCTCAATGCTCAGCAGTGGAGAAGGGCAACAAAATATTATACATTCCAAAGAAAAGGAAAATATATATTATATCTAAAAACATCACTGTGTGACACTGGACCACGGCCTGGGCCCTGTGTACCTCTGAGTAGAAACAGAATTGGACAAGTTAAGGTGAAGGGTGGCAAAGGTGATCAAAGGCACAGTAAGAGGGGAAATGAGTCATCTGTGTGGAACAGGAGAAACTAAGGAGGAATAGGACAAGGATGTCTATAAATTCAAGGTCTATTAAATCAGAAATCACGTCCCTTTTTCTCACAAGTGATCCAAGGCAGTTTTGAGGGAATAGGTTTTCAATATAAAAAGAAAATACTTTTGTACTAGCACATAGTTGAATTTTGATGCTTCCTGTTTCAGGGTATGGGGTGAATAGGTCGAATCACCTCATGGTGAAGTGAAAGCCAAGCCAGGTAATTCACACTCTAAAAATGCTCTATTTTCCTTCCTTGGCTACAAAGGAAGCTTATGACTAGTTGTTCATTTGTAGAAGTCCATGAAAAGCTGCTCAGAGGCTGGTTAGGATGAATCTCACCTGTACTATATTCTGGAGATGATAGGAGTAACACATTCCTGTATCTTTGAGAAGTGTGACCTGTTGCCCTGAGTTCTGCAGTCTTTCGATGTTTTCATTCCTGTAATAGTTTCTCATGCATTTTCTGCCCTGGGTCCTGTCCTGAGCTGAGCTTGAGTCTGCGTGCTTCCTTCGTCTCCAACTGCAACAGTGACCAAAGGTCCTGTAGGAAAAATCTGGTGCAGGACAATACATCAGCCATATAGCCCAAACCTTACTCAAGGCTGAATCTCCTAGACTGGTCATCCACACTGAGTCTTTTGTCTGTATTGCTAATTTACCTGCATGTGGGGGGTTAACTTGTGCACTCTCAAGGGGAGAAACTAATTTTTGACCTAAGAAGAATTTCCCCAAGGATTCAGTTGTTTCAAGCACACAGTGCTTGAAAGGTCCTGTGTGTAAGCCAAGACTAAACCCAGCCTACCTGTTACCCCTCCCTGTGGGTGCGCAGTTCTTTGCTCAGCATCCAAAACAGGGATACCGATCCCATTAGCACTCGTTTTTACAGTTGTGTGCACCTGTGCAGTGTGAGGCCAGAGCAGCACTGCCTGCATGAATGAATGATGTGCAACTGATGGCTTTGGGTTCACCTAGAAGATTCATGTTCCAGTAGTTACACAGTTAAATGCACTTCTCTTTTTGTCCTCCATCTGATGTTTCCAGAGTTTTCAGAAAGCTGTCTTGGAGATGAAAGACCTCCTAAATCACACCAACAGGAAAATAGCTGTAATGGTGCATATATTTTGCTTCCAAGATGAAAGTCACCTTCTTACACTGAGAAAGGCGCAGCTATTAAAGCATGCAACTACATAAACAAGGTTAAAGAATGTAAAATGTGATTCTTCTGACGGGAAGGAAGTGTGCTGGACCAGGATGGTTTTACATTTCTGTTTACATTTTTCTAGTGATTTCCAGGTAAGTGGCAAAAACATTTTAAGTCTTCTTCAAAACGCAAGTGAAATTTTAACACAGGACCATGAAAACTGCCACGCCAGGGCTGTCTAAACCCAAAGACTGCTCTGACAGCTAACAGTAGGTATTTCATGGGAAGATCCAAACCTTCATATAATGGACAGTGCTTATGGGAAAATGACTTCCTATCCCCCAGGAAAAAGACTCTTTTTTGTATGCTGTGCTTGTGTGGTAACCTTATACTTTATTCCTCTTAACCTTATTTAATGTAACAGTGAGAAGTTTCCGTTACCTGTTAAAATACTTCCATGAACTTCTACTATTTTAAAACTATAAATCCTTGGCCATTTTGTGATGGTATGATCCACCAGCCTTTACTTCCCAAAAACATTTTCCAGCCTTTAATTTTCCTGAAGGCAGGTACCATTTAATCCATTTGTTAACTTGTACACTGTGTGACACAGGCTCCAGGTGATATTTTCCACTTCCTGGCAGTACAAGGAGGGTCCCTGTAACAGGAATCTGTCTCAATCCAAACCCTGTAAGGTGCAATATTAGAGGCCACACACCTGAGCCTGAGCTGGCTGAAATCTCTTCTCAGAGCAGATTAAATGTGCATATCCAAGCCATCAACGGGGCATTTGTGCCCCTCCCTGTGAGCCTTCTGTTCCCACCTCGGGTAGTCAGACCCCACCCCTTCAGCAAGAGACTTCGGCACCGCTCCCACCCCCCAAATAAAAGCAAAGCACCAGGTGTTAATGCTGTATTCACAATACCATACTCCACAGACAATGTGACTTTATTGACAAATATGATTTTTACAGAGGTAGAACAAAATACTTTGTATAATCTTTTTTTTTTAACTATATACATATAAAGAATATAATAGAATGACAAGAAAGAAAAGGTTGTAAACAAAACAATATTATGCCATCAAATACAGTACAAACAGCATGCATGAACAGCTTCAAATGAAATCTTGCTGGTGTAACTTTATTTTTTTTTCTCATGTGGTAAATGAAGAGTAGTAAAGAGTCATGCTCTAATTGGATTGAGTATGCCACAGCTCTGCAATTTTGTTTTAATTATTTTTTTTTCTTTTACAATAAACCAACAGGATCACTTTCTTTTCACTGTGGTGGGGAATGCTTTTGTAATGCCCAATGTAATATTAACAGAAAAATATAATAATCAAATCTACAAAGTGTACTTTCATTTAAAAAGCAAAACCATAGAAACTGTACAGTTTTAAAAAGCGAATTATCTCAAATGCTTCTTAAGAGAATTTTCTAAAGAAAGAATAAAATATGCAGAATAAAAATGAGGAGAGCTATTGTTCTGTAACAAAGCTAATCAAATACTTGTTTTCTGTTCCAATAAACAGTTTTTTTAATTAATGACTATTCTGGAAATTATGAAGTGGGCCAGGTTTTATTAATGTTCCACTTGACTAATAAAGCATGAACTCCTTACAGGTACTATAGCTGTCATTCCCCTGGGGATGGATGGGGATTGGTTCTGCATGCATGCTGAAGACAGGGACAAGGTTTAGTCATGGGTGTAGATTCTAAAAATATTTTGAAATGTGTTAAACATTTAGTAGCTTCTATAAAAATAATCTGGCTTGTTTTGCTACTGGATTGAGATTTGGATTTGTGATTTTCTGCTGAAATTCATCCTGGCCAAGGATTTCCACTGGGCTGGGAGTTACCTGGGCTGCAGCAGGTCCCACGACAATGGCCAACAGCAATGGTTATAGCTCACACCTGAAACACCTGAAGCCAACAGCAAACTCCACACTGTTGTTCAGCTCCATGCCTCTGGCTGAACCTCAAGGTTTTGGAGAATGGTGCTGTCCTGCCCCTCCATCCCTCTAAGTCCCAGCCCATGTCATGGGAAGGGCAAAGGCTGGAGAGAGCAACTGTGCTTTAACTCCTGTGAACTATCAACTCTGGTGACAACCACCCTTCTGTCCCTCCTATCTGGACACACTGACTGTGTCACCAGGGCGTCTGGTCAGGTCCCTGCCCTGCCCAGGGACAGCAGCTGTGTGTGCTGCCTGTGGGAGAACAGGGCTTTCTCTCTCTGACCAGTGAGGAAGGAAACTGAGCAGTGGGGTTAAATTGCCCTCTTGCAGGTCACCCCCCTAAAATGTAATTTGAAGATTCAACCACACAAACAGAACCTGTACACTCCATTTATCTTTATCAAGAATGTGAGGATGGTCAATATTAAACACGCGCTGTTTGTGGCCACGCGTCAGGCACCAGCCCCAGCTTCAATCGCAATGAGTTTACTAAAGATCAGCAGAGAACTGAACAGAGAAGGATGGTGGGTCTCATTTGACTTTGAGCTCTCAGGTGATCCTGGTCTTCAGGCAGAAGCTCAACTCAACCTGACAGTGAACATGGGGTGCATCCCATGTCCCATGCAAGTGACCAGGGGTTGGCCTGAATAACATCCTTCGCCAGATCACAAGGATTAAGTTAACTGCAGTGAAAAGAAATATCTGCCCTGCATGGCAAATCCATCTCTGTGGCTTCATCCATGGCTTTGGCATCTTCCTGGGAAATGGACAGTCAGATCCCTCTAGATTGCCCTGGTGCAACTGAAACCTGCGTTTCACTAATTGACCCTGCAGCAGATTATCACCCCCAGAAGCAGGGCTTTATTGAGAGGTGTGAACAGTGTGCTATGCACAGATGAAATATTCTGTGTGGTTGTTTACAGTCAACAGAATAAGCCTTGCACCTCTTTGTGGAAGAACTGTACAAAACATGGCTGAAATAACAGGATTGTCGATGACGGTCAGTGGCAGATACTCTAACCCTCTGAGTAACACTGCATCTTTCTGCTGTGTAAACTGGTCTACAAGGATGAATAAAACAATACATTCCTGCCCCATTAGCCTTGGGGAAGATTAATGCCCTCTAATCTACGCTAAATAAACTCTGAAGCATGAAGTCCCACACTCAGATGCTTGTGAATTAATAGGGATCACCCTGAAATTGCTATTATGAAATGCAAATATTTGCAAAAGAACAATTAAAAAATATTCCTGAAGTGCAACAAAAGGCTCGTCAGTCATGTTTGTGGTATGCACGGGGACAGTCAGGAGGCAAACACTCATGAATCCCAGGGCAGAAGTCTGTGGTAAAACCCCATTAGCCCATTGGCAGTGGGTGATGGCACAGCATCTCACATTGGGAAATAATTCCACCCAGTAATCAGAGGGCTTGGCTTAGGATGCCCCAGTTTTGATTCTTTAGACAGTTTGTTTGCATACAACTACCTGTATTTTCAGAAAGCTGCAGTACGTGGCTCACAGCAAATCTACTTCAAACACTTGCTGATACGGCTCAGACTGATCTCATCTGCCCTGATCTGCAATTTTGTGTTAGCTAAAGTAATAAAAGAATCCTGTTAATCCTAAATTATCAAATGGAAAAGGCAATTTTCTCATTTATACTCCATTAGTTTTTTTAGTTATTGCTAGGAAAGCTCTAAAATGCTTAGGCCATAAAATAAACGTGGCTTAATGTACAGTATGTGTACTTAAGAGGATGATGGCATCTGCAGTAACTGCTCTGCACTGCTATAGTAATGGGATGCACAAATTAAGCAACAGCATATATCAAGTAAAGCATACAAAAATGTATGGCAAAAAGTAACAAGCCTTCTGCTTTTTTTTTTTTTTTTTTGGTAACTCTTTAATTGCTAAAAAGAAGAAATCACCAATATCCACACCTACAACACAAAATTGCAACATGGTTGATTTTGACTGATGCTTGTCACCTCTGTGCCAGCAAAACTCTGTGATACTGTTATTTTTAACATTTCACTGATGAGAAGTTTATAAAAGCTCCCCTTCCCAAATTAAATTCAGTGATATATTTTCCAGTGCTGAAGTTAAACAATTAGCCTAATATGGTTTCAAGCACACAACACTCATAAGATTTTGGGAAAGAAGCACCCCAGATTCTTAAGTCACAGAGATGTAGGATAGCATATGAAAAAGCATCCAAGTATTCACTTTTGAAAATGAAATTAAGAGCCTAGATCACTTAGGTACCTTCAGTAATTTTACTCTCAGGCCCTTCATTCAAACATATCAGAGTACTTTCTATCAATAATGTAAATTCCTTTAGAAGAGTGCCACAACAAAACCTGTGAATTCACAGAAGCGATTGCATATCCAAACCATTTACAGACGTATTTTAGCATTACTTTGCAACAGTAGGCATTAGGATTTTGAGAACACATGAAACTCTGAAATTCAACCTTTGTGCTGCTCTACCCCTTCATGCTTAGTTCAAATAGGTGTCCTTCAGAACAAGGAGTGAGCGGAGCCTCTGCAGAGAGCTGCAATAAATGCCTGGATCAGACAAACTCGATGAGAGTCATAAAATGCAGATTGGAGATTTCTTCTTCAGCCAGGCTTTTACAGAAATATACTTTCCTGGCTAAAGAGGATGGCACAGCGGAGCTTTACAGAGGGAAATGCAAAAATATAAAGAGGAGAATCCCATTTTCTTCCTCAGTAATCCCGTAAAACCAACAATCTCTTTCTATAATAGCTCCAGACAGTTACCTGACTGCTGACAGGACCTTTCCCATCACCTGAGGGGAGTCTGGGCTCTCCTTTTCTGTGCTGTCAGTGGCAGGTACATGGTCAGAGTTGTGTTCATTATGCCCTGGCTTCCCATTAATGTGACCAACATGTTTTCTCCCCAGTTGCAACAACCGTGCAAGCCTGTTTAACTTATAGGTCAGATTTTCTTCCTCTCATGGCACAAAGCTGAAAAGTAAACAACAGTTAAGAAAACATTTGCTTGCCAAAGCCTGGCATGAGAAGGTGCAAGCTCTCCTTGCCAGAGCCTGGACCTGTGTTTGTTCACACCCACAGCACTGTTTCATGCTCTAGCTTGGCACTGTATGGGAACAATCAGCATCCTCTTCAGGCCCTCACTCTTATTCAGCCTTTGAGAAGTTACAAAATATAACAGAAGACTGTTTTCTGAGACTATATTGACTGCACTAATTACCCACAATATTGTATATTTGCTATAAAGAACATGAATGTGTGCTTTCAAAGTGTGACATTCAGGGCTTTGAGGATGTGGAAGGAATTAGATGGATTGTTCTGTCACTTAATCCGAGGCTTTGATGTACTTTTAAAAATCTGTTTAAAACCCCAAAAAACAGAATACACATTTTAACTGTTGAACTTTTACCAGCTAAAGGAGTTTGTAAGGACCCTATCACTATGTGGTTACAACAGAAGATACATAGTTAAGGTCAGGTCACGGTTTCCAAGAACATTCACAGGGACTGAGGATGAGGAAAACGAGGGATGGATTCTGTGGGAACCTTCAGGAGACGGAGCTGCTCACTGGGGAAGGGCCTTGAGTATTGCATTCACTTCCTCTGCAACTGCTGTCAAAGCAAACTCAAACTGCTCCTGCGGAGAGAACAAACGCACACCCTGAATAATAAAACAAAACACTTTCCAGAAAGCCCAGTGCTCTATTCCGCAGCTGAACATCCTCAAGACTTTGTTAAAAGTATGAATATGCAGGATGAACTGTACACTGCCATGGAAAGGAACAAAATGTTCTGGGATTATTGATGTCATATAACATGTTTGACAGCGTCTCGAAGCCGGAGTAATTTTAATGGAGAAAAATGTTAGTAGCAGAGCCCAAGCTATTGGGACACAATGATGTATTGCCATTGCATGGTCAGAAGGGTTTGGGAGTAGCTGATCACCAGCCATTTCCTTCTGACACAGAGATGGGAACTAAATAACATAATTGAAATATGAAGTAAGTGAGATGCTGTAAAGCAGAGACTGGCTTTTCTCAGGACTGTTTCTAGTTGAAAGAATCTAGAATAAATATCTCCTCCCCTGATATCTATTATATAGAACAATATCTGCTTTTTGGCTTACCTGTCATTGATCTTTTTAAGCCTCTCTTTTTAATGTCCTTTCCACACCCACAAATTACTCAATTTTAAGACCACTCCTATATAAGAAATACTTGGGAAGGCTTTTCTCTGCCTTTAATTTACTGTAACCTCAACACCAAAATGATTCTGTGCTGGGTTGGCAGAGGTGTGAAGGATACAGCCATGAATGGCTACTTCTTCTAAGTGCAACCCTAACACACTCCTGAACTGTGTAGTCCTACAGAAGGACAAAGGAGTTTTAAGTCCTCAAGGTTAACAGGTGTTATGTTTTCCAAGCAAGTAATTTTCTTCTCAGTAATTTAGCTTACTGAAATATCTGACAGGGTGATTTGGAGTTTGAGACTTTTCAGTGGAAAGTTTTCTCAAAATATAGGTAAATCAAAGACACCAGATAGGGACTGTGGAGATATTTCTGGATTTTCTGGAAGTACTCCAGAAGTCAAAGCCAGCTGGGGTCAAGAGCTGCTGAGGAATTGAGGTTTGAGTTGTGCCCTGCAAAGCATCCCAAGATCACTGCTGGGATACTGTCTGAGTCTCCCCTTAGAAAATAGGTGGTCTGTACCTCCAGCCCCAGGGTCTGTGTGGGATGGTTACAGAACACAGCCACTCCCAAAAGTGATCACTGGACCAATAGCATTCATTTTCCACAGTGTTTCATTTTACTGCAGAAATCTACAGGAAGGGTGAAAGAACAAACTACAGATGTACAACTCATAGTTCAGAAGGGCAGCTGACTCTTAATTCCTGCAATCCAGTGCCAGTCTTCTCTGCCTTGTCTTACCCGACTGCAGTCATCTCCCATGTGGAGATGCTTCAGAGAAGCAATGATGGGCACAGTGCCAGAGCAGAAAAAGCAGAACAAAACTCAGAATAATTTCTCAGCAACACTGCCATTCAAGAATTTTGCTGTCTGCTTGGTGCTGTCAAAGTGGCATCCATGTACACTTGCTGGGCTGCAGCCAACAGCTTTTAATCAGACATCAATTCACCCTAAAGAGTAGGACTCATCCTCAGCAGGCACTGAAAATGGTGTATGTGACTGCCTATGGCTCCCCGCACTGTCTAAGGTCTCTGCAATTAAAGCTAACACTGGGAATGCTGGAGGCCATCCAGGAGCATCAGTTGTATTTTAACCGGGGCATAATGCGTGTGTGAAAGAAGCTGGAGAGCAGCAGGGTCAGAGAGGGCATACACTGAACACGCTGGGGAGAACCAAACTGGGTGCTTGTACCACCTCAAAAAGCCTGAGGAAGCGTGTCTGCCTCGCCCAGGGACTGAGCAACGGGAGGTGTGACCTTAATGACTGAGGCAAAACAATTTACAAAGCATAATCTGCACAGCCAGAGCTCAGAACTGACTGCAGTAAAGGGGACAGTAGAGCAGACAGGAGAGGTGTGGGGACATGGCCTATCAGGGATGGCGCAGCCGAGCTCTTCCCCCTCCATCCTTCTGCATAACACACTCAGGGTGAAAGGCAGGGAGTGCAGCTTCCATTGATGGGCATCACTGCCCTCCCAGGAAAAGCCTTTCCACACCTTCCACACTTTTCCATGAGGACAAATGCAGTTAGAGAAAACTAATGTCAGTAACTTTTAAAGGAGCTCGGTTTGTTGTTTTGTACAGCTACACTGCCATTCACATATTCTACTTGCAAATACAAGACTCTCTGCAGATGAATTTTAACTTCTAGCTTTGCCTAGAAAACAGAACTGGACAGACATTCTGTGGTGTCAGTTCACCTATAATGCAGAGGTGACAAGAGTATACTTAATAAAGAATAACTATGGCTATGTTTCATTACATCTGCAGATAAAAATTCCCAGGAAAACAAAGTGAGTTCATGTAGCATATATAACACAGTAAGGAATCTATCTAGCATTATAGATTGTGAGAGGCTATAGGAGACAGGAAAAAAAGGAAATATATATTTTTCCCATCACAGAGGATACACTTTCTCCTTCATTACTTTTTCTTCTCACATGTGGCATATCAATTATATTTTATGATTCCCCTGCAAAAAAACCCAACAAACCCACAAACCCTCTTCTCAGAAATGCAGAATGTCATTATGATAATTTCATTGCCATTTATTATATACAGTGCTTTTGAATTAAAGATCCCTTCCAGAAATAAATGCTGCAAACAAATCTTTCCTATGCCTATTGGAAAGGTGGAGCGCTGCCTGCTGGAAACACAGTAACATTGCTGAAGGAAGTTGGTGTTTATTTTGCCTAGGGATATTCTGTAATTGGCATTTCTAACCTGACTTTTAATCCATCGTTTTAAATTACTCCAAGAGTCTAATATTCCTCATTTGTATTC
Source organism: Eulacestoma nigropectus (assembly GCA_013397775.1). Classification (NCBI taxonomy): domain Eukaryota; kingdom Metazoa; phylum Chordata; class Aves; order Passeriformes; genus Eulacestoma; species Eulacestoma nigropectus. Next base: position 2,595,615 of record VZTE01000432.1, on the reverse strand, counting down.
AGTTGGGAAAGCACAGGGGTTTGTTTAAATCCATCAGAAAAATTCTCTGGGGATCGTGCATTGCTAGCATGTAACCAGATATTTATAATTTGCAAGACATTAGCTTGAATAAGTGATTTGGGTGGTTTTGAGAAAATGACAATGATGGAAGAAAGAGCAAGAGGAGAGATAAGCAATATCCTGAGAAAATTTTTCATCCTGGATGAAAACACAGGATACATTTGTTTTCTGGAGCTCTTCCAGACAAATGTTTGGAGGGAAAAAACATGTCTTGAGAGAGATTTTCATGGAACTCAGGTAACTATTGCTGAGCTAAGTAGGAGAAGTTGTTCACATAACCTCATTCTTTGGTTCTGCAGTGATGTTTTTTCTTCTTTTGAAGGCAACAAGCCATAATTTCTCTGCCCTGAAAAGGAAACTGGAATCTGAGCTCTGTGTTGCCACAGAGCTGCTACATATTTTGATGCATTTGTAGTCCAGGACTTGCATCTTACCTCAGAGTAAATATATATGACATTGGATACTGTGTGCTGTTTGCCTTTTTTTCCAGTCTGAATAAGCAAAGCAGAAGAAAGACTTGTACAATTTTATGTCTTACTTGCAGATAAAGATTAGATAGTTTTGACTGGCTCATCTTTATTTTTCATGCACTTACTTAATTGGTAAATAATAATTAACAGTCCCCAAGCTGTTCTTCAGCAGTATTTCCCTAGTATTAGTGGGAAATAACATGATTGGGAAGAGATTCAGGAAACGTTATGAACCAATGATTCCTGCAACACACATTTATTTCACCTTTGCCCCTCAGCAATTTCAACTTCCCAAACACTGCAGAATTTCCCATCAGTTCTAGCCTGGTCAAGACACAGTGCTGTCACATTGCTCTTGTTACTCAGTTTGGGACTATAGCTATCATTTGATATTTTATAAGATCATAAACAGGTTTATTTTGCCTCCATGCCATGAAAGAGTTTCTTTAGTGTCATATCTGCAGCTCTTAACTTGCAGCAAATATCCCAAAATACCATTCCATTCATCGCTGGAATTGTTAATAACAGAAAGTTTCAGTTCTAATTTAAAGGACTATAATTGCACCATCAGCTAGTATGTTTAAAAGTTTTGCATTGTGGAAATACGTCAAAACTATTACAACTGACAGGAATCAGAGAGAAAGGCATTCATCTCACCAAAAGGTAAAAATATAGTTACCATGTTACATTCATAAAGGACAAGGCTGTAGGCATGATGCAAGCTCTTCGTTCAAAGATACAAAAAATTACCTGATTCTCTGCAAAACTTCATTTCCTTTAACTCAAAACTTCTGCGTTTTTTTTTTTCCCAGAAAAAAAATCAAATGCAGTAGTTACATTCTCTTTAATGAGTAGAAGCTTAAAAAAAATTACATGCACAGTTAAGCACAGATATTCTATGAAAATAATCCATAGTTCAGGATGAAAGCAAGAACATTCTTTTAAATGCACATTTTCTTTAGCAGGCTATAGACTGTTGTCTTGACTGCCCTTCATATATGGTAATCAAGATAGATGTTGGAGATGTTACAAGAAAGAACAGTAAACACCAAAGAAAGTAACCTAGATAAATCTTCAGCATAAATAAACCTCAGTTGGTAGGGAGCCAAACAGAGTAATCAGCAAGCGACCTGCGTTAAATTAGGTCATACCCTCTCTCTTCTGTCATGAAAACAACTACTGTGAAAGACCTTTAATGTATTTAAAATCCCAGTGGATTTATTGACAGTACCTTTGTTTGGACCATGCCTGGTCTCTGGTCCCTCAAGTGCTCCAGGGTAGCAGCAATATCAATCTCTTTAGCACCTGCAACAAACCACAAATTGGGCTGAGTTCAGAGCACAAGATAATCCATGCTGCATCTGTCAATCTCTTGCTATCGGGTTCCCTTTGGGCTAACAGTCCAATTGAAAATTATTACATCCATCTCTCAGCAGACTTGGCAGGCAGCTGCAATTTTTGTCTTCATATAGAAAAATAAGAGGTTGGGGTGCCTTTTACCAACATTAATTCAAGATAAGCCAGAGAAAAGCAAATTCTTAAAAATGTCTCTGCACCTACAGCAGAATATATTTTGTGGAACCTAAGGGTCTGTCATGGCAATGCCACTGAGTGTCCCTCTGCCACTTCTAAGAGTATGCACTGAATTAAGGGCCTGAATCACACAGATTAAAGCTGTAAAAACAAGATGTAGGTGACCTTTTGTCACCTGCAGCTGACATTCAGAAAACCTGTCTGTGGCTTCCTAGTTCATGACCTGTCAGACCACCTTGCTGTGTGGTCACTGTTTCACCTGGCCAATCTATGGCATTTTCCTTCGGTTCTATTCCAGGTGTCTGGACACAGCTGCCCTGCAGCCATCGGCAGCACCAGGACCTGTGAAATAGGCGCAGACAGCCTGACTGCTGTGGGACTGGCTCCCTGCCCCACGCACATGGAGGAGCTTTCTTTTAATACATAAACTATGGAGATCAAAGCAAGACTAGAGAACTGAAGGGGACAGGGAGATGCTGATTTCTTCCTCAACTTCCTCCAGTGAAAGATATCTCAAGACCACCCTTCTCTTTTTCCTTAAGTGCCTAATCTGATGTTTAATGAAGGGATTGAGGGAACATCAGGATTTTGGTCCTTTCTGCATGAGTTTCAAGAGTAGAAGCCTGGCTGGAAATCCTTTGAGGTGCAAAGTTCACCTGCAGAATTTGTCCTTTCTTGTATCTGCTCCCTTCTGCATCTTGCAAGAACATCTCATGGTACCAAAGCACCAGGCAGATGGGCAGAGGGTCCTCCTAACCCAAGTGTAACTACCCCATCTCTGCTCCACTATGCCCTGATGCCCCGATTGGCTGTTCATTCTCCTAGGGCTGATGTGGGCCCATAGCTTCAGGAGCTTGGAAAGATGTTGGCCTCAGGTCTCTCCTCTTTTGTATATTCACTTTGACAACCATGTCATTGGATAGTTTATCAAGGGCAGGGACTGGCTACAATTCTGGAATCTGATCTATTTTAAAGGATACTCAGTGGTGTGCTCTGAAGAAGACTTGAGAGCCACCTTCCTAGGAATTTCCTGGGCCAGCCTGTGCTGATTTGGGACTTCCTCCTGGAAGCATTTAAATATCCCCAAATATTCACAGGGGTCTCAGTGGCCAACTTGTGGGCCATGCACCTAAAGCTTTGCTGCTGCAGTGTAACTTGTACACATATAGAACATATACTAGTTTAGTTCCCAGGACTGGATTTGGAGAATTGGACCCAACACTTAGCACTCTTCCTACAGCTCTTGTAATTTGGGGGCTTGTCTACCTGTAGTTAGGTTCATATCAATGTAAACATCATGCACCTCCTCATTTACCCATCTCAACTTTATAGCTCAGCACCATCTTTTAAAAAATTCAGAAAAGCAACGAATAGTGAATGATTTAATTTGGTTCCCTTGATAAAAGATATGAAATTATATTTAAAAATAACATCAGCTCTGCAAGAACAATTGTTTTGGAATATGTTCTTCAAATCACTGAAAATATGTTCTTCAGCTATATCAGAAATGGAAACAATTCATTCAGTAAATATAACAGTGACAACTCAGAAATGGTTTCTGACAGATAGTTTTGCTAATTACCATGGGTTGGGGCATTGCATGGCTTTTGCTCTCCACCCCTCCCTGGGATTTACAGGGATGAGCTTTGAAAAAAAAAATAGAAGGTTTTATTTTAAAATTAAAACCCCCCAAATCTCCTTACAACAGAGCAGAGCAATACATACTTACGTACGGTGTAAAGTCTGGTAACAGTGACAGTAATTATACCTTAAATCTGTTGCAGGTTTTGCAGTGGCAATTCATCTGGAATGCATCAGTAACGGTACCCTCTTCACAAACCCTAACACTGGTGTAACACAGTAGCTCTCTTCAGTGTTTACTCTCACACATACATATGCAATTAGGCGGGATTTTCCTGCTCCACCACAGCTGTGGATGGAAGCAGAGCTATGTGAGTACTACACATGCTTTACAGCCTCACTTGTAGCCTCGTTTGATTACCAGGAAATAAAATGTTCCAGTAGCATCTTGGTTCAAAGTAAGAGAAATTCTCTCTTTCAGAAATTCAGATATGAGAAAGACACTGTCATCCATGGACAAGGTTAACCAGTCCTGAGCTTCCACAGTGTACGCTGCAAGGATAAACCCAGAGGTCCTCCCACTGCATCGCAGGCTCAAATACCCATGACTGTGAACATGTATGACCCCCCACCAGCGAGGGACAATCTTTATTTGAAAACACTATTGAAAATTTATTTCTATCAAAATTTAGTTGAAAATACTCTAGCCTCAGGACAAAAAGAGAAAAGGTTCACCAAAAGACCTAGTTACATTCTTTAATGGCTAGACAGGCTTCTGAATTTACCTTTGAAAGAGTTAATTCCTCCATTTCTGTGATGCAGATTGCAGGCATTTACTAGTGAACTGATGTCTGCTTTTTTGACATGACTAATAGTATGAACAACACTTGATTACAAATCCTGATTTAGCAAAACACCAAAGCATATGCATGCACTGGAGCATAAGAACAGTCCTAGTGGGCTGGTGTGCTTAATGGGAAGCTTTTTCTGAAGTGTTTTGTCAGTAAAGTCCCTAAAACAACCATTTTTACTGACCAGTGTCCCCAGCCCACGGGTTGTGATCAGCAGGTCACCCAAAAGCATTTCTGATGTCCTCAGCCATAGGTAATTTTAAGGAAAAGTAGAGCAAATCAAGTCTTGTTGAGATGCCATTGGGTTAGAGACAATCCAAAGCAGAGACATGGATTGGTTTGCGACACCCTTTTTTCCACCTCTGAATGCTGTGGATACTATGGTGATGGGAAGTACATAAGTGCCTAGAGAGACAGATCAATGAAACTTAGTGCTGCAAAGACAAGACACTGTTTCAGAAGAAAAACATCTCGGGACAAGAAAATTTACAGGACAAGAGATGAAATCAGTGGCATAGGAAAACACCAGCATGACTTGTTCTCTCGCTACATGAGTAAGCCTCTCTTCCTCCTCTGCATCTACACGTTCTGCATCTATTCCCTTATTGTGACTAAAACAAATATGTTTAAATATATATTGCTAGTCCCCTATTAAATCTCAATTTGTCAGAAGGGCTTTTTTCTGTTCAAGCTTAGGCTACTCTGCTGCTGTATTATGTAAATTCAGCTCACTACCACTGGCATGTGCAATAGTCTGTAGAAAGTTTTCTGGTGACAGACACAGATAAAGAAAGAGACTTTCAAGGCACAAAGGAAGGTCTGAACCCAACCTGTCTTCACAGGTGAGAGGAGCTCAGTGTTTAATTGCAGCGTGAACTTTCAACTCTCTTTGGAATTATTTTGTTGAAATCTGACACAAATTCAACACTTTCTTTGCCACGCTGAGGCTTTCTCTTTAATCTGGGAGTACAACAGTATGGCATAACATTCTACAGTGCCCGATAAAACTTTATTTATGCTTTTGAGCCATTTCAGGTGACAAAAAATACAGCATATGCTACATTACATTGGGAGAGAGAGATATTGCATCTAAGGACATTAGGGTCAAGTCATGCTCTTACTGAGATGGCCACAAAATATCCACACAGTGCTAAGGCATTTTAAACATTGCTTATCTGGAAAGCCCACATACAAACTAAATTTGATGCGGTGGTTTAGAGCAAAAGCTGAAAGAGCTTGATCCACTGATTCCAAGGACATCCAATTATTGGAAGTGTTTTGCTTAGGCTACTAAACTATTAAGTCCAGTAACAGATGCAGACGTCAATTTATTGTCATACAACAAATAATCCAGAGGAAGGGGTTTAAAAATACTAGGCTGGAGAGCAAGTGACATTTGGAAAAGAAAACAAAATATGTCAAAAAAGCATTATTTTCTATCTTTTCTTCCCACCAATATATATGTCTGCTACTGGTTTCAGAAGCTAAAGAGATGGGTAAAAGAAGAAGCATTTAAACAATAAAGAACTGCCTTTTCACCTTTTGGCTGTATTTTACTCTGCAGGGAATAAATTTGGGTTGTGTTTGTGACAGGCTTTTTCACAATAGATTTCATTGCTTGTTTTAAATGAACAAACAAATGTAACTTAGTGTGAGATTGAGCTAATATTGTACCAGCAGTATTGTGAAAAATGACTGTGCTATGTGCTATTTTTTTAAAACAGAACATGCATTTACAGTAATTCACTGTGAGCCAGATACTGCCAGCCTTCCCCTGCCCCTAGCAGCTCAGTGAGCTGGCTGAGTAAATACCTCTGAAAGCGCTTCCACACCAGTGCAAGCCAGATTTTAACTTCAGTAATTAACTATCATCTTCCTAAAGGCTTGAAGTGTTCACAGTGAGTGCACAACAACCCACATCAGGAACATTAACTGGATAAACTAAAAGAAAACAAGAGAAGATGCAAGCTGAATGATATTTTGCCCCCAAGGAGAGAAGCGGTTTCTGAAGTTTAGGGTCATATCCTTTGCAACCTCTCTCTCCCCTCAGGCATGAATGCAGGATGCACACTGGCACTTAACAGCTGGTGCTTCTGATTAGCAGATCTCAAGGGGTTAAAGTGTTTGCCCTTAGACAGTCGTGTAAGTGGAGTATCCAGCATGTCATAAAAACATGGGTAAATTCCCCCTTTTTCCTGCAGTAAATAATGACCCAGCCTAATTCTGCTGCAATAGGCTCCATGAGGTGACCAGCAGCTCACAATATTTAAAATCACCATGAATTACCTAATGTTAGTTTTATGACTATAATAACGAAAGCTTCCCTCTCTTCTCATTCCCCTAGACATGGCAGGGGACCTATTTTGCTAAACACAAGACACACGAGAAACACTCAGTGGAGGATGATCTCTTCCACATTGTAGCAGTAATGCTGTCACTGTGATGGCATAGAAATATGACAATGTTTGTCAAGAGGGGTAACTTCCATAAATGTATCAGCTGGGAAGAAAAAATGAAGGCATATCATTAAAAAGTTTTTTTCAGGTTCAGCAAACGACAGAGTTTGTGCATCTGAAAATGCGCCAGGTTGGTTTTTTTTTTCAGTTATATGAACAATCAGCATTTGTTACATAAATGCATGAGAAGTTTTAGCTTAATTAAGGTAATCTTTGAGATTTTTATGTAATAGGCTTGAACATACACTGAAAGCTAAGTCAAAAGTTCTATTTTATTCAGTACTAATGAAAAGTGCAGTGTAGATTCTGTGAGACTGATAGAATTTTATATTAAAGCTCTGTCTTAAAAGGAATATTTTAGATTCTAGATGCTCTGAATTTTCTGTGTATTTATAAAAATAAAATGATGCTTAAATACTTCATCAAAGCAGTTATTTGTGGGGGGTTTCTTTTTAAATAACCCAAACTGAAGAGTTTTCTTTGTGAATGTTTCACAAATACATTTCGCTCATAAATATTAAATTAAAAAGGATTTTTCTAGTTGGGAACAACTTTCAGATCTACCGGCATAGATCCTCAAAAGGACATGATTATAACTCTGCAGAATGGCTATAAATTTGTTACTGTGAGTCCTAAAGGATAGCTTGGTCATTAGGGGGTTATGTTTAGATGGATTTCAGTTATCTTCCAGACTGAGACTTTGACTTCCTGCACCACTTGGGCTAAATCATTAAATTCACCCTATGTTTCACACCATCATTTATAAAACGAACCATTTTTTTCCTACCTAATGAGCTGTTATGAAAGCAAGTCCATTAATGATTATAGGGTACTTGGACACTAGAGAGGTGGAGACCTAGATAGATCCTCTTATTTTTTTTTCCAATACCCTTTGCACCTCTCTCAGCCCTCTTTCTGTTCTCCTTGATCATAAAGTGATCACAATACTGAATATATGAGGTAGGAGTCACGGTGGACAGTTGTAAAGGGGGCGTTATTAGCACCTTTACCATTTCTCCTTAAGGAAATGATGAGGAATGTGTGGGAATGAGCATTTATCCCAACAGAAAAAAAAGGAGTACTAGGGGAATACAGAAATGACCTGTCAAATGCCTTTCTTTTTGTAGCAGAATATATTGAGCTTAATTCTAGTCAGATATTACCTGCCGAATGCATATTTTTATATTTATTATATTGTATAGATTTCTAATTAGGCCTTGAAGGGCAAAGAGACTTGTTAGCTCAGATTAAAAACTGGCTTGTTAAAGTCTTGAAGGAAGAGTCCCTAATACAGTTCTTTATGCTGCTGTTGCTAGAAGCTGAATAAGATCCAATTAATATTTGCAGGATGCTGCTGATCAGCAGCCTTTAGCCTCGGATCATGCACAGCTCAGTATTTCCAGGCAGCCAGGAGTGCAGTGGAAGATTCAGCTGTAACGTTGGGAAACAGCAAAAATACACCTGAGAAAGAAAATAAGGGGAAACAATACAGTGCCAGTGAGGACACCGAGCTGTCTCATCACAGTGTGTCTGTGTTTAGGAAGAATACAAGTGTTTGTCATGTTTGGGTGATGGCTGCATGACTCATGTCTAAAAGTGATGCGTCATGGTCAAAGCAAACTCGCACGCAGCGGCTTTACGCTGCCTTTCTTCCCTCCCCATGTGAAGACTGACAAAGAGGCTTTCTTGGGTTTACTACTGGATTTTCTGGCCCTTTTCTGAATTCAGCTTTGCCACAGCAAGGGAACAGACAGTGAACTATGGAGACCAAAGGACAGACAGTAAATAGATCCAGGTCTGTCAGCAGCCTAATACACAAACATATCCATCTATACTTCTGTCTGCCATAGTGTATAGAGACAGAGTGGGCTCTCCGGGGAGTTAGGAGGGTAAATCAACACTCATGGACTATTACACAGCCATGCTGTTTCCAACGTCTAATGTAGCTGGACATAGCACAGATATGCTGTAGATTTGCATATCTCCTAAAGCCCTACATGCCTCCAGCTTCCCACTGACAGCTTCTAAAGGAAGGCTCGTGTAGCTGTCCCAGCAAGTGCTTGCCCCATTGAGTACTTAATGTCGCAGCAAAACATTTAATCACACCATATGAGGGGCAAACTCAATCTGATTAAAGAGAAAAGGGTCATAACTAGGGGGAGTGTAACACCACTTCTTCACTGACCATTAGTTTTAATGGCAAAATGGTAATATTTACTAACTAGCTTAGTCTCAAAGGCCCAACCTCATCTCATCTACTCCAGCCATCCTTGAAGTTTGAATTGGAGTTAGTCATCTCCTCTCCCAACAGCTAAGAGAGAGAGAGGGTAAGCTCTGATGGGCAATTCATTTGCCTGAGAATTATCCTCTAGAGGTGTGTATCGTTCTCCTTGATGACTGAGGAGACCCAGACAACTAGGTTAGGTGAGATGCTTAACACTAGATGTTTTATATGCCTAAAGTTAGCTGGAATGAACCTGGTCTGAAAAGAGCTGAGTTTCTGCTCTTCACTTCCGGACTCACAACTGCTAGAATCTGCTAAATCTTATGGTGTTTGAGATCCGTGTTTTGTGTCTGTAGCCTTCCTTATTTCCCTCACCTCCATATTTGGCGATTTTGAGGGAAATCACAAAAGAAAGGCAACATGGAACCACAATGCAAAGATAAACCAGCAGTATAGTGTAGTGATAGCCATGGAAGTGAAAAATGTGTCATATGAGTAACTCCTGTTTGTATAATGCTCTGCTGCAAAGAAACAAGAGTATTTTCTTCCTTCAACTTGCACTAAGTGTCTACTAAATTAGAAACACTTGTTAAGTATTAGAGATAAAAAAGAGAGCTGACCATCAGGTAGAAACCACAAACAATAAAAGCAATTTTCATTTGTAGTTATCCAGATTGCTGATGCTGTAGCTGCTGGAGTTCTGCTCTTGGCCAGGAGGATCATTTGACACTTTTCACGGAAAGAGAAAAGCGTCCGCAAAATCCTAGTGAGGGATACACTTTTAAAGATAACGAAAAAGATTAATGTATTCAGGTTGGCATTTTCATTATAAGCCTATTCACTCTTTGAGATGAACAAAATCTGTGTGCATGTGTGTGTAGTTAGGGATGGACCCAGCCTACACCTGAGTCAGTGAACTGTCTGTAATTTCAGACAAAATACGTAAGTGCTTCTGTGCACCTAACAACAACCCAAATTAAAATTTCGTTACCTTAATTAAAAAGAAAACCGAACAAAAACAACTTCAATGAAAGTACCCAATGGGCAAAGCAAGCATGTAAGTGGGGAAGGGAGTGCTTAAGGCAATAAAAGATAAGTAATTAAAATTATTGTGACAGTCATGCACACACAGAGTATACATTACATATATGCGTTACATAATGTGTTATTGCTTACACAATTTATATTAATACTTGAAGACTGCATGTAATAAATGTAGAAATGTGATATGGCTTTGTCAGTACGCAATCCAAAGGAAGGTGACACTGAAGATGAAGACCTAGGCACAGTCTTGTATTTTAAAAAATGATAAGGAAAAGAATGCTAAGTTTTACACTGATTTTAACAGCCTTGGAGGGACAAAAATTCACTGCTGACATGTCAGTTTTTAAGTTAATATCCTTTGTCAATGCAGAAAAAACCATGCAGAAACCACTCACTGTAACTGAATGCAAATGGATGCTAATTTGAGGACCAATCCTTCCTCACTTCCACTGTATGTGAGAATTGTCACATCGCATTCTATACACAATAGGAATTGTTTCTCTTTTACAATTAGATTTTCTCCACCCTCCCTAGAAGTTAAAAGTAAAATGAATATGCCTAAATTACTACAGAAGAATTGCTAAAGAAATGGAAGGTAATGAGTTTTATTCCGTATGGGGTAAAATATCCCATAATCACCTATTGTCACTCTAGAAAATACCAGTGCACACATTTAAATTCAACTTACACGTGCGTGTGCAGATACACACACACACACACACACACACACAAAGCACATACAGAACAAGTATTGTGCATATGCTGTTACTTCCTACTAACAGGTGTTCCCCAGGATCAGCTCCCATAGCATTTTACACAATTTGCTTCTTTTAGTATCTCATCCAGAAACTCTGGGTAAATTACCTGAAAGGCAGTTATCTCCATGTGCTGAATCAAACACAAACGAAGTTAAGATGCTTATTGCAAAAATGACATTTATGAAAACACACCTCAGTTGGCCTTAAAAAAATCTTGAAGTCCCCTTTGGAAAAGACGCATTTTCTTTCCAGGAGACACAGAAGTAGCTCACCTACATTAATCTATTAAATTGTAAGAACTACATTTTACATTACTTTCATTTTACGTTGCATGTAGGTGGTAAAGCTCTCACAAGACAGTACATGGAGTGACCTGAATAAAAGATGCAACTGTTATGGATTCATTCTTTAACAGAGTTTATCCATAAAAGTGACCAAACTGGTCCAGCTATAAAAACTGTGGAATAACTACACTTTAGCTACCAAACTGTACCCTTTACAGCCAAAAAGACCACCACTGGACAATTGAATACTTCTCTGCTGCATGAGATTAGCTACCGAAAAAGAAATGGTTTCACTCTCTGTATATAAACCTCCTTTTCCAAACATGTGCCCAGCTGCTTTCAAACCAGTAGCACAGTACTTCTATGACCCAGCTTTTTCACTTCCCCATATCCTAACCTACCCATTGTGTGAAAAAATGCCGCCCAAATTCCTTATCTGCTTGTCTCCTCCTTAGTTTCAGTCAATGACCGCTTGTTTTCAAATTAGGCACTATCTCAAGCTGCTTATTGACATCAATACATTTCTTCCAGGGTCTTCTAGCGTTCTATGGGGACCCCCCTTTGTGCTCCCTCTCCCAAGGAATAGCCCATGTCTGATCAGTCTTTCTTCACAATTCATTTGCCCCAAACCCTGGATAATTAGGATTGCTTTCTACCATACTTTCCTACTCCCAATTTGTTTCCAATAAAATCCTTAGAATAGCAAACAACTCAAGAAATATGGCTCTTTTAGGGTAATCCCTAGCCACTAAATTATGTAAAAAAGAAAAAAGATAAAGATATTGTATCAATAACATTTGCTTTTTGCTTGACGTCTTTATATGCCATAAAGGAAACCATCTAAAAATGCAGACCATACAACATACAGGGGGAAACATTAACCAAGAACACCTTCCCCATGGTCACTAATTCATTTCAGAACAGAAGCTTGTAGAACATGCTACATTTTTATGTTCTTCTTATGAACTATTAATTGATGACTCCCTACAGGCAATAACATGTGAAAAGCTTTAAAGCATCATATGTCCAAATGTGTTTTTCAAAGGAAATAAGCACTGTTTTGAACAGCTTTTTCTGAATAGTGAGAGTTTGCTGAGCGTCTCAGGCTGGACCGTGAAAAACTATCCTATACATTCCCTATACACTTCTGCATGTAGCTGGGGGCCCAGCTCTCATTGTGATTAATTATCTGCCGGGAAAGGCTGCAAGAACGAGCACTATTTGCCTAATTGTGTTTCCAGGGTAACTCATTACATAAAAGTTACAATACATAAATGCAGCTCATTTGAAAAACCGGCCTTATAACATACGATATGTTTACATGGGCACGAGGAACTTCCTTTGGAAACTGAAATAGCAGCATTTCAGATTTATGTGGTTGGCATTACTGCTGCTGAGAACTGAGGCAGTCTTGTGGATAGCACAACAGTAAACAAAGCAAATCTCAATATTTTGGCTCTGCATTTTTTTTTCTGTGTTCCTAGAGATAATAATCTGTCTCACTCAAATCTCAAAGACCAGCCATGAGATTAATTCAAACGTAGACCTTGAAAACAATTATATTTTTAAGTCCTGAATTTTTCTGCTGTAAATTTTTCTCCAGAATACCATCTATTTCTAATCCCACTTTTTGACCCTCTTACCTTTAAAAAAAAAGAAAAAAGAAATCTCCCATTTACACTATATATTCTCTCAACCTCTGTATGAAATGTAGTATGTTAAATTTTATTTTCATGGGAGAAGCTGGATCCTGGGCTGAGGAAATATTCCCTCATTCACCAAAAGCATGTCAGAAATAGTCAGCTCTAGACCTATATCAGCGCAACTGAACAGCAGAATTTTCTCAGACTTTGCATAAGGACTCAAAAAGAAGCAGATTGAATCCATTTTAACATGAGTATGGGCAAGCATTTCCTTTCATAAAATCCTTTCAGAGAGGAGCTAACCCCACAACTTCATTATGATTGTTAAATCCACACAGCAGATAAGCAAAACCTCAGCAAGGGTTCAGATTAGCCCAAATCATTTGATCACGATGAGTCAGAAGGCGAATTAAGGAATCTTTTGTTTTGCCTTAAAATGTCACGGTATAAACCGCATCTGCTCAGGAGCTGACTCACAAGACCCTCAGACAATAGGGTAGCAGGGGCAAGGAAAGGACTTGGGGAGATAACCTCCGCAGCCAGCCCAGGCCAGAGTGTGTGTGCTCATCAATTATAATCCAAGCTTTTGAATGCAAGAGAAAAAACCATTGGTACAGCTTTGCTAAATCGAATCTTTTTTGCTGGGTTTTAGAATTTGGAAATCAATACTTTAAAAGGATTTTAAAATTCATATTCGCCTTCCCTTTGACTCATCTTGTTTCAGCTAGTTCAAACACAAGAAAATGGATGGTCAGCAAACCCTAAGCAGCTGCTGGCTGGATTAATATCTAAAAATCAAACTATTATCTGCACTATCCAAGCCTCTCAGTTCAGAAAAATGAAAGTGGGAAGACTCGTAATCTCATTTTTTTCTTTTTTTTAATTTTCTTTTTCTTTTTTTCTCTCTCTCTCTTTTTTTTTTTTTTATTGTGCCAGAAACACTCAATAAAAATGTCTTGCAATATATCACACTTTTAGTCACTACAATAAGCCTGCAGGAAAGACATGAAATGAGAAAATTCTCAACTTTTCTCTAGATCACACAAAAAGAAAAAAAAAACTGATCAGCTCAGCATTACTGTGAGTTTAGGGTGAGGAAGGAATATCAAGTAGTCTAAATCTAAATCATCTTATCTTCCCTAGTAACAAAGGATAAAACTTGTAAATACATCAAGAATGTTGAGATTCTCAACAGAAATCAGCCTCAGAAAAACAGTCCCCATCAAAAATCCAGCAAGCATTGTTATCTACAGAAACAATCCATTACCATTTTCTGTATTTATTTAAATCATGAAAAGGCACATGGGCTGAACCAAATTGCTTCCCAGCTTCTAACTCAAAACTAAATCTTGTCCTAAGATGGCTGTTATGGAAACGAGAGGTGATTTGGTGACTGTCTTAAAACTGTAACACCCATGTACAAATAGTTATCATAGTTAAAGAGGTATAATAGTTAAAACATGTTAAATAGTATTTAAATATGTTAATGTAAGGCCAGATTTAACACTGTTTAGTTTTTCTTATTGCTTTGATGGGTATAGGATCAGGGTCTCTGCATATCACAGAATCATAGAACACCAGGTTGGAATGGGACTTCAAGGATCATCTAGTCCAAACTTTCTAGGCAACAGCATAGGAAGCTAGGAAGAAAAAAAATTACAGTAATAAACTACGTGATAAATAGCTACATTAATTATTGGAACAACAAAACAAAAGGATATACTTTGCATTGAAAACTTCCTCCTGACATGACACAGGAATGATAGCTCTGGATAGACACTGCTGCTCTCTGACTGTTCCAGTATCTCAGATTATTTAATGTGGCTGTTTGGAGTAAGTGCACAGATGCAGTCATTTCATTTACTGCAAGGACACTGAAATTCATTAAGAACCTCTCCCAATAGCAAATCTGTCCCAGTGGCCCTGTGAGCTCCTGCACATCTTTCCACCAGCTCAATTCACCCCCCAAGTACACGATGGGAGCATTTCTGCCCTCGGTACCAACTTTTACTGTCCTGCAAGTGCCCTGAGCCAAGACGCTTTACTTCTTTAAATTTTCATTCCTTAAAATTCCCTTCATCAAAGGGGTTGGGGCCATCAAACTGATGTGGCAGATGTCAAGCACAAAATCCTCCCCAACTTGATTTCTTTTCCCCTGCTTTGGGCTTTAGGAACAGGTCCCTTGTTGGTGGTTTGCGGCATCTAAAATAATATGAGGGCTGGCAACAGCAGGACAGCAGAAGATATGAATTTATAACGTGTTTAATAGACTAAGTGTTAGCACTAATTCAATGAGCAGTAGAAGAAATTGTAAATGACAAAGGCATTTACAGTTAACTGTCTAAGAGAATGCAGGGAAGTAAATCATTACATGAAAAAGGAGCTCCTTTGCCCAACCTACCCTATTAAAGACCCCACTAAAGAGCCAAGGCATTTATTGATTGCTTTCTACTTTCCCACTGCTGAAACTAAGTACTCCTCTATTTACTTTGATTTAAAAATGCATTATTGTCTACTTTCTAATAAACCAGACCATGGAACAAGAAACTCAAATTATTCTAAGTTTATTCTTAAAAGTCTGTGGTGGTTTTTTTTTGGTTGGTGGTTTTTTTTTGGGTTGTTTTTTTTTTTTTTGAAAGACTGAAGGCCTTAATCCTTAAAAGCCTTTTTGAAAGAAGGGTTCCTCGATGCTGGCCCTGCAGCTGGGCCCAGATTGAAAGTGCACTTACATTTTTATGTTCAGCGCTGAAGGACTCTGAAGTTAGCCCTCGCACTGCACATAAAAGCTTTGGAAAGGGCATTCTTTGCCACTCGTGCAATTCATTCTCTAAGAAAAGGAAATGGAAAGAAAGATTTCATGTCCAGGGCTTCAGGCCTTTGATCATTTGATGAACATTGGATCCTCAACCTGGGCCTCCAGCTTCTCAGGCCAGACAAAGAGGGCCCCGGCCGCACAGGCTGGGCCGCGGCTCCCGCCCGAACAAAACCTTTGGCGGCCGCACAGTGTGACAGCCTGGGAAAGGCCCACCTCAGCAGGGCTGAGATGCCCGCTCTGCCCTTTGATCTTTCATTTAAACTCCAGCCAAAGCACCAGGTCAGGGGATTTCGCGTCACACACCCCCACGGGCAGAGGGGAGCAGGTCAAGAACAAAATGGGGGTGACCGATCTCCAAAAAGCCCTGTGACGCCTTTCTCTGGCCAGTTTCACATGACTTGTCTGGCATTGTGAAGCGCTAAGCCCACACTTAAAATGGAATTTGACATTACATGGTACAATGGAGTCAATAAATGGCATTCTTCAGTGCTTTTACAACAAAGTCAACCCTCCCTTAAGTGGCTGAAAGCCCCGAGCTAGAAAATACTTCTCATTTACTCCTTTATGCCGATAAATTGCATATACTTTAAATCTAGTTTTCATTATGGCTTCTCTCTGTTGATGGCCGAAATGAGTGAAAAAACACTTAACAGAGGTCTACATTAATTTTACGATGTACCATTGCTTCTATTTTTAAGGTCTAGGTTGTCACGTGGCAAGTAACAAGCATTGGAAATATCTCCATATTCCTTCACAGAGCAAAAACCTATTTTCCAACGAGCATGAAAAACTAATCTCATCCCACTGAAAAATTTATTTTCAGTACAGCGCAAAGGAGAAGGCAAACATACAACTTCTTTTAGCATCAGTGGCAAGTTCCACATGATGCTTGCGGGCAGAAAATTCAGTCCATGTTTGATGAGATGTTAACAGAATCTGGAGAGAAAAAAGAAAAAAGCTAAAATCTTCTTTCTAAAGGGACCGGATGCCACTGTGTCCCAGAGGACTGGAATATTCAGGATGCAACAGCAGATGACTGCAAAGCATGGAGAGAATTTTTAAATTACATATAAAAATATGTCTGCGTTAGAAGATCTTCAACAAAAACTGTAAAGTGATTAGAATTCAAAGAACTAAATATTGTTTCTCTCTGTAAATTAGTATGTTTTTACAAGTAATCCTTTTTCATTAAATACATGTGTGCATAATGCCAGATGTGGCTTAAGAACTCAGGTAAAGAATCAATAAAGGCAAATTTCTTTTTGCTTATTTGGTCAGGTTTACATGCCCACTCTCACCCTCCCTCCTTCTGAAGACAGTATCAGTATTAAAAATTTGTTTAGTTCTAACAAAGATTATTTCAGGGTATTTCAAGTACTTCCCACCATGAACAATTTACCAATCAAGAAAAAATAAAGGAATGGTCCCAATCTCTAGAGAATCTATAGATTGTTCATTTTAAACCAACAAGTTTATGTTTAGTTGACAGATTATTTCCCACATCATAAAATTATGTATCACAGATGAGACTTCGAAGAAACAGAAAAGTTAAATACATTGTTCAATATCAAACAGATAGTGCCAGAACTGGCAATGGAGGTTTATTTTCAGTCCTCTGTCCTGTCCACTACAGTCTTTTTCCTGCTAAGAAACAAATCTGTGCCAGACACGAGGCCCTGGCTGGCACCAGCACTTCTACATGCTTTGATGGCAATGGGCAGCTCCAGAAAGGAAAATAATCACATCTGACCGTCATGGTGAGGCAGGTGACAAGGGGAATGGGCAACAGCTATGACAGAGCCCAGAACGTAGCTCCTGTAACCACTAAATTAGGGTTGTACAGCCTCAAGGCATCTCTTCTAAAAACTGTAATAACTATTTTAAATGATAAATTTAAAAATTCAAATACTTCTCAACAGCACAAACACACCTCTCATTCACAAAGCATTTGCGTTAGGTATGAAAATAAAACTACAGAACATTCAGGAAAGAGTACAATTTGCCTCTAATTTATTCTCAGATTTTCTGTGAATATTGCTCCCCCACTGTTGTCATGGCAACACAAGCACATCTTTCAGTACCAAGGAAGTAACAAGCCTTTCGATTCTCACCTTTGGCCATTTTATTGAGAACCATGTCAATTAGAATGTAGGTTCCACTTCTTCCCGCACCATCGCTGCCAACAGAAAAGGAAAAAGAAAAAATGAAGCCTATCAGTGTGCATCTAGACCCAGCATGAAGGTACTTGCCCTTAATGTTATAGTGTTACACATGGCGGGAGGGGAGAGAATGAGGGGTTAAAGGAGGGTACTGAGAGGAGAGAAAGCTTGCACTGAATAAACACAAGCTGGTTGTGGAAGATTAACTACTACTCTGCATGGATAACAGGGCTTTGTTTTGATTTTTTAAGCCAAGTTGTGTTTATGCAAGAAAAGCAATTTTAAACAACAGTGAAAAACCCTAAATCAGGATACCATTTCTGTTCAAAAAGTGTACCTATAGTGACATTACAGTCACTTGTAAATTAGATCAAGAACTCACAGTAACTTTGACTAGAACATTATCCAGAATAGTCAAAAATGCTGTGGATTGCATTTGAACACAGTGGTCAGAGGGAATGCAGAGACCTGTTCAAGAACAAATATTTGACTACTGAGGACTGCACTCTTTCTTCACTATGTATGAATGGTTTGTTTTTGTTCTGTGCCTTTCCCTTTAATTCTTCCCTAGTAGCAAGGACCAGAAAAAATATTATCCTGTAATTCCAAAGAAATAGCTTTAACTTTTGTGTATCAATAACCCTTCCTCAGAGATGTGAGACCAAGCCTCAGGAGGGGGAAAGCTCCCTAATCTGAATGCAGCTTGTGTCCCTTCCAGAGAGCAATGTGTAATTGCCAGCGTGATGCTCTTTTAGAGCTGCTGTTAGCAAACATAATTAAGACTTTAAGTAAAAGCTTTTTTTCTTTCCCTCCCCAAAATTTTTACAAAGGTGCATGTGTGACCCATTAGACTGGTATGTAGTTTTATTAATTAAGCCATTATTTTTACTGATAGCTCAATTTGTGTACAAGAATTAACAAGAAGAAAAGTAATAGAACAGCATGAAGCACGTTATTGCATTCTGTTTACAGGCAGGCTATGAAACTTAATTTCTGTAGACAAAGATTTTTTTCTTTCAGTTACTAGATCACTGTTCAGAGAAAAGGAGTTAGTGGTAATAAGTTTTTTTTTCTCTGTCTATGAAGGGAACAAAGACACAATCTTATTAGTTAAGCTGAATAATGAGAGACAAGACAGCAATCAGGCTCAATAAAAACAAAAACTGCTGAGCTCATGGTAGATATTTCCATCCATCACAGTAAGGAAAGAGCGAGAAACTTGAAGGCTCTTCATTGTGCAACAAATCCTTCTTTTCTCAGGTTTCCTGAAGGCAATGCCCTCTGGAGCATTCAGCTCCTTGCATCCTCACTCGGCTGAGCCACACATGAGAAACACATCCCCTCCCTCCTCCCTCCCATCCAAAGTGAAGTGCCACATGGCAAACATCTTAGCCTCTTAGCAGGGCTGTTTTTCTGTCTTCATTATCTACAAGGATATTTTTGATAAATAAGTGCAACATTTTCCTTAAAATTCAGAACCTCCAATGGCAAAATCCAACATTAATGTTATTATGGTAAACTTTTCCATTGAACTGCCTGACTGCTTTCGTGTGCGTCTATCACACTGTCAGGCCTCAAAATACTCTTAAAGGATTATTCAATCTCTGGGCAGGTTTCCACTCCCTGACACTGCCCTCTTCTTACCATGATCTCTAAAAATAAGCAAAGAAGAAATAAAACATAATTGAGTGTTAATAAAATAAATCAGACTAAATTTGGAGGGCATGCAAAGAACATCTGTAATTTTGAAGGAGATGCATAAAATTGAAGCGCTACTTATACTAGAAAGTGTGGCCAGACATTGTTAAGTCATGGCTCAACATCTACAAAATCAAATGAAAGGATAATTTTATTATGAAAACAGATCCTAAGTATTAAATAGCGTTAAAACTCCGTTGAATTATACTTAATACTTTTAGCCTACCTCACTGTTTAGTGATTCAAGTGAAGCTTTAATTTGCCCACTTTATTTATATCTATGTTAAATCTTACACATACAGATCTCTCTAAAGCTATTTTAGAAATTGTACTTGCCTGCAATGAACAACTACTGGACAAGAGCGACCCCTGTAGCACTTGTTTACTTTTCTGAAATAAAACAGACACAAAAAATTAATTAAGCATATTATATACTGATCCTTTAGCCAACTGTCAAAAATAAGCAATAAGAAAACACAAATATTGCTGACTTTTAAAGAAATACTTAGGTTGATATTTTCCTAATATAACAAGCTGTTAGGTAGGTAATCTTGTTTAAAGTTTGATTCTGCTTTGCTGCTGCAGAAATCCCAGAAAACATTCCATTATTACTGTTGTCTGGGCAAAATAAATGAGCTGTTTTCTCAAGTGGTTCATGTCTTAGCTCCAAAACTAAGATTATCTTGAGATGCTTTAATTTTGAAACAAACTTTGAGTTCATGAGGTTGCTCAAAGAAATATCAAGGGGCATCAAACTGAATACAAAATTAAAAAGGCTATTCCACTACACTTTGTACAATGTGTGCTAATTTGTAACACCACTTCTTCCCAGAAAGGCAAATGCCAAATCTCCTGAAATGCTTCTTAAAAATTCTAAAATGTAATCTTATTGTAGTAAAAATAACTAAACCCATCAGTAAGCTTTGGTTCTACTGCTTCGGTTCTACTGCAAAAGTGTTATATATTTAATATTTACACATTGTTGTCTTTGACAGCTTCCTGGTTAAACATTCTCAGTGGCAAGAGAATGTAAGTGAAATCAATCAATAGAAGTACAGCCAGAGAACAGGTCAGCTGATATGTAAACTCAGTGAAGGAATTAACTAGTGCTGAAGCAAACCAAGGTACTCAGTCTAAGAATAGAGCCCACAAAATTGGCTTAAATATATTTAAATTGCCTTACAAAAACCAAAATCCCAAGCCCTCTCTTTTGCTCTAGGATATATTTTGCATGTCAAGTACATTACAGGCCAAAAACCCATAAAATATGCACACATATGTTAACAAGGCAAGATGAATAAAGGCTAAAATGGGAAAGCATTGCTTCAAGAAATCAAAACCTTTCATTCAAATTATTTGATGAGGTGTTTGAGTTTACTGGAGCTAGAAAGTGTCCTATAAAATCATTTCATAGGGCAGCTTCCAAGGGGTGCCCAGACCCTCTAATATTCCCCAGCTCAGTGTAAGTGCTACACAGGATCCTGATCACTAAACTGAAGGGAGCTGCTGAAATTTGACAACAGTGGTGTGATGTTATTATGAATTTTAAAGCATAACTAACCTACTGAATCATTTAGTTCTTGGCTGTTCATCTATTCACTAACATCTGTGCTGTGAAAACATGCACATATCTTTAAACACTGCTTACAGTATAGCCTGAAGATGCCTAAACTTCTGACAGGGTGCTGGGATACCTGGAACTCAACCCAAACAGGCTATGGAGGTATTGGTGATATCCCATGAAACCATGTTTTCACATTCTTCTTTTTGTTACTTAAGATTCTAAGCAAACTTGAGAACAATATTAAGTTCGTGTAGGGATTCCCTTTAAACATTTGAATTCAGGAACTTTTCACAATTCTTACTCTCTTGCTTACTTATGTAAATCATACTTGCAGAGACATTCTGTCTCTATTTATATTCCCTGGATGTAAGTAATTAATGCAGTAGAACAATGTTCTTATTAAATAAGTGGTAAGTCATTGAGAAGCACACGAATTCAGAAGTTAAATGTCCATAAATACATCTATATGCAGGCAGTACCAAGTAAAACTTCAATGACTTGGGCTGCAGCAGAGTTTTCACATGAATGAACCATTCAATTCTTGATGGTCATATCTTGAGGATCAGTTCCTTCTGTATGATATAAAGCCTGGTATTTATTTTTTTTTGTATTGTATAGTAAATTATATTTGAAATGTCTGTACCAACATCTGATACAGTCAGCCTGCACTCCCCAACTTGCAGCTGGTCACTCTCCCCCCACCCCCATCATGTGCATTAGTAAAGAGCTGTTTTTCCATGTAAAGTATTAAATAAAAGCTAATCACTGCAGAGGGGTATTTACCGTTTCTCTTTCTGCTTGTGTGGTTCCTTTGTTCCTTGTGTAGCACCACTAATATGATATTTGCATGTTGTGACTAGCCATCTACCAAAGTCCTAATATCACTTCAATGACAAACTTCATCTAAATCTATCAGACCTCTCAGTAAATCAGACAGCCAGAGACACATGTTAGGGAAAGACACCTTATGTTTGTCAGTTTTATTGAAGGCGTTTCAAACATTTTCATTATCACACATTCCAGAAAACACATTAAAACAAAGGGTTTCAATCCAGCTGGTTCATAGCTTTGTCTATATATAGCTTATGAAAATATTTAGAAGTGCAGCAACATCTCATTTCATTCTTAGTTCTGGCTAATGAGAGTGAGCTGAAAATTCATCAGTAAGCAAAGTTCTTGTATGTTGAAGAAAAAATATATTATATATATATATATATATACAAATACAGGAAGAATTAACTTAGAAAGAATGATTAGTAATACAAACCAACCCTTGGCTCATTGAGTGAAAAAGAAATCATCATGCAAACCATCAGCAAGCAAAGGTCAGAGGTCGTTAGAGGCTCAGAAAAGGGGTTTCCCACATTGTCCCTGCAGCAGAGTCACAGTTTCCAATGATCACTTTTGTGACTATGCAACTGGGCTCATATTACTAGCTGCAACATCACAAAAATGACACTGGCAACCGCTAATTAGCTGGCAAAATAAGAATTTGTCCATTTTTAAAGTGAGCAGTGTTAGTAAATGCCATTGCACACAGCGAGAAGTGATAGCATAATAGATATATATTTTAAGCAAAGCCCTCACATGTGATGCTAATTATCTTTTAGCTTAGCAGTCCCTCTTTAAAGTGTAAATGTGCTCCCTCTGGGCTCAAGAAATATTTAATGACACATATCAGTGCATGACTAACAAGCTAGTCCAGAACAATAATGATTGGTCTATTGTTCAAAATGAAATTAGGACTCCAGAAGCATTTAAAACTGACCAGTGGTTTCCGCAGTAGCCTCACCTCTCAGGGACTGTCTTTTGTACAGATTTGTAAAGTGTCTATAGAATAATCTCTTTTTGGCAATTTATTCCTACATTATGAAAGTATGATAGATTATTCAGCAAGGTTTAATGTTATCTGCTAGATGCAAAATCATCTAAATCACTGTCTGATACACAGTAAGAGAAATGTAAGCTTTCTGTTTTCAAAGAGACTTGCAAAATTTATTTCAATAAAAATTTTAAGGTCCATATTTCCACAGACTCTGGGCAAGGTAATTTTGGGAATCCAATTTTTCTTGGTGATGAATTATAAAAAATAGAGGGTTGGTTATGTATATGCTTAATTTCATATATGTATGTGAATATATAAATATACACACATATCCATATATATATACAAACACACTGAATGCACATAAAAACATAGATAAGATTAAAAGAAATGAGAGCAGCCCCTTCCTAGCACTACCCTACTAAGAGTATGGTAGCACTGTCAGACATTTTTCTGGGGGCTTTATGACTCAGCTGTCGTAATCCAGCAGAGTTTATACGTCAAATAGAAAGCTTCAGGTGCAAAACATGTATTGTATAAATGAATTCCAAATACATTATTTTAGCAATAGTGCATTAGTTTTTTGTCATTAANTGTGTTGTTTTTTTTTAATTAAAAAAAAAAAAAAAAAAAAAAAAAAAAAAAAAGGAAGATCAGATGACCAAGAAAACTGAGATTCATAGACCAGCTATTGTGCATGCCAAAATTCCTTTTCAGGAGGAATTTTACTATGCATTCAGTACTATGAGTTCATTGTACAAAATCTGCACGTAGCAAATGATTACAGTACCCTACACTGGACTGTGAATACATGTGAAATGAACACTCAGAATTCAATTAAATCTTAACAGGTTCATTCCCATACTGGCTTAAAATACAAAGAATGGCAGCTCCACTACTTTTCTCAGCTAGTTATCATTTTTCTTTTTCAAAGTATTGCACAACACTTCTTCAACACAGCTATTTAACCCTTACACAATGTCACTCTAAGAAGCGCTTTCTTGGCAATGTGAACTGTGACTTACTGTAGACCTAATCCTGCAGCTCACGCAGGGACCTCAATCCTTACCAAAGCAAGTCAGAAGCGAGGTGCTCTGAAGTTCATATGTCCTGGCTGTACAGGCTCATTTACGCTCTAGTTAGAATTGCTAGCAGATTTCCCACTAACTTTGAAAAGAGCAAAGCTGGACGCTGCACTGGCTCTGTGCTGCAGCCTCACACAGCTTAATGGAACCGATTCACAATTCTCACTACAGAAATTCACTACAGGCAACTTCCTCGGTACCACAAGCAAAGGGAAATCAACCTACAAAAATCATTTTAAAGTTGAACCCAGAGAAGAAAACCTTGAAAATTCAATTACAATTGCAACTCCATCCTATGGCTGCACTTCCTTGCTCCACTACTGCTTTTGTGTTGCGACTCTGTAGTATATCCTTACATCCTCACCTAGCCGTAGCTCCAAGTGACTCAGAGCAACTGCACTCCATTCCCTGACTTGCACTGTGTGAGATGTCTCTCCGCTTTGAAAAGCCTTGCAATACGTACAAGAATACTGAGTGGATGAAGGGTGGCATTTAGTCCTAAATTTTTAAGGGTAAAATTTTGTCAACAGACAACTGTGCAACCAGCTCCTGTTGGCTGTACGCCAGCTTCTCCCCTCGGGTGCAGGTGCACAGCTTCGACTGGCATCAGTCAGAGCTCCCAGCACTCATTGAAAGAAACAAGTTTGGAACTTTTGAGCGCTGAGCCCCTTATAATCACTTCGGGGGGCTGTAGATAATATTGTAGAGCAGAGAGAACAACACGCGAGCCCACAGGCCGCTGGCGGATTGAGCACCAACTCCCCAAACCTCCTGGAGATTCTTTTCATTAGTCGTAAGCGCATCGCTGTGGATTAGCTGGTACACGCTAACACCTACACGTGATGCACTGGGCACAGTTTGCAATCAAATGAAGATTATTTCGCTCCAGTATTTATCATGCATGGCTTTAATTTTCAAATTAAAATTTAGATAGGCACAGCAAACATTAGAGGAGGTGGCAAGGACTTTCACAGCTTTTGCCTTTGTATATTTGTATTTTAAAGCCACACTGACTTTCTTTAAAGTTCCAAAGGGTACGCTTTGTCAACATTTTCATCTGCTTTCTCAAACTTCCACCTTCCTGCAGCCAAAGGTCCACAGAGCTTACTGTTGGATCCTTATGAGCAAACGGTCCCATGGGAATGACGCTATCGCCATATGACTCCATTGTGATTCTTTTTTTCAAGCATGCTCCTGCCTCCTAATTTATTTGTGAGAATCCTGAAATAAGGATCTTAGGGGAGCCACACAAAAAGCCTGGAAGTTGCAGAATGGATAAATACTTGAAAAACAAAGAAATACAGAAGCACTGAAGATTATACAAAGGGAAGAAAGATGTCAATCTCTAAATGGGAAATGAATATGTCTTAAACCCAGGCAACATCTCTGTGTGAGGAAACACTAAACATCAACCTACTGAATATACTTCTGTTAGTTTAGCATTGTGGCATCACAGGCTGAGGAGCCCCCTTTCAACCCAAAAAATCTTTAAAGGACAAATAAAAGCACTAGTCTAGTTCCTCAGATCCGTGCAGTTTTAAATGAACCGCCATACTTTGTGCTTTACCTGCGGAAATCCAGAAGTGATCTGGCGGAAGCAGGAACCCTCTGATCGTTCCAGCTGAGGAAGTGGAACTGTGTCACTGTGCGGGTCTCATTCGTCTGAAGGTTCTTCAGGTAGAAGCTCCTCACAAGGAAATCCTCGCACCAGATGTGCTCAGAGACCAGATTTACCTACACCCACAGGAAGGAACAAATGGAGATCAGCAATTTTGCTTGCAAGTCACGCCTTCAGGATTGCAGGTGTAAGATTTCTGGGATGAAGGAACTGCACGAAAATTTTATTTTTATTAGCAAATTGGCCAGTATGGGGAAAAAAAAGAAAAAATTGATTTAGCAATCAGTGTAGCTGTCAGGAAGGAGTTAGCTGTCATTGCTATTGTATTGAAAAGATAAGAAAAATCTTCACAATTTTAATGCAAAAGGAAAATTCACTAAATTTAATATTTATAACATTATGTGAATATAAAAGATCTTTTGTATTGAAAATGTGTTAGTCTGGCAGTTGCTTTCTTTTCAGAAATGCCCACAAATGCATCGCCCAAGCCACTCTCAGAGGTCTTAAAAACCCAGGCTGAATTCACATGAGGAGTGAAAATTCGGTTTCTTTTGCTATGAAGGAAAATAAGCATTAAAAAATGCAGCTTATTTGCAGAGCTCATCTTTTCAGAAAATGACTTTATTCTCATTATAGTTTAAATAACAGTACTTCTTCACAATTTCTCCACATTTCTTCGTATTTGGCATTGTGGTATTATTTTCTTCCTCTACACAGCTGGACCAATGTTGCATTGCAACAAAACTCGTGATATTGGGCTAGAAATGCAAAGCAGAAAATAGAAATATATATTGTTGTTGTGACTGAGGCAAGAGATAAAAATAGATAGGATTAATTAGTACAGCAATATATAGAGGTTTTTCTACAAAGATTTACATATGGCTATCCTAAGGCAAAATTCACTAGTTTTAAAAATACTATTTTTTTACAAAATATAAATACAAATACGTTTTCATATGTCAACCACTTGCAAAAACATTCAAAATGCAAAAATTATTGTCCTTTTTAATATTGCAATATTTCACTCATTATTTACTATATTTTATTCGGTGGAAACTACTTTGCTGTTAAAGCTGTGCTCCCATTTTTTTGCAAACGTAAAACTACTCGAAGGCACACCAAGTGTATTTCAGAGTCCTCTGCTCGACCTCCAGGTTAGATCGTCTCCAACACCATTCTGCCCCTCATGGAATCAGCCCCTGCACCTACTGTCACGTTTGCAACCAGATATTTTGTGTAGGTACCTCGTAGATGTGGTAGAGGTTTGACCCTTCGTCTGGCCAATAGTGGTAGCACTGTTTGACTCCGTTTTCCACGAGGGGTGTCAGCATGACAATAACGACACAGCCGTTCTCCCAGACCATCTGCAGACAAAGAAAGACACCGTGGCCACATTGTGACTGCCTAATTACTGCGTGACATGTATAATTACTGCACTCAGACACACAATCAAAATTTATTCCATTCACAGAAAATTTATTTCATTTTCATTAGACACTTTTACTCTGCAGCTGCTTTCAAATCCCTGAATAAACTGGCACCATATTTTGCAGGGGTCCATAAAATATTAAAGAATTTCCTGCGATTTCAATTCAGGTCATCCACAAAATCTCTCCTTGCTCCTGGTACTGTGTTCAACTGCTTTTCTGTCAAACTTTTAGAGCCACTAAAGGAACACTGAATGGTGCTTGCAGAACACCCATCTATTTAAGATTTGATATTTAACACTGAAGCAGCACAGACCTACTAAAGTCACATGTACTGAAACCTGTTTGTGTTCTCAACCCCGCGTCTTTTTACAGTTTGCCAAGTAGCAAAAGCCATTAAAATGCTGCATTGCTGGAACAACCATAAAAGTTGCATCTGAACAACAGTAATGAAGGAAAGGCAGGAGAAACTCAAAGCAAATCTGTTTTTCCAGGAACATTTTGGATGGAGAAATCATCCCTCCAAATGCACATTTGTAAAAGATTTGTTGCAAATGTGCATTACTTTCTTTTTCCTTCTCTTTCCTTCCATTTTTCCTTTTTCTTTCTTCCTTTTTCCTTTCTTGTTTTTAATTTTCTTTTTCTTTTCCTTTTTCTTTTCCTTTCTCTCTTTTCTACCTTATTTTTCTTATGTTATTTTTTTTTTCTCTCCCCTCCTCCTATCTCTTTTCTAGTTCTGTTTTCCCCTTTTACTTTCCTTTTTTTTTTTCCTGGAGGTAGAAGGAAAGTCCAACTCATGCTGCAGACAGTGCACTCACAGAGCACAGGTACAGCAGGAACAGAGGAAAACAGAGTATCTTCGCTGCCAGCATGATCACTTAATAATTTAGACCAGCCACAGAGTAGGATACAAGAATCAAGCACATCCTCAACTAAAGGATTTGTGGATGTCTCTCAGAAACAGCAAACAAGCAGAGTTCCTCTGGTCTGGCATATCTCTGTTCCAAACACAGCCCATGGCTGAACAAAAAGGCTTCTATGAATTAATACCAAGCAGCATAATCACTAAAAACTGTTATTATTATGCTGTACATTGATGTTATATTTGCATACAACATTCATTGTCTTTTTGCTAGCATATAAAATTACTAAATGAAGAGTAAACTGCTCTTTTTGTGAAGGGTTATGTTTATTCCACAGAAATATTTATAAGCAACTGTATTGACATGTAAATTTTGTCAACAAAAAAGGCCTTTGTCTAAACTGTGCAAAGATGAGATGATACATTCAATTCGAGGATTATTTTTTTTAATTACATATCAAATAAAAAGGTTTCCCATTCATGGATAATGATGTTGTCTTCTCTTTTAAGAATAGCTTGCATATAGAGAAACAAATAACATTTTTCTTCCCTTTTTTCATTTTGTGACATAATTAAAACAACTTTTAAACCGGCTTAGAATTACTTAGAGAAATGAATCTAGGGTTTACACAGAATAGGGTTATTTATCCTTTTGAAAAGAAGTGGGGTAAAAAAAAATATAGTAGAATTTAAAAATAATATTTTATTTTTCTTTTAACCCCTTAAAAAAGGTTTTTTATTTAAAAATGTCTGTAATTTCCTCATCCTCATGTTAAAACCTCAGAATGCCACAAAAACACTTAAACATACTTTAAAATTATAGACACTTTACAGACAGATGTATATTTATCACTTGTATCCTTTTTGTACCGCATTTGTTTCAGGCCACCGCTGGAAACCTTTATATGTAAGGAAGATGATACAGATTTCATTCATTCTAACATAGTTTCACCTTTTTCAGCCAGCAATCAGACTAAGATAAGAATTCAAAACATGCATCTTACTTCAAAACTAGCCCCACTAAATCAGTACTTTCATCACATAACGATTTAATGTGCCTCTAGAAGGTATAGAAGCTCATTGAAGCCATTACGAAAATGAGGAGAAACACAGTTTTTATGAGTGTAATAAAAATACAATGATCTAGACCATAAACTAATCATCGAGCACTCTGCTTGTGCCACCCAAGTGTAACATTATAAAAGCCCACTCATTTAGAGAAGAATCCTTACAGTTTGGCAACCCTGTTCATTGGTTCAAAGACAGAGCATTTCATTAGAGAGGGGCTGTCTGCATCTCTGAAGATTTCATTAAGCATAAATCCAAATGAAAGTTAATTTAAACAAACAATTTCAAAGTTACTCTGGGGTATAATATTTCTTTTAGGTCATTCTGTGAAAAGTAGAAGTCAAATCTACTAAATCAAGAAGGCAATACAATCCAGTGCCTTCATTCCTGTTGCAAACAACTGTCCCTGCATCTCCTGTGCTTACCATTGAGATGGGATTTTCACTAAGGCTCACAGCCTGTGACTGGAGGACTGCAGCATTTTCTTTGTTTCCTTGCTAATTTAAATATTAGAACATCAGGCTGGTATCTGTATTTCTTTCTAAATAACATGGAAGCAGGATGAGGAAAAGGCAGTTCACAGTTTTACGCTGTCATCTGTTCACCTCCCCATCTTTAAGCAGTTGATGGGGCTTTCAGAATCTGCATCTCCCAGCACTTCACACTTGGCTGTGCTCAGTGTCCAGACATGTCCACAAACTAGAAAGTGGCCCCAAGAATGTGTCTTGGTAAAGAAAGAATAGGTAGCCCAGACCTGGGCTACACAACTGCAGCACAGCCTCTGGAGAAGCGCCTGTGGTTACCGAAGAGACGTTTCAGCTGGGCTTGGAGGAAGAAGTTCAGTTCCAAATATGAAGTAATTCACATATTTCTGAACTTTGTATGCTTGCACAATGTGATAGAAGAATAAAGAGAACATCAGGTCCTCAGGGCAGAGGCTTTTCTTTTTACGTAGAGCCCAGCAAAATTAAGCCTTAGACTCTAAGTGTCTACATAAACGAAATAAATTTATATATATACATTATATAACATACACATGTATATATTTGCAATATATAAAACTAAACTTATTTAAATCACTTAGCACAGGCAGGTTCCTGTTTGTAATTTATGGTAATGCTGTCAGTAGAAGAAGAAATGTTGAATGGAGTGCTGTGAAAGGGAGCGATAAAGCCCGAGTTCTGTACAGGAGCTCACTGCAGAGCCTGCAGTGTATCCTTTGCTGAAAAGGGAGGACACTGCATGATTTTGTGTGACGTCCACCTTCAGCCTGTAGGCCTAGAGAGTAACATGGTAATGATCGTTAATGAGGTTCTGCTGTATGCACCATTCTAAGAACACTTCTTGGACAAGAATAACACCATCCTATTCCATTTGCTGCAAATTAAAGGCTGAATCCTGCAACCCAAAGATGAGCTGAGCATTCGAGATCCTCAGAATTCTCTGTTGATGAAATCCACCAAGTGTAGAGACCTCATGCTGTGGTTATCCAGCACTGCCAGCTCCATACAAAGGGCTTCCACATTGGGATGAATTATATTTAGTAAGAATTACTTGAAAAGGAGCACAGAATTGGTTTTTCATGTAATGAGAAAAACAAATAGCAGAACCAGTGTTACAACACTGCCATAAATCTGATAAAACATCATTTTTTGATAGCTTATACTTTAAAATGTCCTTGTTTACTAGCTTGTAAATAAAATGGTTAATATGAAGCCTCTTTTTTTTCCAGGCACTTCATCACTTTGAAGATTCTTTTTATAATAAATGATTCTCCCCAAACTCCTTTTTCAGTCATTTCTGTCATTTTAGTGATGGGGAAATGGCAAGATATGAGCTCAGCCCAGACACTCTTCATTTAATGGAGACTAGTGGAAAAGTTTCTAAAATGCAATGATTTAAAAGTAGAAAATAGATGGGATAATCATTTAAATCCAGCCAGTTCACTAAATATAACATGCTAATCACACCAGCTGCTTTCTGGGAGAGACCTCCAGCAAACTACAGAATTTACCTTTTCAGTCTTTTAGGCTTGCCATACAATTGGTGTAATTGGTAAATGCAAGGACTTGGAAAGGCAGATTAAACAGCAAACAAAACCCAAATAATTTCTAATGATCAAAACTCAACATGAATAAACACAAGTCCTAAAGAAACAACAAAGCAAAGTAATAACCCTTGCTGCATCAGATAACATTAATCCCATTACATATTGTGAAAATAATTAACTCAACTGTGATATCGCAAGCTTTAAAAAAAAACAGGGATCTTTCAACTGAAGAAAAAAAAATAGGGTCAAATTTAGATTTTTGTTATCAACTAGAACTTCACAACGTATGCCAGTCAAAAAGTCATACAAACTTTTTTTGCAAAATATTTTGTTTGTAAATGACACAATTTTAATATGAAATGAGTCAGACCTGGCAAGGTCAGAATTGTCATTTGCAAAATCGTAACTGTGCCTGACAGTTAAGCAAATCTGTAGGCTGGAAGATTAACGGTCAACAATCTGTACTTAATTTTAAAAGTATCTGACTGCAGATGCAAAAATGTCTTCAGAGTAGACCAT
Organism: Eulacestoma nigropectus; assembly: GCA_013397775.1. NCBI lineage: Eukaryota > Metazoa > Chordata > Aves > Passeriformes > Eulacestoma > Eulacestoma nigropectus. Next base: position 2,564,021 of record VZTE01000432.1, on the reverse strand, counting down.
ATATAAATACATAGTTGTATTATGTCCCCTGTTGTTGCAGCAACACTTGTTTGGAAGTTAGCGAGAAAGGCAAACTCAAGATGACTGTATGTGTTGCAATAATTTCTGCTTTCTCAGAGAGACATAAACTGCTCTTATTCTTCTCAGTAGACTCCTAACTCAAGCCCTATTGTTAAATAATTTAAATATGAGCTCTGTTTAGAGTTGCACTGATGACAAAACCACATTGAGGAGCAAAAGTCCACCAAAATCATCAGAAATTAGCTTTTCCTTTAGTATTGAAAATGTGGAAACTAAACAACAAAGGGATACAAATTTTAAGGGACCATTTCCAAGTACTTCTCCAACCAGAACCATAATTAGAAGTGAGCATGGTAAAAGCAGACTCCTTCACTGATCGCCCATGGAATTTCTAATGCTATATTTATTTCTCATGGCTTGACAAGTTACTAGAGCTCTAGGGGCTACTGTTCTGTGCCTATGTCTCCCTTGCTGTTTTTCCTTTATTAAATTAAAATATGCATATTTTACATATTGAATTGCTTTCTGCTGGTTTTCATCTGCTCTTCTTTCTGAAGGTGAGAACTGATTAAACATCCAGGAAGTCCCATTCCAGGCAAAGAAAATAAAACTTGGGAATCAAAACTGCTTAAAAGCACTGTCTGCACAGAACAAAATGCAGGAGAATAATTTAGTCTGTAAATTAATTTCAGCACTCACAAAACATGCTGAACTGGGAGCACAGAAACCAGCAATTAGAGCAGAGGAGGGTTTGGTACAGTTGCTCCTACTCAGCCCATGGGCTTGGAACACTGATTTTGCTGGAAGACTCATTCAGCTATGGGGACATGGTCTCCTGCTACTGGGATTTGCCCTTGGAGACTACTGATGACTAATCCTTTTTACAGAGGAAACAATCAACTGACAGTATTTTGTATTTCTTTTGTTGAATTCCAAAACTGGAAGAGAGAAGCAAGTGTTGCTGATTAGACATGCAAAGATTTATCACGTTCTCAAGACTGCGACTCAGGAATCAGTTCTTAATATACTGCTGTGATCTGGGAGGAAACCAATAGTCAGTTTTTTGGACTGATGCTGATAACTTACTCCTGAACAGGGAGAAAAGTAAAAATAGCTTTAGATTAAGAAATGCAGGACTGGGGCAGCAAAAAGCAAATGGCAGTTGAACTCTCTGACTCATATTAAGGCATGGACTTTACTCTTGGGATCCCTTCTGCACTTTACATTTAACAGTCTTGCAATAAAAGTAAAAAATAATCAAGGGAACAGAGATGAGGTTTCCCCAATCACTACAGCCACAACAGTGCAAACCTCCACTCCAGTGTGGTCTCTTTTTGTTTGTCAGCAAGAGATGTTCAGGTCTAACAAGAAGGGTGAAGAGCATTTCCAGTTTCAAGATTATTTCATGTACTGACAAATAGTGGTGGAAAGATGGGGTAAAGAAAAGCATGAGTTTGATTCAGAACGTGTGGGATGATGAAGGTTTTCCTTGCTTCCTAGAGGAGCATCCTAACTACAAAGGGGACACTCGAAATCTGCCTTCCTGCTCCTGTGTCTGACTCGGTGCTGTTCATGAGTGGTGCCTGTTCTGTCATCCTTGCCAAACTGGAGCCCTTCAGGGACTAAGGCATTGGGGGATCTATTTAGCCTGAGCTACAGATCTATTCAGGCAAAACCCATGGAATTTTCTGGTCTAAACTACAAGTGTAGACTATATTTAATTTACTCTCATGACTTACTGTTATAGGTGCTCTGTACTTCACTCAGTGTTTGCAAAATGCGGAAAAGCCTATTTCTCTACTCCTTCTGTAGAACTTCTATAATGCTCAGATAATGAATAATTATGTTTGTCATGGAGGGAGAATGCCACAGGAACACAACAAATGCTTACAAAAATATATACACCACATATGATTTCATTTTCTAAGACAACTAGAGCATGGCAGGAAGTGCTTCTTCCCTCCCCCTATTTCACTTAATGTGGTAAAATAAAAAAAAGTGAAAATGCACTTCCATCCAAAAAGAAGGAGGGGAAAGAAGGGCAAACGTGGGTAGATTTATGAAAGAAAGACATGATACGGGCTATTTTCCAGAGGGAAAAATTATGGCCTCCTACAGAAATCTCCATTTGTAGATGACAAACCTTAGCAGACACGCAATTTATAAAACCAGCAAAATTAAGAACAATTTTTCAGTGCAGGGACAGTTTGTTCTAAGTACCCTAACACTTAGAAATAGTTTCTTGCATAGTATCATCCCTTGCTTCTTAGAATACTTTGCAAGTTAAGACATGTACTTCATGTCAAATATTTCGTGGAATTATAACACAGCACATACTGAAAATAATAAAATTTTATGCCTCCAGAATTATTCACAACATGGAACTCCTGCTGCGAAAACTTGTTATAGATCAGAAATGTTCTATATCCTTTTTCTTTTGAATTATGTTCAAAGAGATGTTGAATTTTAATAGCGCTATGTGAAAGAGCTGAGTGAAATCTCACTGAAGGTGCTGGACAAAATCATTACCTTTCATTCGAGATAAATGTAAGAAACAAGCAAACTCTTTTATGAAGCCTGATAACTGAAATTACAGAAAGTTATCATCACAAACAAGAGAAACGTGACGCATATGGACCCATGAGTTTCTCTAGAAATTGATATGCTTAATGCAGAGAGAGAGCATTAATCAAGGCAAGATGATTAATCCCGATAAGCAGCATAAATGTGTAAAAGGAATAAAGAAACCACAAGCACAGCTTGACAAACTAGCATTGTGATCCTGGTAGAAGAAAGAGAGGTTGGGGGTAAAACACTGGGTGAATGAGGTCTGGAAAAAAGAAGTTATTGACTGTTATTTCATTCTGTCTTTGTTCAAGGAAATAAAACTCTGTTCTTTCTTTGTAAATAAAATAGAACTCTATCAAAGCAAAACCCTGTCCCGAGGATGAATTTTCTTTCCAGCTGAGAAGAAAACAACACAGAGACCTGACAAATTGTTTAACCACTCAGGTAAAAATGGATTAATACCATGTGAGGACAGTCATCCAGTTTTTGAGAAAGGGAATTGCGAGGTGGAATTCCCACTGACCAAAAGTAGAATCAATGAAGGATGTATTTCTCAGAAATAGTAATTGGTAAAAAGAGATGAAAACAAGACCAGATAAAATTAAAAGAAGACTTAAATCAGCTGGAGGCTTTTCAAAATTAATTAAAGTAGTGGCTGGAAAATTTCCAAAGTGGTCCAAGAGATGACAAGCAGGCAGAGATGAAATCTCTGCTTGAGCCGCAAACACAGAGCATCCAGACAGATTAGGAAGCCCTGTGGCAAAACAGATCAATGAGATGACTGACAACACAACTCCTGCAGCTAGAAAGTTTTCAAAGAAATAGGTAAGCCAGGAAAGTTGGAACTAACTTGGCACTTGCTGACTTAGAGTAGCTATGCCAAGAACCTAAGGAGCTGGAGAAGTAAACTGGAGGGACACAGATAACCGTGGAGGTCTTCTGCCATTAGAAAAGCCAGTGTACGACTATTGCCTTTTTTATCGTTATTTTTCTTACAACATATACAAATTCGAACACCATTTGCAAATGACCAATATCCAGGCATTTGGACCATCTCCAGCTCAAACACTGTGCCTTCAAAAGAAAAACTTCCATCAAGCGGGTCTCTCAGGTCAACATGGAAACCCAAATGAACAGACAGTTGTACAGAAAATTCTGAGACTTATGGCCAGCTCTAGTGGCTCAAGTTAGATGGTAGTGAAGAATGATACCTGCTCTTCTCCACCCTACCAAAAAGACCTAATCTTCCAAGAAGTGGTCACTAGAGTGAGATCAATGGAACTGGTGCCTCTTCAGTCCCATAGTGGTACTAGGCTTGGACCTGTACTAAGAATGCTAAACTACATGAGTCTGGACCAAGCATCATCAATGCCGTATGAAAAAGCTCTGTCTAGTTTGAGAAAGCAAAGACACTGAGCTAACTATGATCTTTGGATCTGGGCAACTCGAATACAGTAAATGGGAATTTGATTGCTAAGTGTCTAATAGCACTTGCACTAAAATACTGGACACTGGATCAACATAACAGGTTTTAGAGGGGCCTGCCAGTAAAACTGGAAAAAAAGATTACCCAAAACTAAATTATCTGTTTGGTAAAACCTACAAAGTATTGTGACATTCCACAAATCCATTCATAGCGGGCCAGACTGCTTGCTACTGTAGATGTAGTCACTGATTGGTGGGAGAATATAATGAAAGTTAAGAGAAAGCAGGTTTAGAAACTATATCTGGAATGTGAGCATGAAGTGTAGACAGTCAGGACAGATCAGAAGCAGTTTGGATTTCATTGTGGGTATCAGCTGTGTTGTAAATGCCAAGAAAGTTGCCTTACACTTTCAAGTAAAACAAACGCTCTGTAGACAAGAATTTTCTAGAAGTCAGCTTGAAATGCCTATAGGAGTGTAAACAATTACAACAGGTTCTTGCTGGGGCAGCCTTTCAGCCAAGACACAACAAAGTGGCTGATGCCCACTGTGCACCTTGGCTCTCGCGAATCTTAGCAGCTAAATCTCTGCAAAAATAAGAAGCAATACATCCAGTAAATATTGCCATGGAAGGTGATGCCAAGCTCCAAGAGTTTCTGTTGGACTTGCTAAAGCATGACATTGTGCATTTAGACAAGGCACAGCAGAATAGGCCCAGATCTCTCTGGAGTCAAGTCACTCTTCTCACTATCAGTCAGAAAACTGCTTCACTGAGCACAAAAAGGGGAAAACAGCAATGCAACTCTGCAACAGCTGGCATAAAGTGAAGGAGGGAAAGGGAGGAGAACCATTGAGAAGATGTATCAGGAATGAATAATTGAATCTTTAAACAATCCCTGGTGGCAGCATCATGGAAGCACCATAAACTACAGAAAACTGTATTCAAGTAAATATCAACAGATTGCGCCCTGACAGGAGTTAATACTATTTTCCATAGCAAGTTCAAGTTTCCTATGCTTTACATTAAAGTAGGCACGATTAGGTGAAAAATAGAAATGAACTTTTCTCCTGTAGCTGGGCATAGACTGCAACATCTTCAAGCCATGGCTTTTGACTCGAACACTGGCTCTCCTTCGTGTCAGTGGTTGTGGATGCAGTGTTCTGCAAGGAGCTCATCTCTCTTGGCCTGTTTATCACATCTGGTCAACACTCTGGGCTGTGTAAAAGGCTTGGGACAGGAACTGGCACACTGAAATGTGATCTGTAGGAAGTTTAAGATAAGTGGGTAATGGACCAATCTGGCATAGGTAGACTGTTATGTTGAAGTGACAGACATCATCAAAATAAATGTCAGAAACCACCTTTTCTATGGAACCTAACAGAAGAAATAGTTAAAGAGCATCACACCAGAAATGGACACAGCCTTCGAACTAAAGCTGAACCATGGCTCCCAAATGGTTTCTGAGGAGACATTTACAGCAAGTCTGGTGGGCAGCTGGAGTGAACTTTCACTGATGGATTACTGAGAAGAGAAATAGCAAAAAGAGCAGAAGGAAAGTGAAGACTCTTCCACACAAAATAGTACAAGGAAAAAAAAGCAAAGAAAGAGATCTTTTGAGTATGAGGTTGGAATGAAGAAGATCGGATCACAGAACAAAGAAACAACATTTAAGTTGTAGTCTCTGTGACCATGCAAACAGGTTGCCTAATTATTCAAACTGGTGTGGGGGAAGAACAAAAGATACTATGCTTGTATGATTAATTCTGATTTCTGCAATGCTTATAACAAAGTCGGCTTTTTAAATGCCTCATTTAAAAATGAGAACATATATTTTTCAACATGCAAAGGGGCATTTACAGATCAAAGTACAAAAAATGTAGGTATATAAATATGCAAAAATAAACAATTAAAAACCTAGGCCACAGGAATCATAAAATGCCATTAAAGAATAGCTAATATACTACTTGATTTTTGCAGGTGTAACTTAACAAATACATCTCCAAGAATCATTCCTGTTATAAAGAATCCATGTCAAGCAGAAAGCCAAGCAAAAAAGATCAGTCTTCTCAATTCTAGCTAATTACCAAACAGGGAAGACAAAAATCACGTTACTTGCAAATTTAATCCAGACCAAAAGCTCACCTGACTTCAAGCAGAAAGCATTTGCTCTGCCCTTCTAGAAACCAGTCCCAAAATATCTTCGATTGAGCACTTCAATATCCACACACCCAAAATTCAACAATTTTTTTTAAAAATGTCCTGATTTCTCATCAGAAAAAGTAGGAAATTGTGACATGAAGAGAGTCTTCAATAGGGATCAGTTAATACTTTTTGATGACAGGTCAGGTGATGCAGATGAAGAGATTATTTCAACTGATGCAAGCTCTTAAAATACAATGACACTTCTGAAATTGTCACACAGACATTTTCTATCTTCAGAACAAAAACCTCTAAATTCATAATGCAAAACAAAAAATAAAAACATATGTTCATGTTATAACAAGCCCCAGTTGGCCTCCTCCCCAGGCAGCTTCTGTAAACTTTCAGACACACTTCTGCACTTCCAAAGGAATATCTAACACACGTATCCATCACACCATCACACACATCTACCCTGACAACATGTGCAGGCCCAAATCTGAGAGCTGCACCAACACTAAAACACCTGTATGCCAAGTAAGCTCCTAATTGTGCATCAATAACTACTCCATTTAGCCCCAACCCTGCAAAAAATATTGCCCCTACTTAAATTTATGCAGCTGGGTCCTAACTGCCAATGGTAGGGAAAATGCATAAGGATTTAAGCATATTGGGGACCTGGGATGTGTGAGGAATAGGTTTCAATGGGAAAATTCATGGCCTTCAGTGTTCGGTCCTTTCTGATCTGGAGTGACAGTGAATTCTGGCTACGCTATTCAGAAGGTCAGGCCCTCTGAAAATCACTGAATCCTTGGCAGTAATTTAATTACAGAGACTTCTCACTAAAATACGAATACTTTGGCCTGAGGTTTTCAGTATAATTTTCAGATCAACTATTCCTTAGCAGGGCTTGTCTTATATGTAAATGGCTTGAATATCCATGTACTAGATTTCAAAAAGATGTTTGAATTAAGGTTATTCCACCTATAGTGACTCAAGCACAACATATGTTTATACAAATTACATTTCAAGAAGCACAGGAAAACTTGTGACATAAATTCAGTTTTCACAGAGATGTTTAACCTACCTGCCAGAAGTCAGCGACAGTAGCAGGGAGAGGGCCCTGGGTGGCAATATATGCAGGGTTTCGGGGGTCATGGTCCATCTGGAATAAGGAAGAAGAACACAGGCTGGATTTATTTAAAGGAAATCTGTTGCAGTGTTAGAGACAGAAAGTATGTGAGGGCAGAACAAGGGATTCCTACAGGACTGTCATGTCCCTCCATCCTCTATTGGCAAGCAAAGTATTTTATTTCTATGTATTAGCTCAGAGGAGTTTTCCCCCAAATGACTGATGACACCAGAAGAATATCAGCACATGTGAAGAGCAGAGTCCCATGTCCTCAATATGCAGAGTAAGATCATTTATGGTGGCTGACAAAGGCATTTATTTGAGATCAGTACTCATGGTTTCATAGCAACCTAGGAGCCATTTGAAACATTTTTCTACACTGAATGTTAAGAATGCTCCACACATCTAAATATGTTCTCCATTTCCACCATGCCAGTCAAGGGCACATGTAACTAAAAACCAGCAAAAATGGGTAACAAATTCAGTTTCTGGCTTTTTCTGGTTAGCTGATTTATCTAAATGCATGGATTTGGCCTCAATGGAGGAAGTTCTGCTTAAAGACCTTAATTATTACGTTTAATTCAAGGAGCAGAAAATTCACTGAGCAGAAAAAATAAAGAATCTAAGAAACAAAGCCATCAGGAGTAAATAGGATTAGTGTGTTACAATGAATGTTTTCGAACTGATGGGTGGTTTTCTTGGTTCTAAATCTTAGGACCCATTCTGCTGAAAAAGAAGATCTGCTGATAGGATTAAAAAACAAACAAACTCATTCTAACCCTGAACTGGGCAAGACAAAACTTTGAACATAAAGAAAAGAGACCTATTTCAGCTCTGAGATGTGTGGGTGTGACTCAGTGACACTGAAGTCGGTGAGAGTTAACTTATACCCATGTAGCTGAAGGCAGAATTTGTCTCAATACACAGTTCTGTTCTATAAGTAAAGATCTGAATAAGAATGAATGTGAGTCACATTTGCATTAACAGGCATCTCCTGAATTTATTCATAGCCAATCAAAATTTTCAGTGATGGTACATGTCAGCGTAAAAGAAGGCACCTAATAATTATGTGCAACATAAAAGAGGGAAGAACCATAAAAGAACAGATGTAAGATATTCTAACAGAACAACAATATGATGAATGTTGCAAAAAGGAAGAGAACATTTTTGTTTCTAATTTTCTGATGTATAATTAAGCTGGACTTAATATTAAAATTCTCCATGACAACACAACACAGGTAAAAGCCACTGAATCCATTTAGACTAAAAGCTTCCTTCTGATTCACCACCCATTGTTATAAAAAACCTTGACCAGGATGTCTATAATACCATCATTTTATTCCAAGTTTCATTAGGATGCTTCTCTTATCAGCAAATAAATCTTCCCAACAAGCAATTGCTCACAAAAAATTTCAACTTTGCTATCTTTGCCTTTTGACAAAAGCAATTCTGATAGCAGAACATTTACTCCTGTGGGTATTTTGAGACCAGGGAAAACTACCTTTCTTCAGGAATCAGTATTAACAAAAAAACCCTTAGGAAACATTTCAAAAGGGGCAAGTTTTTTTTGTTTTGTTTTGTTATGTTTTGTTTTGTTTTTTTGTAAGAATTGAGACACTGAACTAAACACAGCTGAAAACAACAGCAAATATGATCAAGCAAAGTCAAGCTTAAAAGTGGGGGATTTTTTATTCTCCATTACACTTGAAATGATTTGTTGTTGTTTTGTTTTGAATCCCAAAGATTTACAGGATTTAAACTTGTAGTGAAATGGTTTCCTATGCTGGAACTAAAAATCCTAACTTAGAAAAATCAATCTACACCAAGGAGGATGTACTACACCCAGTGGAAATTGTTGTGGGCTGCATCCACTTGAAAATGATGTCACTCCTCCAACAGGCAAGAGCTTGGCTCAGAAATGTAACCGACAGTAAATATACCAAACTTTAGAAAAATAATAATTTACTTCGAATTCTTCTAAAACTAGGTTTTTTTTTTAATGTAGACATGTCAGAAAACAAAGGCAGAAGAAATCAAGGATGATGCAAATAGCGCTGTCATGGAGGAAATACTTCTCAACATTCAGCTGATAAATCAGGTATGGGCCAATCTTGGCATTTCAGCATTAATCAACCTCTGTCACAAAGGTGCTGTTGGAACGTGGCAAACATTACAATAAGCACAGACTAGTGAAGTATATCAGCAGTTTAACAATAATTCAAAAGACAATTACAATTATTACATTCCAAGCACACTGTGTTGCACAAAAAACAATTATGAGCAGAAACTCTTCTTGCTTGGAGCAAATAGAAAATGGCAAAAAATGCTATCACACTATTAAATGATCTCTAACTGAACAAAAATAAGAGCAAAGTTTAAACTAATTAAATGAAATTCTTGGTTTCATCAATTTTGTATTACATGCACAGTTTAAAGGACCATGTATTTCAAGAAAAGTGTGAAAAATCCCTAGTCTGGTCACATTCAATTTAATGTGAGGAGGTGATGGCAAGGGACAGTTCTTGAATGCTTTTGCTATGTTCTTTTTTATTCTCTCAAGGTCACCAAGAACACCATGAGGTATCTTAATCTATCAAAGTTAGCAGAAGTTTGAATAAAGAAATAAAGTCAGTAATGGGTTTTAAACTAACTAATCAAGGATCAAGTAAAAGGCGCTTTTTTTATGTCAGTAGTCATTATATTCTTTCAAGGATCTCTCCGATTTCTCACTTCATGAAAATAAAATAGAAAATGTATTCTCTAGAGAAGAATGGAGAACTCCAGACTCCATACAATCAAGTATTAAAACAAAAATTGATTGTTTGCTAACATTTTACAACAGAACAACCTTCAGAAATCACCCTAATAGTAATTGTTCAAAAAGAACAGGATTTTTCCCTCTGTTTCCCCATCAGAACACCAGGTTCACAAGGCTTACATCAGAATGGGATCAATTTGCCGTTGTTGGAAAGAAAAAGCTGCAATTATTACAACTTTTCTACTGTGGTGGAGTTCTCATTTTCTGCTGCAGTACAGCAAAGGCAAGTCCAGTGATAATGTTTCGATCTATTTTTCCATGATTTTATATTAGGGATCAAGGATTACTATAACTGGCCATGCAATTGATTGTGCTGATTTCCACCACTACCAATATCAAAAACAAATGAAAAGAAAAAGGAGGAGCACTGAGATTTCTTCTTGGGAAAGAAAAACTAGAAAAAAACTTTAGTGGCACAACTTATGTTTTCCCACAGGGCTTTGTAGCATAAGTTGGCTTACAGTACCTTACAGTAGGAAAATATATGAAGAACAATATCACAACTGGTTGCATTTTGTTAATGTCAGACAAGGATTCCACCTTTGCTTTACTACAGAATAAAAGCTACACTGATGGTTTTTCCTTCAAGAGTTCTATTATCCAGCTGCCTTATTCTAAGACTTTGCAAAGATTCCCTGAAGAATGCTGAATTTCATTGAGTTTTTAGATAGAGATTGTGCTGCTGCACGATTTCACTGATAATGCTGATGAAATACAGAAAAATCAATACATTGTGGGAGTAAATCCTTGAGAGTGGTACATGCAGATTCTTGTTAAGCAGTCTTGTAAAACTGAAAACTGAAGAAAAAGTGTCAATAGGCATCAATGACCATTTTGAAATTTCATGTAAATGGTAACACTGGTTCATTCCTTCCCTTTACCTTCCCTCTCAGCTTGTCAGATCTTTACTTTCCACTTAGAAAGAGGCTGGGTGAGATGTGGTCTCAGTCACACCGTATTTACCTTCATCTAAATCCTCTGAGTCCATCTGAAATATACCTGAATCAAGAGATCAGAATGAAATCCAGTGTAGACCAAATGTGATAGAAAGGAAGTTGAAATCTGATTAATGCCCTGAAAATTTTGTATGGATTCAAGTTTCTGTGTGGTTTCCAGACTTAATGTGTTTACAACACCAACAAAATCTACTTCTATGCATGTATTTATTACACAAAGTATAAACAGTCTCTAAAAGAAGAAAAAGTGTATTTGTTTTTGCAAAAGAAAGCATATCCAGCAAATGCAGATGAACTTTGTAATCACATTCATCTCAGCATTAAAATTAAAAAGGTAGACTAGTCCTCATCTTCATGTTCGAATTAAAATTTAAAACAATTTTTAAAATCCTTCCTTTTAAGCCCCTAATGGAATGAAAGAAGCAAATCTGGTTGCCTATGCCATTATGAATTTCAGAGTCTATTCTTGGTGATGAAATTTGTATGCTGTATTTGAACAAACTGTCATGCTAATGACATTCCTCAGTCTGGTGTCTTCCATAATAAGCAAACTGAGTTTTTAAATGCAGTTGATGGGATTTTTTTTTCTCTCAGACACCCTATGAGGAAAAACAGAATTTCCCATTTACTTACATGACCTCTGATTTAAAAGCAAAGATTGCACATTATTTACTACTGGATGATTTTCCTGAAATTTAATGAGGACTAAGTACAAATATGACAGAAGTAATTATCACAGTTTTATTCTGCACAGTCAGGGTCTCCTTGTGCTGTAATTGCAAGCCTTTCATTCAGCTGTCGATACCAGAGTTATTATCATAGTACTTTATGTTATTTCAGAGAGGAGGGAAACAGATTTCTACCTCACTTTTACCCTGCAAATTTATCCTAAGGACTCATTTTGCCTGGCCTAATGCTACAGCAAAATTAAAGACAAATGGGAAAAATTTGGACTAAATCTTTCCTGATTCTCTTCACCCATTCCCAGATGCAGTGAGGCCATCACTGTAACCCCAGTTTTCACATCATATTGTGAGGTATTGAGGTGTTGAGGGGGGGCAGCATTTTTCAAAAGGAAGAAACATGTGGGCAGGTGGCCAGCTCATTGTCTAGCACCGGGATTTCTTTACAGTGTGCTGCTGCACTCATTTAGGCTTCAGTGAAGGTTGAGTGAGCCCCAGCTGGAGACTGGACCACTGACCCAGAAGCTGGAGATACCCAGCGACATGCACAGGACTGGCAGCCTCCCTCTCCGAAGCTCAAATATAATTACTTCATTTTACACTCTTCCTGCACCAGACAGCTCCCACACATGGGAAGGAAAAAGCCCCTTCCAGTCAGTTCATCCCATACTGATCCTGTGCTATCAATGCCCATCGCACGACAGTGCTCACTCCTCACCCAGGCACTGCAAGGAGCAAATGCACCAGGAGCATCACTGTATTGACAGGATAATTACTGAGGTTATTTAAGTTGAAACAGTCTGAAGGAATGAAACGGTAGGATTCTTTTCAAGAGTGAGCGAAAGCAGTTGTACTGATACTTCACATCCACTGTGTGCTTCCAAACGCACTGACTAAATGTGTGCCTGCTGCCAGAAAAGATCTCAGGTAAACAGCAGTAGAAACAGCACATATGTCCAACTTAGGCTTCACCAGATGTATAAGCACAGTAAATACTGCAGAATTAAGTGCCCAATACAATATTGCAGTAAGCATTTGAAGTGAGGAGAACAGAGACTGGATATCTCTGCCACTCCTATATTCTACTTCATTATACAAAAACTATTCCAGATTAACAAATATGTTTACACTAACCTGAGGATATTTAATTTGGTTTGAAATTCAACAGTTTGCAGGGAATCTTTCCAGACCATGGGATTGCAAAGCAGGGATTTCCTCCTATCAACCTCCCACTGCATCACCTTCAGGAAACATTTTGATCTCTTCCTTTCAAAATATCAAAATGATTACTGGCTTAGTGGAACAAACTCACGTAACTAACTAGAGCATCTCTTTCCTTGGAATAGCAGGTCTACACAAATGTCAGCTGTGGCACTTCTCACTGTAGGGTCTCTATCCTACCATGAAGAAGAGGAACTTGAAGATTTTTCTTGGCAGTTTTCCTTGGCTATGCCAGTTACCGGGCACCTGTCCCAGTCTAATGAAATACCTGTGAACCCACTTATTTCTGGGTATAGAAGTATTTTTGCAAGAGATATAAAGACAACCATAAGAATTTTTGCTTCATCAGTGTGACTTGTATTGAACGAAACTCTTGAGTCTGGGAAAACTACAAAAAGAAATACCTTCTAACCCTGCAGAAGGACCCTTACTAAGAGCTGGATGGAAAGGCAAGATTACAACCCTTCGTAAAACACAAGAGTTAAAGCTGTGGAAGCAGAGACCACAGCTTGTGTTAGCTGTGGGCATCCTGATAAAAGCAAACCTCTTCCCAGTTCTGTCAAAGGGATAGCTTAGTGCTTTTTCTTCACTTCCAACACTACTTAATCTAATACTTTTCTCTTCAGTGTAATTAAAGAAGTAGTTACACTATAATCCAGAACTACAATTGCAACAGATACACACACATGCAAGATTTTATCCCTTTTCCACCCAAATTTGTGTACTAAAACTAGTTAAGCTACGTCTACACAGACTTTTGGGCAGGTTGCAGAAGCCCAGTTTTTCAGTAAAAACCCAGCATTTGTACTACTGTCAACACTGAACCTGGCTTAGTACTGTCTACAGATGCTGTAATTCCACTTTGATACCATGTTGTTGCCATGTGAATTACAACCAAGCTCTTACAAGAATACAATATCTCACTTCCAGTTATCACCTCCCACTCCTGTCCTTCCCACAAAACCTCTCAATTTCTACTATCAGATGAAGGCTTGACCAAACATAACTCACCAGCTGGGTCCTGAAGACACAAAGAGAGCACTGAAGCCCTGGAGCTGGACCTCTGGGTATGATTTTACAAGCAGGACGCATATTCCTTGGAACACCAACTTATTGTGATCCCATGATCCCGGTGCCAGATAGAGTGTGGTCTAGTCAGAGACATACCTAAAAGCAGTCTGAAAACTCTAATCTGTGCCTATCTACCCTTGTCCTCTGAAATGGAAACTGGCAATCCCTCAACATGCAGGTGCTTTGGTTTCCCCTCTACCCTAAGCCAAAGACAAAAATATCCCAAAGGTGTTTTTTGGCTTCTGTGTGTTTTTTAACTCTTTGAATAAAGCGCTTTTATGTGTTGAAAGAAAATTGAGCTTTTGAACTCTGCTGAAACAAAGATCACGGAACAGTTTCTATGTAGCTGTGGGGTTTTTTAAAGAAAAAAGTATTGTCAACAACATTGGAAGGAAGAAGCCTGTAATTTCATGCTGTTGCAAATTGTCAGCTGCCTTGCCCACACAAAGTCATTTAAGTGGGGGAGTGATACTCCCCAGGAAAATGAGCCAGTAATGGCATATACAGCCCACTGCAGTGAGAGCTAATTCTCCATCCTAAGTTCTTTCTCACAGTTGCCCTATAATAACTTTTTGGAACCTAATTAATGTGAATAAAAACCATGAGAAAAAGTGACTCCAATACCAGCAGTCCCACGAAGCTCAAGGACACAGCGCTTTTATCCCCCTTCACGTGGATATCCTGACACTTCCATTGAGATGCTGTGACAGGGCAATGCTACTGACATTACCATACCTGTTTGGTGTCTACAAATAGAGACCTTTTCTCCCTATCACCTTTCATGGACAAGAAAGGATTCACATTCAGCTCACTTAGTCATGGGAAATGGCAGTTGGGCCACACTGGAGTATCTGGACATAAAAACAGGACTAACCTACTGCGCAGTTGGAATGAATAACAGGGGCTAGGGGATCCTGTTCTTGCTTTCAAAACAGCAAGCTCAGAGAAGAACCAGGAGAGCTACAGAACCACCAGACTGTGCATCACTAGGTCAACAGAGGAAGAACAATAATAGGAAAAGTCACTTCCTAATGCAGAAGAAGCTCAGAAGTCTGTGGAGCTCAGCTCTCCACGCCTAGAGAAATCATTCCTCCTACTGTAGCTAGTGGGACAATGAAAAAAAGAACAGGCTATTTTTACCTCTTGGAGAAGGAAAAGCTCCACTAAAGTAAAGCACTGAATTTTATAATCTCTAAGTTAATAATATCTAATATCAAGTACAGAAAAACTGACAGTATTACAAGGTAGAATGAGGGTTATCTAGTGACTTTTTCTTAGTACATAAACTTCAAGGGTACTACATGCACATATACTTCTCTTCAATTTGAAAGGACAGGCTGAAACACCAGTGTTTCACACTGGACACTGAAACACCAGGTGCTCACAGCCTGAGATTAGAAGTGAGGTGCCCGCAGTGAGCCTATTTTGACAACAAGGAATGACAAGGATAAACTATCTGGAATACTTCTCATAGGTTACCGTACTTACAATTGGACTGGCATTGATGTAGTCTGAATTGTCGTGGCTACTTTCACCTTTCAGACATATCCTGGAATGGTCATCTGAAAAGGAGAAAATAAGAAAAGAAAGTTTCTATACCAGTATTCTACCCATTTTAAGTTAGACAATCAAAGTCAGATTCATATGCTTTTCAAGACAGGTAAATATCAGAAAGGATATATCCTTCTGACTCCCAACCTATCCATAGGCTTGATACAGACACAGCATCATAGCCTGACCCAGCAATGAAGAAATGGGCTATTCCAGAGGCTCAATATCAGAAATCCCGTCTTCATAAGATGCACTGTGATGTGCTGCAACCTCTCAGGAAAAAGGGGAATCTCTTCTGTTTCAGGAGTTTAAGATTTAAACTAGTCAAATCACTAAAAACCCCCAGTACTATAGCAAATATTCCTGTGCTTGCAGGGTCATGGAAGAGGGAAGCTGATGGGACTTTGTCCACCTGGCTTCTCTATAAAATGACAGGCAGGAACATGGAAGTACAGCTGAGAGCTGGACACTAAGTTAATCTGTCCTCGTCAAACACCAGTGCTGTGTGGTGCTCCATTAGTGACGTGGGGAGACAACATGACTTGGAGACGACCATGGGAGAGAGAAAATGCCAACAATTTTACTTAAAGTACGACTGGAGCACACATAGACGTCTTACACTGCTGTTACCGTAGCTAGTTCAGGCATCAGTAAAGAAAACAGCAGTTCTGGACATAGGAGACTTATGTTGTTTGCCCATCATCAAGATTATTTTATCACTTTTTAACTTGTAATTTTACTGGTGCTAGCTCAATTATATTTATTGGTACACCCCAAAACTCTAGGCTTTTTAAAAAAAATTATTTCTACATCAGAACACATATAATGGATGGGTTTTATTTGTTTATACTTAGGCAGTGACAATGCAGACGTCTGCATCTCTTCCAGTCATCCAGACTCACTTTCTGTTATGAGAAAAGAAATATTTCTATGTGATGAATCATTTCATCCTGATTTAGCTGTCACAAACAGGCCAAATTGTGTTCAAGAAATGCGTTTTCTTTCCATTGACTAAAGAAAGAAAGCCCAGACCACACTCAGATAATTTATGTGAGAGATGTCTAAGTCTACATACGAATCTCAAACAACTTGTACCTGATACATAACCAGCACAATTTATACTTCTCAGAAAACCTACCCTGCACAGTATATGGTGGAAAGAGGATGGGAGCTACGCTTCCTGTGACCCTCTACAGCTGAACACAGATACTGATGTTTTGAGACGATCAAGGATCTTTCCACTAATTTTTCAAATAGATAAAATAAGAGTACTTTGTCTAGTGGGTTGTGACACCACCCAACATCAGGATTCCAAGTTGGCTGTTAAATACCAATCATTATTTTAATAATGAGGAATAATAAATGAATTATCAAACATTCTAAGTACCACCCAGGAAGGTAGAAACAGAGAGTTTGGAGTCTGCTTTGCTTTATTCAACAGTAATGCCATGGCAGTTAAATATATGAGCAAGACAAAGGGATGTTTGTAAGAGTGTTGTTTACAGTCACTCAATCTCACCCAACAGTGTCAGCAATCTTCTCCTGGAATAAGATCAGTGATGGACAAGTCACATCAAATAACTGAAGAGATATTCTTTACTGTTCACATAAAATTACTTTCCCTGCTAATGTTTCAACACAATAGGAGGATGAAGAAGACAAGAAAGGGAAGATGTTCATGAACATTATTCATTTCCACCTCACTTTGACAACACCGCACAAAAAAATCCAAAACATAAATATGAACTTTTGACACCTGAGATCTTGGGCTACCCAGTATTTTTTACAGGAGGCTTTGCAACGAACATTGTCACAGAGTGCTTGAAGAATTGCAGCTCTGAAACCTTCTGGCTTTGCAGGAGGTACACAGGTTACATGCAGTAAATGTGGTCTCTGACAAACCTTAAGCTAAGCAAGCACTCAGGATAAGCCCTGTTCATTGAATAGCAAAAGTGATTGAACTAATCACCAAAGAAAACGTGTGAAATGTTTTCAAATGGATGAAGGAGAAAGAGCAGACAGTGATTCATCAGTATTTAGCAAACAGATGTCAGGGTGACTCTCCAATAAGAGTCAAGTGTGAGATCAGTAACTTCAGGATCTTTTTTTAAAAAAACATAGTGTTTTATCCAGACCCTCTGATTTAGTGTGCCATGTCATTATCTTGCTGTCTTGGAGAGTTTATCAGAGGGTGAGACATGTTAAGGCTTTGGTAGTGAAAAGGTGGTGAGACTTTGTATTTGCGCTTAGAAAAAAAGAAGTGTGTAAAAAAGGTTGTACACGTTTTTCTGCATATATCAGGAGTTTGCACCCATGTGTGCTTCGGCTGCAGCATCAAATATTCATATTGACAATGAACAGATTGTGCTTGTCTATGCCTGTTATCACCTCAAAGCTTCTAGGAACTAGCATAATAGCTCTTCAGAAACAGGCAGGGGAAGAAGAAAAGAAAAAAAACCCAACAGAATACCATGGACAACAGATTATTATGTTAACAATGAGCAACTATGGGGAAAATGCCGAATGTACAGCATTTTTTTTTTCTGGCAAACTGCATGTTGATTATGTGAGAAGCAGGAGAAGCAGGAAATAAAAGTAAGGAAGGTATGTCAGAAAAGGAAGATACACAAGATCAATCTAAAAAACAAGATAAATTAATGAAGAAATAGGAGAGGAGAGTGGTGGTAATAAGGAAGTGAGAGAAAAGACAAATGGTGTTACTAACTACTGCAATCTGGCCAAGCTACAACTCGTCATCATTTTAAATATCTACAATAGCTGCTGCTGAATGCTGAACTGCTTTGCATTTGCTATTGCTCCAGCCAAGCCACAGATGAAAGAAAAGCAAAATGTATAGATGGATACATATGGCAGAGAGAGGCTTCCTAAATAAGAAGGTTAATATTAATCTGTAGCTCAGGAGAAACACAGCACAGTGTTGTATTTTATATACATGTAAAATATAAATTATAAAATATAGATGATAGAGCCTCAAGGACATGATATAAGCTAACACACATGAGTTTGCAGAATATAAATCTCAATTTATAGACCGAAAAAGCTAAGTTTTGGTGTCTACACACAAATATCTTCATGTGAAGTTAATGGAGCTTGATTTAGCCAGCTAAACACGAACATGGACTGTTTGAGAAACTGTAGAGTGGATGAGACATTGCACAAGGATAACAGACCGGACACAAAACCCAAAGACTTGTACCCTATTAGATCAGCATCTGAAGCTCACACAGGATACACAGTGGCATCCTAAAGCTATTAATTTCACTGTAAACCAAATAACAACTTTTGGCCATTGCACAGCTCTCCTGATGTCACTGCACTGACTGGCTCCTCACCAGCTGTATCAGGGGCTTTGACACCCAGCTCACATGGAGGCAGCTACATGGAGACACTTGAATTCAGGCATCCTAATCTACAATTTCACAGATTCATGCCCAGAAGACTTGGTTTCAACACCTCAGTGTAGGTTTCTACTGATATTTAAGTGTCCTAAGAACACTTGGGCTAGCAGGCAGGAAGGTCACAAGTCCCCCACAGAATTTGTGTTATACCTGCTAGTTCTGCCTAGATACCTTGAGTACGTACAGCATCTCAAACACTGGACTCCATGTTTAAATGACTGAGTTGAGTATAAAATGTCATTACTATCTGGATTATTTAAACAGTGACCAGTACTACAGTAGTATGTCATCTCAATCTTCTACTTCTCTCACAGTAGCACTGCAACTTAATGAAAATCTATTATTTTTCTTTTTAGATGGAGATTGAAAGATTGGAAAAGTAAGACTCACATCTTCCCTCTGTCTTTTGTTCCCTTTTAATCAGATACTTCTGAAGGAACAAAACCAACAAACATAAGGCTGAAAACAAGGAAGATGGGCAAATTTGGGTTGTCTAAATCCAGGCCTCACAGAACAGGGCAAATCTTACAGCAATCAACCTAGCACATTCTGCCTGGATCATAATTCTCTTCTTTCTAGATTTAGACTGATCTTTTTTTTTCCCCCCATACAAACCACTATACAGAACTCCACTGAAATAAGAAAGTGAAGAACTACCGAGGAACAAAAGTGGAGCAATCTGAAGACTATGAAGAATCATAATCTGCTGATTATCATTATTTTGCCTATAGGTGATCTGCAGAAAACGGAACTTTTCTTTGCTCTGAACTGCTCAAGTTCATTCATTTCAGAGCACAATTTGTACATGCAATCGTAATATGGATAATACACACAATCCTCTGCTCAGATGTTCCCAACTTTGGTGCACAACCCCTGGCTGTGCTCTAAAAGCAAACAAGTCTCAGATTTGGGTGCATGCTCTGCCCCTAACTGCTTGGCTTTCCTTTAGAGGAAAGCCAAAGCACAAAGATAAGCAGGTTGCTTAAATATATACCATGACTCATGGACATGGCTATGGGGAACAGTTTTTGATTGATGTTCACTGCAAAAAGTTGTTTGCCAAATGCTTAAAGTACCTGTATATATTCATGGCATATATAAATACAGTATCGACTCTATTGAGATGGGCTTATTTTTCAGAGATGCAAAAAGGGACAAAAAATTTGGAAAGCTTTCTTGACCTGCTCATGTATCCATACACAAAATAAGCATCACTAAATTATAGCACTAAATATAAACACCGTGTGTCCTAAATTATAGCAATCTGCTTCTTGACTGGATAAAAGGATACAGTTTTGCTAATCTAGGAGGTTCAGGTAACTTGAATTGTTAGTATTTTTTAAACTAGTAATTAGTTAAGTGCAGTGTCAAAGTGTTCTGCTATCAAGTATTTCAGAAGCTGTTTGTACAGAATAGAAAATAGAAAAGTTAGGTACAAGAGTAAGCTATGATAAGATGTTGATAATATTTAAATCAGTTATATAATCAGTAAAAATAATATTGTATTACTTCAAGACTGGTTCAGAAAGAAAAACGCAAAGCAAATACACGATATTAAAGCTTCTTTGAAGCCTTTCTAAGATGAAATCTTCTGTGTGAATTGGCAATCCTGTTCTACCTTGTCAAGGTGATTATGAATATTAAAGGAGTAAGGAAACACTAACAAGGCACTACTCTGTGAGAATACACTGAATGCAGCATAACAACTTTGTAGAATATCAAAAGCATATCAGGTTTGCTTCTTCATACATTATGAAGCAAATATATGGCATTTTTTGCTATAGTTTTAATGTCTAACACAGTTAAAAAAAAAAGTGGGCAAACTGGGCCTTCTCATCTCAGTCTAATCTTAGAGTCTAAAATAACCACCACCTTATGAAAATTTAATATTGTTTAAACTTTATGCCACACTTTCCACCCATCAACAAAGTAGAAAGTAGTTTAAACATATATAATATGATAGCTGTTTACTAGTGCACAGCAACTTCAGAAAGTGAAGGTGGGTAATTTTGTGCAAGTCAGTCAAAAAGGAAAATTCCCAGTGCACTAATATTTGTAATAGAAGTTTCCACATTGAAGAAACAAAGCAAATATAGCATTTTACCTTTTCAAATGTACTAGAATACTTTTAGTTAAAACTTCAGATAAACTGCAGTCACCCTATCCATGTCCAAATACCTTCGCAGACAGAACTGATTCAGTCTAGACCCAGATATGGGAAAAACAATATGCCATGGAAGAAGCAATGGCAGAGAAACAAAGGCTGGTCAGTGCTGGCTGATACATCCACACGGTACAGTATGATGAAAAGAGACAATCTGTCACCATCCCTGAGGGGATTTAAAAGATATGTACATCTGGTACTCAGGGATGCGGTTTAGTGGTGACTTGGCAGTGCTGGGTTAATGACTGAACTTGATGGTCTTAGAGGTCTTTCCCAACCCAAATGATCCTACGACACCCAAGCAAAAAATATGTGCTCTTTAGCACTGTCACAGTCATGATACTTCTGGATTCAGAGGTAGAAAAGTCTAGTCTGAAGGGTTCTATCTTATAGCTCATTGTATCATGAAGACACAGTTTCTACATCAGTCAAATAACCGGCATCAATTTCTGGCAACGTCTGTAGCTCCCATGCTGTCTCTGTGGCAGCAACCAAAACCAGTCTAGCTTAATTTATCAGCAGGAACTTGAGATCTCTTAAAATGGTCTGACTGTAAGTCCATATTGATAGAACACTTTAAGCAGGAAGATTAACTGGGATCAATACATATTTTCATGGAAAATTTTCACTTCCTATCATGTCAGTTAAGTGCTGTTTTTTTTTCAGGATGTAAAAGGGCACAGAAGGCTTGCACTACTTTAACTTTCATGGTGACTTCTTTAGAACTTCTCAACAGGCCTGATCCCAAAACACATGGAAGTCAGTCAATTTTGCTGCTGTTGCCCCAAAAGGCTTTTGACCAGAACCATATTTACTCAGGAGAATTAATACTGCCAAATTGCTCTAATCCTCTCCTGAGCAGCAAAGTATGGCAGAAAGAGCCACTACATAAACAAAAGAGACAAACCCTGCTGAGGTAAATATGCAAGGACTGATGGGCTCAGATAAATTATCATGTCCTTCCAAAGAATCTTCACTCTAAATCTGTCTATGACATTTACTTAACGTGTTACCCATCATTTCCCCATTTCTAAAGGAGAAATAGTACTTGCTCAAGACTCTCTTAGGGAAAATTAATGTTTTCAGGGCACTTTAAAAATTAAACCAGCTATATATGTTTGCCAAGCTATCCAGCTGGATTGTGGGCACACTGATTGAGAGCATTTTGGTTGCTGTGGACTGTGCATATATTCTCAGTTTCTTTTTTGTTTCATTGGTTGCTTAATGAAATATGTGTCCATACATTACCAATGTAATCTATGAGATATATATATGTTTGCATAGGAAAAATAAGTTACTTTTATTTCAAGCTCGAAAGGTGGCTGCTTACAGGAAAGAGCAGTTTCTAGGAGTATCAACACCAGTTCCTTCTTTTTATCATTATTTTTATTTTTCTCTTTTTATCCTAAGCCTTGCAGAAAGAAGGCAGTTTGCAAACTTAGCCACTGAAGCCTAAAGGGGCTCCTTCAGTACAGCTGAGTGATAGATCTGATAAACAGATCTAGCTCTGCCTGCAGACTGCTGGTATTACTGCTGGATGGACAAGAGACCAACTTGTCTTGGTCAGAAGAAGAGACTTCTATTGAAAAGCTACAGCTGCCACTCTTGTACAAAAGGTATATTCCAGCACTGAAAATCACTCTGGCTACAGAATTTTGTGAGACAGCACAGCTGCAGCAGCAGTGTTATGCGGCACAGTTGTGCATTTTTGTAACATACATGCAACTTACAAGGAGATAAACAGGGTCTGATACGACAACAGGACACAAACCCAGCCCACAGTTACAGCCACAGCTTTCTAGTACATATAAAAACCACTCCACACTGTTTGCCTGCCATCTGCAGCTTTCCCACCACTGTGCAAAGGATATTGGGGAACGTATCAGAACTTAAAACGGCATGATGCAAAGGGAAGTGTACATACAAGGTACTACAGCCTGCGAGCGGTTCTTCTGGACATTCTCCTCCTGCTGTGCAACGGTGCTGTCGTTGGGCTCAGCCTGGTAAGCACACAGAGCTTCCCACTCCTTCTCCAGACGATTCTTGTTCTTCAGGTGATCTTCCATGTAGGACTGGAATTAAAAGAATACTGCATTAAGCATTGACTTAGCTAGGGTGAAAGCTAAACTAAAAGGATGTTTCTCAAAGCACGGGAATCCTGAGATTTGGGGGGAAAAAAGGCTCAGTTTTAAGGTCAATTTATTTACTTAAGAGAGTTAACTTCAAGCTTATTTGTGCTATAAAAAATGAGAATGATAAAATGTACTAGTGCCAACAGAGAGAAAATGTACAAAACATCCAGTTACTGAGATTTAGGAGGAAATTATTTCTTCTTCAGTACCTAGAAAACATAAGTCCAAATGTCTCTTTCACTAGGCAATGGAAAAGAAACAAAAGCTCCATTGACAAAAATTACTACAAACAACAACTCCTGTCAAAACAAAGGATTTTACAACTAAAGTTCAAGGACATATGCACATCACAACAGTGATAGAAATGTTGAAAATAACTTAAAAATTGCCAGGCTGAACTGTCATGGCTCAAGCACTGGGTCATCAGAAACTCATCTTGCAGATAAATTGGCACAAAGAGAGCCTTGAACTGAGGAGGTGTTGTTAATTAATATTAATATCTGTTGTTAAAGATTGTACATTGCATTCAGTTAACAACACTAGGAAAAGCATCGCCAAAGAAAACTGTCTGTGGCAGGAATGATGGCCCATCAAAGTATATTGGCACAGGTCTTAAGCTTTTGCAGATCTCCCAAGGCTAGAGATCCAGTCCAGCAGTGGATCAAGAACTCAGTTCCAAAGAGTTGAGAAAAGTGAACCAAAATCCCTTTCCTTCACCCCATGAACTAGAAAATAATCCAAGTATGTGAGGGGAAGAGAGCCGAAAAGAGGAAGGATGGGGAAACCCAGAAATCTTCCCCTCCCTTTAACACGATATTAAGAAAGTGACCACCTGGTACTGTAAGCCTACTTACACAGCCTCATTACCTTGCAGAGCCTGCCATCTTCTCCCACAACAAGCAAGAGAACCATCTCACATTACACCTCCTGTCCATATTTGTAAATTAGACCCCATACTGCCTTTACTAGGTAGGTTGAAATTAACATTCTTAAACACATTTAAAAAGGGACAGACTGTTTAGGAGACAGGCTCAGGGCTGGGGTCAATAGCAGAGCTGTGGGTGCTTCTGGCCCAAACATCAGTCACAATGGTTATTGCTGGAACCTTCACTAATACAGCCCAATCTGTAGCAAACCTTGTCTAGAAAAAGCTCCCAGAAAGGATTCACTGTAAAGTACAAAAACCACTTTACTTGTTTAGAAAACCTTTTCCGTAGACAATCTCTGTGATGTTGAATTGTTCTTCCCAAATGTGCTTTAAAGAAGAAAGGCTCTCATGCCCTCTCAACAGGTTTAACAGAAGGTGTAAAAAGCTTGCAGCTTCTCCTCTGCTGAACAGGAGCTCTGCAAAGCTGTTGTGCCACTCTGCTTCCCAGCTGGCTGGCAGGGCAGGATACTGCTCCCTCTTGCAGCTTGAACAGTTTTTTGATGACAAAAGAGCCCCTGACACACAGCTTTGTTTGGTGCAGGGCTTGTCGGGCGCCTGCGTCTTTGCATAAGGTTTGTAAATCAAACCTGGTACTGAAAAACCAATTCAAGAAGTGACGCTTCCAGAAGGGATGTCTTTAAGGACACAGGAAGATACTGCATTAGAAGAAAGGTTTCTAAAGAAGGTAAAAAATAGTGGTGGCCTAGATACAATCAAAACACCTACTGTGTGATTGCTTCTTTTCTATAATGAAGGAAAAAGCACTGCAGTGGACAGAGCTGTGACCTGACAGACGGGGAGCTGGGAGAGTGGCGTGGCCACGCCGTGTGTCAGGGTATGGGTCAGGTAACGTTCCCAGCATTAACTTGCAAGTTAACAGGAGGAAACCATCCTCTAATTGTTTGTCCTTGTCAAAAGCCTGTTGCTACCAGGGAAAGGAGGGAGGCTAAAGATCCTATTCTTTTCTCCTAGCAAATCTGTGCCTGGATATGTATACTGAACATCAAAAAAAAAAAGATAATCCCTCGAGAGCAGAAACTGCTGGTGTATAAGAACATTTATGAGGCAAAGGGAAAAAAATAGCAAAATCTTACAATACCACAGAGCCAAGACTGCTGGCTTCAGAGAAGCTGTTTAGCATGCAGCAGAGATCAGGCAGTCAAGGACCAGCCTGTAGCATCTTCCAATTTTTAACCACATTTTTATAACCTGATTCATTTTGACATACCCATCACCAATGTCTCACAGACTTCAGGGACATTTTATGCAGTTACACAGATTTGCCAACACTGAATCTCTCCAAAATACTGGTAGGTCCACGAAGCTATACTAAAAGGGCCATGAACATTTGATTCCAAAGGCAGGGCTGAATGTAGTAAGGAGCTTTCTGTTGACTCCAACTTGTCTCTTTGAAGATTTCAAGGATTGTATTTTAAAAAGAAATTTAATTTCCTTTTTAAATCATCAAATCTGACACAGTTAAGGTAAAGCTTAGAGTTAAGGAAAACTGACTGCTTTTACCCCACATGAACTTTTAAATAACTCACTGCTCTTTAGAAGCCTTTACTTTTACTTTCAATTTTCAGATAATCTTGAGTGTAAAGATAAATTAATTTTCAAATGAAAACACACTGAAATCTTTACTTTAACCAATCATTTTTTGTGTGGTTTCAATTCCTGGATCACATGGATCAGATTCACAGGGCACTTCCTGACAGACCTTGAAGAGGTGTTTGACTATTTGAATGGACCCAGGGAAGGTTCTGCACAATATGAACATTTGCTTTACACACATTTTTAAAAGCTACTGAGAAAGAAGCTTGCTTTAAAACATTCAGGAGCCAGACAATTCCCTCAGTGTTAAGTAATCTTTCATTTACAGTCCTTCAGAGCCCCTACGCTCATCCCCATTTTGCTAAACAGAAGCTTAGTGATTTTGAGACACTCTCTTGGGAGCTGCTGGATGTACATTAAATTGAGTGGAACTTCTGATATTTTAGAGATTGTATGTCTACTCAAATCCACTCCTTAATTAGGATGTTTTGATGAGACATTCTGCAGTGTCTGCCTGGTACAAAAGAAATTCATTACCAACATGTCAAACACGCGCATGATTGTCCTTGTCCCAGAGCAGCAGGTAAAATAAATAGAGGTTGTCACCACTGTTATTGCAATGCTCCTCAAGCCTGCTGAAAAAAGTAGAGGTCTAGTTTCACCAATATGTGCACAACGAGGCAAATCCTGTAATCCCAAGTATATGCTATTATTTAAACAAACACCATCTGCTTTCACAGGTCTTCTGATGCTCCTTAAATTCCATTAATCTTAATTTTCCTTCCGCAGGGCCTCACCTGCAAGGACAATTGGTAGCCCAGTTTCTGCTTTCTCTTGTTTAGACAGAGGAGATACTCTTGCTACCAAACATGCTGTGGGGATAAGGAGGATGTGCTGACATTATGTGGACAGAGTGGATGTGCTATAAAATCTATTATTACTGTGAGACATGCCAGTTGTAAGGCAAAAGAGGAGCTTTCAGCCAGAGGATGAAAAGCTGTCCCAGGGACAATGAATGGCCAAGAGAGATGGTGCCAGTGGCACATATTAAGACAGATTCCATGTGCCTGAACACAGGCACAAAGACAGAGAACAGTGGCGTGGCTTGGCTACGGTAGAACATGGCTTTGTTACAGCTTCCTGTGTACTCAGTTGATGTTGTAATAGGGTGTCAAACCACTTTGGGGTGTTGGGTTTTTTTTTGTTTTTTTTTTTTTTTTTAATTATTTTCTTTTTTCAAGAGGGGTATCCAATCCATGCTCTATGACTAAATAAGGTTAAAAATATAACCATTAAATTCTAATTGACTGATCAATCTCTGAATCATAGAATCACAGAATCGTTATGGTTGGAAAAGTCTCTCAGAACATGGAGTCCAACTGGTAACCCAGCACTGCCAAGTCCACCACTAAGCCATGCTCCTCAGTACCACATCTATATGTCATTTAAATACCTCCAGAGATGGTGGTGACTCCACCACTGCCCTGGGCAGCCTGCACCAGTGCTTGACAGCCCTTTCAGTGAAGAAATTTTCCCTAATATCCAATCTAAACCTCCCCTGGCACAACTTGGGGCCATTTCCTCTATCACTTGTTACTGGGGTGAAGAGACAAAATACTTCCTTCAGAGATAGTATGGTTTGCATCTGTCACGGTATTTGTTTGAAAAAATGCCTATTTTATTAGCTGATGTTCAGTTACCACAATTATTTTTGACAACACACTTCCAATAGGGTACTTGAGTAGAAACCCTTTTCATGAGTGAGGATGCATCTTTCAGTGAAAAGATGTCCAGCTCTCAAATTGACAGACCTTGACAGGTCTAATCGAATTTCAAATGTCAGCTGAAGACATGGATGTGAAATTATCTTAATCCTTGCGAACAGTGACCTCTCAAACCCACACTGTTCACCCAACAGTGTGGGAGCAGCTGCTTTCAAACTGCTGCTGCTTTTTCCAGAGATGCAGAGGGCCAGGCAGTGCTGTCATGCTTCCCTGGGTTCCTCAGAAGGAATGTGTAGAGGAGAGAATTTGTCTTCACTATTATATAGCAAATTGTGCAGTAAAAGACTACACTTGAAAAAATTTGGTTTGTACTCTCTCCTCATTCTCTCCTCTCTCTCTAATTAAAGTAATGGCTTTCTTTGCTTTTGTTCCTT
This sequence comes from Eulacestoma nigropectus, assembly GCA_013397775.1. NCBI lineage: Eukaryota > Metazoa > Chordata > Aves > Passeriformes > Eulacestoma > Eulacestoma nigropectus. The sequence continues at coordinate 2,536,081 of VZTE01000432.1, read as the reverse complement.
GCTGACTCATGGGTTACATTGTTCTGGCCCAGGACAGCCTAGAATTCTTGCTACTCTGTTTGAACTTCTTTGTGTTATTTAGTACACATTGCATTGAGTACATGTAAGAGGAACGCTTTTCTGCATAAATCCAATTTGCTTGCAACACCACATATGGTTTTGTCCTTTCTTTTTCTGGCTTTATACCTTATCATTAGTGGCTTCACAGTAAATTTCTCTGTTCCCACTCATATTCCTCACAGCGCTATAGAATTCAGAGACAGGAGAAGCCTATCTGATTACCTGCTTCCAGGCCTTCAAATAATGTCATTTCTCATACTTCACTAGAATCTTTCTAACATTTGGCTGCTCTGTATCTAAAGCAAAAGCCTAAAGCACAGTTCATTGCTACTTCTTGGGACTCTAACTGTTCTGAACTATACATTGTACACCTGGAAATACACAAATATTTTCAATAAGGAATAGTAGTTCTCATTTGAGATGTTTTTTTAATAGGGATGTCAACAATGTTGCTTTTCTATTTCAAACATAATTTGCTACTCATTTTCACCAAGCCATTCATTTCAGCTTTAGTCTGCTTGCTCAGAATATTGCTGTTCTCCATAATTTCTGCTTGTATATATTCCAGTGTCTTCACAGATCATGAATTAATGGATCTATGCAAATTATAGATACTTCTTCTTGTTACTCTTTTCTTCAAAGGTAATTTATTTGCTGCATGTGTTTTCAGGTTTAACATTTTCAGACTTTTGAATTACTCCTCTGTCATCATGTCTGTGCAGAACTTTAGACTGTGATAAAAGTCAATGTCACTTCCACATCATTATTTAAAAAGTTAAATATAACTGGATCTAAGAGCAATTCCTGTACTCTGCCAGACACTCCTAGACATAGCTTTCGATCATTACTTTTTGTATATCACCCTTTTGCTACATTTCAATCCACATAATTATCCTCTAAAAAATTTGCATTAATTTTTCAATTAACTATTCATGAGACAGTGTCAAGACTTTATTAAAATCTTTATGTATTACATCTGTTGTTTTCACTTCATCTGCTGGATTTTGTAGTTTTACTTAAATAAAAAGCAATCAGGTTTGTCCAGGCAAGATTTGCTCTTTATAAAATTATGAATATTCTTACTCATTGTTCAGCTATCTAATGGAAAAGGTGAAGGACATTAGCAAACACACAAAGGAAAGACTCCATCCTTCCCCATCCTCTGAAATGACATCCTTACATTTATTTTCCTTTTATGCCCTCAAAAAATCTCTCTCTAGATAATCAGCCACTCCTTTTTTAATACGTGCTCCATTATTTTCTAGGGCTGGAGCCTGGACTTGGGGAATAGCAACAGAAAGGTTCGTTTCTCTTCTCTTTTCCTTCTCTCCACTCCTCTTTTATAAAATTGTTACTTTATTCTTCTATTTTGGTGCACCCAAACTTGTCCAGACCTGATCAGATAAAACTCCCTGAGATCAATGTCACTTTTAGAACCTTGAGCCATATTCAGATCCTGCAGAGAACCACAATGGTTTTTCCACACTTTTAAAGCATTTCTGACTTCCCAGCATGGTTTCATAGTAACACTGAAGTTACTTTGGGGTCTTGTTTGCAGAAGATCAGTCTTTGTCCCTGAGCTGCCCTGGTGTTCTTGCACAGACAAAAGGCTGGGAGTTCACCACATGCATTTGCATGAAGAAACTTTCAGTGGTGCTGAAACATGGGAGCAGAGCCAAACTATGCCCATGCTTTTCTACCTTTCTTCCTAGCAAAGCAGACCTTAAATATTTGGAGGATGCACTATCTCAACCAACTTCAGTCTTTCCATCAACTAGCACGTTAAGAAAATCAGTTTTCTCCAATATTTAGTTGTTTCATGAAAGCATCACAGCTGTTTCGGATGCTCTAATCCAGCCAACCCACAATAATGCAGAGCCTGTAGCTCTTACCAAGACCAGCTCCATCTCTGAAGCATCAATCCCTAACTGTCAGAAATGCCAGCTTTAGTCTAGAATATCAAGTTTCCAGTATTAACTGCAAAGAAATGTGACTTTACTGGGCTAGTTCCATTTGGCTTGTATAGACATATAAAATGAAATCTACTGTTGTGGCAGCTCATTGTCAGTATCTCACAGAACTTGTATCTGGAAGAAATCTCAGTAAATTACCAGCTGGCTATAAAGTCTCACATGCTTTCAATCCTGGGGAGTGTTCTGCATCCACTGCTTTACTGCAACCAGGATTTCATCACCTGATTAGTCAGTCATTTCAGGCTGAAGGCTCCTTTCTCTTTTCTAACTTGTCCTATGCCATCTCAGATCTCCTGCTTACAATAACCAAAAATGATAAAATATAGGAAGTAAAAACTTGGGAATTTATATTTTTTCTTTGTAAAAGACACTGAGAAATTATTTGTCCTCCACCATGTTTGCAGCAATATTATTTCCATGATGTGTTTTGATTTAATATTTCTCGTATTTCTCAGGACATGATTACACCCGTGAAAAAAATAGTTTTGAAGCTTTTCAGCTATGTACTGAAAAATACTATGGAGCTCTACTTGTAATTTGGCATAAAAGACTACTAATATCATACATAATATGGTAGGTGATGAAGGAAAACTAAAAAAAAAAAAGCCAGAGGGAGGCATTTCACTGACAAAGCAACTATTCAGTGTGCTTGAGAATAACATCCCTAGATTGCTTCAAATAGGTTGCATTATTTGGAAATAATTTAACTTCCATGGTGACACCAGCCAACAATAAAAATGACATTCCATAGTTTCAGTTTCATATTTTTAGATGTAAAGCTCATTGTCAACACCTAAGCATGCACACAGAGAGCAGTTGTGCTTTCAGCATGACATCTCCAACAATGTTAAATTACTGTCCCTGGTTTGCTAGAGAAGTATCACCTTTGCCCAAGGAGTGCAAGGCATTATCCACCAGACTGGACCAGTGAGCAACTTTTGCAAGAATGGCTGTAATTCACAAGTATATTAGATGGCCACGTATGTTCTGTTTACCTAAATTAATACACCCTTGATGCAGCGTATATCACCATCTCTCCCTCTCTCAGTGCTCTGATAATAGAGTTTTGTAACTTGTAAAAGGATTACTTCAATCCAATCAGCAGGTGCTGGGATCAGTGTGTGTCACACAAACACTTGCTAATCCCTTTTCTTACAGCTCCCAGCTGCCAAAGGTGTTCAATGAAATCCCAGTGAAATGGATGGATACAACCTAGTGTTGACTGACACAGGTTGTCATCGCTGGAGGAAATCTTGGAAAATACATGTGATGTTAAGCATTGCTTCAAATGGAATGATACAGGCAAGTATACTTTTAAAAAGAAATGCTGCTAAGAAGTTAAACATTAAAAAGATAGAATGCTTAATTATGAAATATTTACTCTACCTGGCTCTCTAAATATAGCAGAAGATAAAGAAATTCGCTCTACAAGGAATTCCTTCTCAAGGAATATCAGCTACTAATGGTGTCTTCTAGGTCTTAAAATACAACCACCCTCATCTCCTCCTCCTTACCCCCTTTCTTGAAATCTAAATTATGCCTATGAAGTTTCACCCCTGCAATTACTTTGCTTTAAATAAGCCTCAACAAAAAAGAGAAGATGACTGCCATAAAAGGAATATAATTTGCTCCCTTACAATCCCTTTATTTCTATAGCACGTTCTTGTCCAACTGTCTGAAGTGCTTACATTACTTCTGCAGGGGAGGCAAGTATCAGTGCTGCTTCACAGATGGGGAATGAAAGGGCAGAAACATCGAAATGAATTTCCCAGGGTCACAGAATATGGTCCTAAAACACTAATTTTTGCAGGAATATTCTTGACAGCTGTTTTTTCCTTACCCCATGATCATGTTAATAAACATGGCTAAAGGTCAGGCAACATTAATGAATCCGTATCTGAAAACATTTTTGTAATTACAAGTATACCAAATGTTCTGACTGTGAGGGAATTAGTACAGGTTTTGGGCTGGGGGTTTTGTTTAGATGTACATAGTTTAAGTGGCTGGTGAGTAGATGAATTTCTGCACATGTTGAATGCTGTTTATATGAATACATGCCAAGGTAAATAATATATATGTAAAAGATTAATTATCCAGAATCAGTTTCTAAATTTCTGTACTTCTTATAGTAGATTTCACTACAAAAATCCTAAATAATAAACAGCCTTCACAAAAAGGAAGAATATTACTTCAAAAAATTAAGGTCTAAACCTCTTAGCCAAATACTGTTATTTCACAGCACGGGATATGTTGTGACATTTCTTAAAACCAAAAATAAATCCAAAACAAGAAAAAACTCAGCCCAAACCTCCCCATTAAAGACAGCTCTGCAGCACAGAACTGGCGCCAAGGAGACTGTCAGCTGAATTTGTCAACTGAGACATTTTGGGAAGCATTTCTGGTAGCTTTGCTAAAATGTAAAAGCACAAGCTACACAGTTGAATAAAAACTAGCTGGAAAACTGAACAAAAATATACAAATCAAGTCCTTTGACTCTTTGTGATAAATATTGAGACCCAACACCATTCTCACAGGAAACTGCTATTTTCTTCTTACACATTAAATCAATTTTTCAGATGATCCCTTCTCACTTCTTTTTTTTACTAATGTTTTGAACACCATACCACAATCCAAGGCGTATATGTGATTCATTTATATGTCTGTTGTGTGTCTGAAATGAAAGCTTTAAAAATATATTACTGCACACTAATTACCTGGCTGAAAACACAAAACCAAATTTCCTGGCTTCTTCTTCTTGTAGCCCTGCTAATTCAATTAAGCATCTAAATTTGGGTTCTCTGTTGGGTACTGTACTCTCAAATATAAATTTTGATGAATTAAAGTCTGTGTTTCTTTTCAGAGCGCTTGTACAGTTATCTTCATTTACTATATATATAAAAATTACCAAGAGATATATAATTCTGAAAATGTCATGTTTAAAAATAATCTTCTCTTCAAGCGTGGTCAAGCTCTTCAGACATAATGAGACCAGTAAAACTCAGGCAACCATGACCAAGTATATCCAAGTTATACAGAACATGATGTGATTTATAGATCATATGGAAAAATACGACTATGTTAAACACTGGCCATCGTGAGGGCAGAAAGGAAAATATTACTTTTACTGACATAATACCCCTGCTAGAGCAAAGGGATAAGTACTTACTTACTGCTATTCTTAAACTTGTGAATAAAAGTGAAAAAATGCTTCTCCAGGAAAAAATAGTAACTCATAAAGGAAAATCCCTCTGGTTTTCAGTGTGGGTTTGTGGTTTTTTGGGTGGTGGGGCAAGGTAAGATATCAAATTGATAGAGTTTGTACTAAACACACAGAGAAGTTGTAGAAAATTGACAAAATGCAATAAGAAATCCAAGAAGTCTTGCAACTCATGCTGTACCCACAGCCCACAGGCAGACTATGCAGATAAGCACAAGTGACCACATGGTCATCTCTGAGAAAAAGCAGGGAAAGAACAGAGTGGATAATCAGCCTTTTCCTTAGAAAGCTCCTGTAACAGTTAGAGAGAGGACACTTCAAACTCCACAAACATCTTCCATGATCACATCCTTGCACTCAGGACCATTTTGGAACCATGTCCACTACCTAGGAAGTTCATGTTTGCTCACAGCAAACCACAGAGAAGCAACCCAATTAGTGAACTGCCAGTTCCATGGATGCAGAGCAAACTCAGTGCAATAGTAAAAACAAAGAGTTTGACTATAAAAGACAGCTCAGAAAGCAGGTTGGAAGAAATTTTGATTTTTTGATGGTTAGACTTGATATTGGAGGTCTCTTCCAACTCAAATGATTTTATGATTCTATGACAGTAAGTCATGAAGAAATCTTTTTCACAGAAGCCCTTCCAAGACTTAAAAGAGCCTGTGGGAGAAGACACTTCTGCCCTACCTCTTCCATGTCACACTCGCAGCCATGTTGAAACAACATGCAGTAGGAGAATAAGTAATGCTGTCTGTGAGAAAGATGCAGCTGGCATCTACCCAGCTCCCAAATCTAGAGGAAGTGCCCCATTTTTCAGGTAACCTTTCATCTATGCACCATGAGATTTTCAGCTGAGGCTGGCCTAGCTCAGTGATTCTCAAATATTTTTGTCATGAAAGCATTCAAAAGGGATTGTGAAGTGATGGTAGAAAAGCTTTAGAAGTGCATAAGCTGAAGACATCCTGCCTACTCCTGGGACTCTTAGGTTTCCATGGAAGCCAGTAAAGGATAACACTTTAAAGAAATTTGAGGAAGGCTGGTCTAATCCACAGATGAAAATATTTGAAGTGACAGAGGGCAAAATAAGAACAAGGAAAAAACAATGTAAAAGAGGACAGAAGAAGAAGCCAAGAAAAGACTGTAGAGGTCAACAAAGAAGTGAAATGATGAAAGAAGACACTATACTGCAAAGGAAGAAAGTCAGAAAAACAAAAACTGGAATATGGCTAAATAAGAAAATGCTATGGGAAGAAGCAAATTTTGGTCATAGCTGATAACTCTCAGCATTTCCTTGCATGCTGTTTCTTTTCCTTGGAACCTTTCCCTTCAAATGCTGAACAAGGAGAATATATTGAGGGAGTGACAGTAGTAGTTCTGAGTAGACAGTAAAAGTACAGCTGACTGTTAAACAGAAAGAAAAAGAACCTAAAATTTGGTGCATGTGCATGATCGCTAAGGATTTAGCAGATGGGCATATATTCTTGAAGAAAACAGTTATCAATTCAGAAGAGACTCAAAAGTGTGTGGAAGGCATCATTTTCCATCATAGAGGTTATTTACTATAGACTGCACATCCTCAGTTTGGTTTTCACAAGTTTTTCCAATATGTATTTAATATCTTTCAGTCAGCTCTCCAAATATGGAATATTTTGCTCTTAGATAATGAGGGGAAAACCAAATGAGATGCAGAATGAAATCTGACAAACTCAAGTCCAGAATTCCTTTATACTTTCATGTCTTAAAAAAGAGTAATGAGTGACAAAAAAGGGCAAAAATATTACCCTTCAATACAATCCTTTTTCTGTTAAAGCCAATATGATGAGTTGTGAGAGCACAGCACTGGGACACCAGGGAATGGGGGTCTGCTCCTGGCTCTGTTTCCAACCTTAATGTTTGTCTTGGTCAAGATGCTTCCTTGTCTGTGCCTGAGTATCCTGGACTAAAAAGACAGGATAATGATATCAACCTTTAAAAAGAGCTTTGCATCTACTGATCAAACGCAATATATAAGCATTGGCTTATTATTATTTTGGTTACTGAAGTGAGTTGACAGGATCCTGATGACTTTAACCAAAATTTCTTTTATCAGGCCCCAGAATCCTACCTGAAGGACAAAGTTTCTCAAAATTCAGTTGTGAGGACACACAAATGGTAAGTCAAAGGCTGGTGCATAACCTCAGATACCACAGAGTTTTCTTGACTACAACAGAATTTCAAATGACACAAAAGTAATTTCCGGACTTCCAGGAGAAATAGTGTACTAGGCACCATTAGTACATTTATTACAGCAATGAGACAGTGTCATGATGTTTTCAATCAAACTGGTCTAATGCAAACAAAGACATCAAAAGGTGAAAGGAGGCAATGAGGAATGAAGAAAGCACTTTTCTCAGGCAGGTATTACACGCAGCAGCAGGACACCCCTCTGCTGTGAGCCAGCACTGCCCTGGGCATCTTAGGTTGCTGTGGTTAATAAACCCAACCCTTCTAGGTGCCTTCCCCAGCAGCAGATAAAGCAGTAGATAAATAAAAAAGCTTCACCAGAAATACTCCTTCATTTAGAAAAGCTTTGGGTTTGGGTTCTGCATTAGCTTCATCTTTGAAAAATTCCATCTCTTAAGTCCACCCCAGCCTACCACACCGGCGTGGTGACTGTCTCTTACTGTCATGGTCTACATAGTTTGTTATGATACTTAAAGATCAAGAGGATCCCCTGATGCCTTTGACCTAACACATAATTATAATACATACAAAACATGATTTTATGAGGAAGGTGCTTCTCTGGGCATTGTTACTGCACGCTATTTACCAACTGCTACGTTTAAACTAAAACCCCTTTGGTATTGTCTGATGAATGAAGTGAATGTACACTCTAGGACACTTCCTGCTGCGATAGCACGCCATCTGCAAGACTGTTCCAAGGACAACAGGTAAAAGGTTAGTTCTGAAAATCAACCTGCAATTTTAGGAGTTAGCCCAGTGAAGTTCCACGTGGTCCACACAGAGGTAAAGCTTGGAGTAATCTCATGGTAGAGCAGGTATATGAGGGTTTTTTGTGTTGATGGTACTTCTATACATAGTCCATCTACTCAAGCAAATAACGTCTTAAAGCATTTAGATGATCTCCGTCTATTCCACTGGTAAAATTTGTCACTGGCAAAGACATGTGACATCTTTTCCATTAGCTTTTTTCTGTAATGTGACACAGGCAAATTAAAAAAGGTCTTTAACATACATCACCTTCAGTACTGATGTGGCTGAGACCACAGCAAATTAAATTTTATAAATTCTCACTGCTGTGCTTTTCACAATTTATGTCACTATATATTCGCAATTTCCTCATCCCAAGGAGCACAAATAGCCTTGTCAGCTTCATTTGTACACTCCTGTAAGAGATGAAAATTGCAAATATTGCAAGGAAAAGTTTTGAAATTTAAAATGCAAAACAGTTTTTCATTAACACAGAAGAGTTGCAGATATTATATCTCTGCTCCAAAATATTTAACTATACCTACAGAGGACACCATTGCTGTACATGGTATTTGTACACAAGCATGCATGTGAGTATAAAGCACTCACCACTGAAGAGTCATCTCAAGGCACATGATCCTAATAAAAATATACAAAACCCGAAAATATACCAGTATTTAAAGGAATAAGAAGGCCTAAATAAACATGAAGTAACACTGTGTCATAAAAATATCACCAAGATCTAGGGCCTGATTCTGCCTGGGCTCCCACCTGCTAATCACTCGTCTGCAGACACAGCCGTGGGTGCAATTTCAGCTCTCAGATTTTCCTGCTGTAGCTTTTTTCCCCTTGTTATCTCAGTAGACATCTTCACTTTGGTGAGATGGATATTGAACTACCATCCTGCTACACATTCTAGGAATATGCACACAGCAAGCAGCTCGGCATCAGCTCACACATGAACAGCCTTAGCTCCCATAAAATATTCATTCATTTAAAAAATATTTGCACCCTGCTGTCAAACTTAGACAAATTCATACTGAGCCTCAGAAAATAGCTGTTTTAATGGTAAATGATGTTCCAGAAACCTCTTTCAGGCTAAACACTCTCGTCAAAATTATTTTAATAAGAAAGATTAACAATTTCAACATTAGCTGCTAATCCCCTTTCATTTGAAACTGTGCTGATAAAATTCTTTGCTTGTCATTCAAATAGTAAGTAATAATTATAGATTTGGGGCCTCCATCTCTTGCTTCATTAATAGTAAATTGCATGGAAGTCTGAAGCATAAAGTCAGCTTTGATACATCTCAAAATGCAATTTCCATAGCTTTCCTTAGCTATGTACAATTAATTACAGAGTTAATAAGGGGAATATGTTAATGAAAGGGAAATTATTCACTCAGACCACCTGGTCTTATCAAATTTCTTTAATATGTTTCCTTCTTTCTGTGAATTTGCATGACAGCAAGAACACAAATCATGTTGTGCGTTGCTAGTCCTGTAGTACTTTTATTTGCAACCAGCTAAAGTCCACTTAAATTAAATACAGAAAGAAGGAAAGAAGTAGTCAGTACTAAACAACTGACTGCACTTGTTTTCTCAAGTTCAGTACCTTTTTAATTTTAAAATAAAATTACTTAAACGGCTTTATAATTACCAGACTCTCTTCAATGCTGAAGTACAAATATAATGCATCCAAAAAGGAGACATTGTCATCCTTTATTTTCTTTAAAGAAATGTGCTGCATGTGCACATATTTAATAAAAGATGTACAGAAACGTACTTCAATTCTCTTCACTCTGACAGCTACTAGAGCTTAGTTGCTATGTGCAGTAGGGTTTTTGGATGTTCACGGGAATATTTTAGTTGGTACAAACAGCCCAGTCAGAAGGTGGCAAACCTTCACATAAATAATCTTAAAAATAACACAGTTGTGATACATAATCAGAGCAGTATTTTTTAAAGATGGGTAAAATCTAGAAACCAACCATCTTCAACAAACCTTAATGGATTTACTACTGACCAGACAGAGGACAAAAACATTTTAGGACCTGGACACCAGCCCTCATAGTCATTCCAGAAAGAAAAAGGCCAGAGAGTAGTTCCTAGAGCAATGGCAGGCTGCTTGGAGGAGGTGATGCTTGTGAGCAGTTTATCACTCCTCCCCTCTATTCTTAGTTCAATGCAAAGGTCCAACATACAGCCAGCGACAAGAGGCAACTCATAATTCTCCCTTGCTATGAATAGGGTTTTCTTGGCCAGCTTGGCAACCTAATGCAGCATTAGCTCATGAGTTTAGGAGAAGAGGATAAGGGAGACATGACAGCATTGAGGGAGAGCTGCCAACTAGAAAAAAAGTAAGATATTACTCTGGTCTGAAACAAAAGGACAGTTACATAAAGGAGAAAAATTCACAGTAAAATTATGTCTTTTATAAAGACATAGGGGGGTAGGGATGTAATATTTGAGGGTAGAATACTTTACCTGGTTTTGACAAAAGAAGTAAAACAGTCCTCTTCCATTGAACAGCAAATACTATGTTATCCACAAGCAAACTTCACAGATTATTTTAATGTTTATCTCCTTATTTAAAAATGTTTCCACAGCTGTGTCGTGGGTGCATATGCAAAATTTGATCATCACAGGAGCATTCTGTCTGTGTCCTACACATCAAATTTTCCAAATATCACCCAAATTCCGTTACCTTACTCAGAAAACACTGCCAAATTATGGTCTAATCCCAGAAGGAGTTGCAGAAAGCAAAGTATAAGTTTTTTTAAGTCTTGCCCTAAAGATGAGCATAACCAGACCTTTTTGAATCAGTGAAGGGATTGAACTGTCTTTATTACAAATAACCAGACCATGTCCAATAACTTCCGCTGGCATGGCTCACACAGAGAGAAAGAGCTCTCCAAAATACTCTGGGCATCCTAAACTGCAACTGGCACAGCAGTGCAAAAACACAGTGCCAATATTATGTCTCTTCTCTGCAAGTATCATGAAGCAAGTCGTGGTTTCACCCTGAACTCTTACATGCTTTGAGAATCTCTGAAGCTGTAGTCCCATTTACCATGTCACTGGATCTTAGCAGTGCACCATGTCTAGCAACCCATGTGAGTCATTTCTTCACCCCACAGTGAGTCAAAACTCACCACCTTCTCATATCTAAACTCTGCCACCAGCTCAGAAATACTCTGTAACTATATAATCATCTTGGGTCTCCTGCCTGAGAAGTCTTCCTGAACCACACTTTCTAGTATCGTTCTCCTTCTAAACAGGCATTTCCACCTGTTAGATCCAAAATATGATTAACTGCTGTATCTGCTACAATGAGTTATCAAGGATTTAATGCATGATGTGAGCATACACAGTAGAACAAATACAGCAAGAGCACTTCATCACTGAGGATGCATTTGGAGCCAAAAGATAAGATCTCCTGGATGAATGTCCATCTCCACGAGACTCCATGGTTCATGAGACTCTCAGAAGCAGCTGAGTATCCAGTAACATTCCTTATCTTCAACCTGAAGTATCAAAACTCATATCTTTTTCATTAAATGACCACCTCTTGCTCCTTGCTACAGCTGATACTTGTCTTGCCTTGACATTACCTGGATGTCCTCTAGAAATGCAAGAAAGCTGGGTGAAACTGAAAAAAGTCCAGACAGCCATCAAGATTTGTTGCAGCCAAGAATATGATCCTTTCTTTTTACTTGGTGCACACAGTTGCATAACCTAGTTTTGTGTCACATATTTCTCCCAATGTAACACTTTTTAAATTAGTATTCTAGAATATTAAGAGAAATGTTTTCTTTGTCTTTCTACTAAAAGCCTTAGGGAATGATATAAGTTGGCTAAAAGTGTTCAACAAAAGCAGCTTAAACAAAGCTGGAATAAATATTTCACAGTCAAATGACAGAGCAAGATGTAGTCACAGAACTTTGGTGAGTTATTTCTAATCATACATACATTAGGGGAAAACAACTGACAGGGAAGAATTTAGGGAAAAAAAGATTTTGAAATCAATTTCATACCACGTTCAAGAGGAATGTTTTTCTCGATTTAATACTGACTCTGCAATTGTCATTATTTCCTAAGTCCCATTCAATAAAATTAATATAGAAAATGGGGGACAACTTATTATGAAACAAATAAAAACGGAAGAATCAAAGGGTAATGTGTTCATGAATATTTTTTCTGAGTTTTATTGATGAAATCTATGTAGTACATACATCCATTTATTAGATTTATGGCTCTATTAGTAGAGCTGTTTCCATATGCCACGAGATTTTTTCACTTTTCTTTGCTCCTATATCTCAAGTCCCAGCTTTAAACAAGCACAGGCAAATGTTTCAAAATAACTTAAACATTTAGGGAGGGCAAAAAAGATGTAAAATGAAAGGATAAACACTATTTCATCAGCAGAAGATCTTTCAGGAGGCAGCCAGCTCTGCTTGTCCCTAAAAGCATGACAACTCAGGGAGAGATGGGTAAAGATTTTCCCATCCATGGTGTTTATGTCTTTTTGGGATATTGGCTGTCCTGTCACTGAGTAATGTAATACACAACAGCCCTTTCCCTTGTGACTCCTCCTGTCCAACTGTTCATGATGAAATGGCCTTTAGGGCCAAAGCCTTCTTGGGACTTAATTTGGTGAGACTTCTACAACTATTTATACTGGCACAGCTGAAAGATAACTTGGGGTTTAGATCCACTTAGCACATTTGTAAGGAGTTTATGCTTTTAGCTAAACTTTGCCACTGACTTGTTTCCCTTCCCATGTGAAGATTTTTTTCTTCATTTTCTCAAGCCTTTTTTAAACAAGGTATTTATATTCTTGAGATGCATGAAGAGGTATTAATGCTGGTAGAAGGAGATGGTGGGAAAGGGAAAAAAATATTAGAACCCATTTAATAATCAAACAAATGATTGTGACAAAGACCTTGCTTTCCATACCTGCGCTCCTCACCTTTGTCCCTGCCAGCATTAATCACCTCTGCAGCATCTGTGTCCCCAGGCAGTGCACTGCACTCATGCCCTGTGCGCTGCTTCGCTCAGGAAATGTTTAGTGTGTATATGGATTAAGTTCAAGGTGGAAAGTACACCTGCTTCTAGCACAGTGCTATTCATCCTTGCACGCTGGAGCTTCTCTCTTTATTTAGAGAAGTGTGTTTAACTGCCTTTTGCTCCCAATTTTATTGCAGCTTTAAGAATAAAATGAAGGAGTTTCAGCAAGATGTAGTACAGGATCTAGCAAATACATTTTCTTGTTGAAATGTCTTCAGTCACTCAGTTCTACACTCTTCCATATTCAATTAAAGGCAAATCTATAGCTGCTACCCTATAGAGTTCATTTTAAAAAGAGTTCATTTTAAAAAATGAGAGTGAGGGGAAATTGCTTAGAAACCATTAAAAAATTACTATTCAGAGAGTACAGGATACCAATGTTATCAAAACACCCCAGGTTCAATCTTGGAAACGATTCCCTCCTTGTTATCCTTCCCAGTCCTACAGCAATCCTGCCAGTGATTCAGCATCAAAACTAAAGTGGATGCAAAATTCAGCACCTGTGGTTTGCCGGGTTTGGCAGCACCAGGCCCCCACCCCATGTCCCCAGCTGAGGTTGTGTCACCTTCTGGACACAACCTGTCCCAGGACTTTGACAGCAAGTTCTCATATGAGGCCATCCTTTACTCCTCTGTGGTGAATGTCCTTCTGGTTTTACAGTCATATTGCCAAAGACAAGGAGATTAAGCAGATTTATATCCCTAGATAAAAGGCCCTAGATTTCAGGTTCTAGTTCATCTGTTCCCACCACCTCGTTCAGCCCAGGTGTGAAACTTTCTTCTCCTTCTGAAAAGTACATCATCACAAACAATCACAGATCATTACTATTTCCAATACATAAAGCAGTTTCATACCCTCAGGGAGAAGACTCCTCAGACTTCAGCTTATAAAAAATACTGAAAAAGACCTTTTGTAAATTCACACTTCCCTAAATTCTAATTTATGTATAATGCTCCAAATTTTGCACATCTGTCTCTACAAGGAAAAAACCTGCAAAACACAGAAAATCACTTCTGCTTCTGCAAATTCCCTCTCTTATACGGTATTCAGATAACAACCTCATAATGTTATCATCAAAAGCATACATTCCCTTCTTGCAGTACTGTTCTTCATTCAAAAACTCATAAAAGATTATAATTATTTTAACCAAGAAAAGCATGGTAATACATGAAGCAGATGTAGGATCCACTCCACCTTGGTGCTGAACTTGTGCTACAGCACAAACGAAAGAGACTCCTTCATGTAAGCTGCAAACATCAACTGGATTGTGCAGGCATAAAGGAGGCATCTCCAGAGAAATCCACTCTCCGCCTAATTCTCTGGAGACCTTCATAGCCACCCACTCACTTCATCAACTAGAAGGGGAATTTATGGACTCAAGTCAATACCAACACTTCATTAAGTGCCTAAAATATAGAAGCCCAAGTTAGGGAGCCTAAATCTCTCCTGATCAATTTTAAACCCTCTCTGGTTTTCTTGCTGGACTGCAAACAGAATTGTTGCCCTTTATTAGAACTTCTCTTGTGAGGTGAATATAGACATATACATGAGAATAAAGTGGGTGGAAATTTAGTTCTAAATTCCTATTCTTTCCCTTGTTGTGATCTTCTGAAAAATGTTTTCTTGCAAAACAAGTGGTGACTGAAATGAGGGCACGCATTCTGAGTTGTTGCTCATGCTGAAACCAGCCAGTCAGTGCCACAAATACGATGGCATCAAACATGCTTCTCTAATTACACTTTCCAAAGTGCTTGGATTTTTTAGAAAGACAGAATCAAAATGTGCCATATGCGCCACTCTCCTGTTAGAAATGTGATGAAAAAGACAGTGAAAAGGAAAAAAAAAAGCTCTGAATGTTGTTATCGCTGTCCTTCTGGGCCTCCTGAGCCCTCCCTGCTTCCTCCTGCCAACAGCTCAAACCACCTCACAGTGCTGTCAGCAGTGCAGAGGCATCGCCTTTGCTGCACAGGGAAGTGGCAGAAATGCAGAATTTTTCCCTTTGAAGGCTGGTTTCAGTCTAAGTGAGGAGACTGCTCCACAGCCACAGGGCTTGAAAGAGTCCTGGTTTCTCCATACCTCGAGCACTATAAATAGTGGGCTAACAATAAGTGGCAAGTCCTCCAAGAGAACAGTACCTGTGGCAAACCCAAGTTCCAACAAACCCTAAGCTGAGGTGACTTAGATATGACTTCAGGTATGACTGATAGCATTTTCCAGCAAATTAAACAGCTTTACAGAAATACTTCTGACCAACAGTACCTGTGAATAAGATTACACGGAGTCGTTCTGCAGTCACACACTTCTAAGCTATTTTCATTAAAGATTTTTTCTGTTTATGAATCAAAATAAATTATTTCCTGCTGCCACTTTACAGAGAAATCCATTGTTTTATTTTCTCTAGGGAGATCCTGGCACCTATGAGCAATAAGGACTGAGGAGCCTTAGCTCAGCTAACTACTCCTTCACTGCAAATTGTAGAACTCAAAAACACATTTACAGACCTGTAAGTGCATTTACCCTGCAAAGCAGAGGGTATTTGCCATTTTTACTATGCCTCTTGCAAATATTTCTCATTCCTTTTTAGGCACTGAGATATTTTTCAAAGAAAATATCTGCAGAATTTAAAAGGCAAAAGGATTGTGGCAGCGGGAAATGAGAAGAACTGAGAAATGTTTTGTGTTGAATGGTATAAAAGTTGCAAAGTGGCCCCTCACTCTCCTCCACTTGTATCTGCA
Source organism: Eulacestoma nigropectus (assembly GCA_013397775.1). Lineage (NCBI taxonomy): Eukaryota > Metazoa > Chordata > Aves > Passeriformes > Eulacestoma > Eulacestoma nigropectus. The sequence continues at coordinate 2,520,054 of VZTE01000432.1, read as the reverse complement.
AGGCAAAGGGAGGAAGTGTTCACCTCTGGTGAGCTGCTTCTGTTGCTGAGGTCCAACAAGCCACATCATCCCCAGAAGGAGAGAAATTCAGGTAAATAAGGTATCACAGATGTGTGCATTTATTTTTGAGCAGAACATAAACTGGGTCAGCTTTCCAGTTTCATTGTGACCCACAGCGACACAAAACATGAGCATTTCTGATCAAGTCCAATCATCTGCTTCTGTGCTGTAGCTGAGAGATGCTGATCCTTCCATACAAACCTAACCCAGCTTCGCCTTCGGCAAATCTCGTATTTATGGTTTAACTACTTCCTTAAGTAAACATCCCACTGCCTGCCTGACCCTCCTATTAGGCTTGCCCTGACAGCAAAGCTAAATGCATCCTTTTGATGCTAACACGTATTTTCTTCCTAATTGTATCATCTGAGTCCATTAAGAAAAAAATTTTCCCCATCCTGTATGCCACAGCACATAGGCAGACTCCCCGGAATCACTGATTTTTGTTTGTTCCGGTTAGACTCAACAAATTAACTGTTTTTACTCTCTTTGTGTGGTTTGCACTCTCAAAACACTATAGCATTTCTTTACCCTTCTTTGAACCCTTACCAGATGTAACATCTGCTGTTAGATAGTTAACACATGTATGAGTTCATCCAGGGTTAAACAGAATTGACTGAATTATGGACACTGAACAGCGTAACACTGATCTTGACCAATCCGACTATTTTTTAAAGTTTATTTATTGCCATGTGAAGACAATTATTTGTTGCAACTTTGCAGAAATTTGCAGAGCCAGAATAAGTGGTTCCCATATGCAACTTTCTCTCCTTTAAGCATGATTTTGAGATGATTTTTTAATGTTTCCCAATAATATCACTGAAAAAAATTTTGCTCAATTTGAAGTAGTTGAAACTCTTTGCAAATGTTAAATGCGTATTTCCATCTACATGGGAAATTCTGCTCTTATTTCCATACAAATATATTTCCTCAGAATTTTTTGAACCTTGTCTAAGAATTTGTACTTATTTTGAGGTTGGGCAACTGGAGATGTTTGGAGGTTGCCCCCCTCCCTCCTCCCGTCAAGTATTTTACTTAACTATGAAAGGAAATCAAGTGAATTTTAATTATGGTTAGGCAAAAGTGGAACAGTCAAAACTGTAACAAATGATTTTGTCATGGGAACAACCCTTCCAAACTGCACTCATCTATCAGATATTAACATAATAATTAATTAATTAATTACTTTCGGGAGGGGGATGGCAGAGATGTATTTACTCAGGATGATATACTCTGAGGAAGCATCTGGTTTAAAATCCTGCCCTGTTTTTGCTCAGTTTTATAGCTGACTCGATCAAGGCTGAAGAAGGTGAGTAACTTGACTGAGGTCAAATTAGTTCTTTGGGTTTTGCCTGCTTTTATTCCTTCCTCCATTAGGTGAGGTTGGCTTGTAAGAACTTGAAAAATACCTCAGAAGATAGTACTTTCAAATATAAGTCCAGAAAAAGAAAGAAGTTGAACAATTATGGCCCAAAACTATGACATGATGGAGAGAAGTTCCCCAAAGTATGGCAAATGATCAACTGGAAAAGGTGCTTATTTTAGGTAAAAGCAGAAGTCAAATGTATAAAGCAAAATAACACAACTTTTGGTCAAGTTGTTCACCATCACCTAACTTCTACTCAGCTAATGTCAACACACTCTAGAAAGACAGTAAATATTTAAAGAAGGATGAAAATAAGGCACAAGAGATGGAGGATTACTCTACAGCTCTCCCAGTAGGACATAAACAAACTCCACCAGTTCCAGCCACTGGACTCTGACTCTTACACACAAAAAACTCTTCATGTGTCCATCTTCTACAGTGATACTGGTTTCAAGCTGTGCTTGGAAATAACACAAGTTTTCCAACATAGACTCCATCAATAGAATATATGTGGATCTTTTCAAACAGGAGAAATCCAGCTTGGAAGAAATTCATCCAAGGACAAAAAAAAAATCCAGACAAGGCTCAAAAGTCAGATTCCTTTCCTTGTCTAAGGGTGACAGAAACAAATCGCTCCATGTCATTAATCTTCTGTTGCCTTCTCAGCTCAGATACCTCCACATATTGGAGACACATGAGAAAAAGCAGTGAGCTGATCAGAAATTTGGCAGCTTTCTTCAGTTGTCCAAGCTGAGGTAAACATAAATTAATAGGACAAGAAGACACCACAGGGCTCATCTTTTTTAAAGCTGGAATGCATATGTCCAAGATAAAAGAATGTTTCCCAGAGAGGAAAAAAAAAGATTCAACGAAGAAGAAATGGAAATAAAAATCCCTTTAGTTTGAATTATACAAAGTTAAGATTACCAATGAAGCTCAGGAATATTTCCTACCTGTGAAAACACATCTTCCCTGTCTTTAAAAGTGATCTCTTTCCAAAAGCTGTGCGGATGCCTAAAATTCTGACGCAATTTCTCGTGCCATGAAGACAAAAGTGCCTTACCAGGATCATGTGACCGGTGGAGATGTCCATGTTGGACTGGACCGGCTCCTCACACCAGGACGATGTGCTGCTCCGGGCTGAGGGGCTGGGGATGGGCCCATCGCTGAACTGAGAGGAAACGCTGTTTATTCGGGAAGAGTGCAGGGGCTCTGGGCGATCAGAGGTTTTCACTGCCATGCGCTGGCGGCATAGCTCCTAGAGAGAGAGGGAGAGGGAGAGAGAGGAGGAAACAACCTACGGTTAAGAGTAATTACAGGATAGAGTCTACTAAAGACATATGATTTACAATATGTTTCCAGGGCTGGAAGTGTTTTCCCCCTCACTGCAGTAATTTTTGGGCGGCTGTCTGTTCTGTGAAGCACAGCTACAAAGAGATGCTCAATGAAATTACTACACGATGACTACCCTAACCTTTCAAAAGTGCAATTATGACTGCACATACATCTCCATATAGATAACCAAAAAATCTTATTTTGGAGCTTGACTCCTCTAACAGATATTTTTTTTTCCTCCCCCCAATATCGCCCCACATTCTGCAAAACCACTTTTGAACCACACAACCTCCTGAAGTTAATGGGGTTGCACGGGAGTAATTGAGAGCACTGCTTGGCCCTGGATATGCAAACTCAGCAAGCTCAAGGCAACTGAATTGATGTGCTCTCCAGTGTAAATCGTAGTTGATAGATGCCTCATTTCTCTTCATTAAAATAGCAAACTCGCAACACTTCCTCCCTGATGTGGGGCAGAGAGGATGAAGAATGACATTAACGAAGAATAAAAGCAGAAATCTGTCATTGTATTGTTTAAGCAGCTTTGGCGAAGAAAGAAAATTCAAGCTATCACACACACTAATGCAAGTCATGTTGAAACACCAGAATAGATAGCACTGGGAATACATATTTTCAGCTGCTCTCATGTATAGAATTCATGCAAAAATACAGAATTCTGGTTAGGTAACAGAAAATCCTGCTGGTAAAACCAACTCCTGATAGTATAAAATCCTGATTCTAACAGGACGAGCAGACCCACAATTACACTGTCGTGTTTTAACGCTGTTAGAATCAGCTGTGATGGTGAGATCACAGACATTATAATGAAACTATCATTTTTTAACATATGACTATTGTCCATGAGAGATACTTGGCTGCCTGTGGCACGCAGTGAGACCAGTGAGGCTATAGGATGTGGCCACATTGCACACGCGGCGTGGGTACACATTTGTCTCAGATTACTCATTCTGCACAGACTAGTACTAAGAGCACAGTCTCTTGCCTCAGGCTAACAAAATAATACAGGCTGAAGAATTCATACCGTTGAATTGCCATGGCTTCTGTTTTCTTATTCATTGATAATTTAGTTGCAGCTCAAGTGCCATCAGTAGGATGACCTGAAAACCATTATTTATCAACCTCAATAAAATCTTCTTTTCAGACAGGAGTTAGAAATATAACTTAAGACTATGTTTCGGGCTTTTTTTAACCTTGCAAACTTTAGGACACTGAAGAGGGATCCTAATCCATGCAGCAGCAAGCATGCAAACAAACTCCCTGAAACCATCATATTGAGTCTCGTCTTGTCACCACATGACAATGATTAAAGGCCCCTACAAATACTCTTTTCTACCAAAACTTCTGTCTTACTTGCCATTATAGATGCTTATGTGGACTTCTACTATTTGATGGTGTTTAATACAGTCTGTGTGTGTATACGTGTGTATATATATATATATATATACATGCATGTACAAATTAAGATATACTGAGAGGAAATTCGTATCATTTATAAACAGGACATATTTCACTGTCTATTACAAAAATACAGTCAAACAGAAGCTTGGGAAGGAGAGATTACTACTTGTATGTGATGTCAGTTGTTGGAACAACTGTACAGAAGACTGTCCCAAGTGAAAACTGCTACCTGACTCCATCACTGTATTTTGTATATTTATTAATTTCTCTATGCCATGAAAGAATTTTTCTAATTTTTAGCAAAAATAGGGGTTTTCCACACTTGAGTAGTATGTATTCTGTCACTTGGTATCTTTGGAGCTTCCTACTAATGGTAACATGAAAAATATTAGGAAAAATAAACTTCAGAAATACTCAATGTTGAATTGAGTCACATATATTGGTGTTAGATAGGTCAGTTAAACTATCAGTATTAAACCCAAGACTTTTTAATAAAGGAAAAAATGTCATTGTATCTCTTATTTTTAAATATAGGGACAAAGAAAAAAACTTTTTCTCCTTTCCTCTGGAGGATCACACACTTCTTAAGAAAAGACAGCAACAGTCCACAGTTAATATTACTAACCTCAGAATGACCTTGCAGTAGTGTAATTTCAAATCCCTGCTTTTAGCAGATTTTAGGAAAAGCGTAACAGAGCGGAAACTTTTTAGACAGAAAAATAAATCTACAGAAAACCAAAAACCTGCTCAGATGTTTAGATATCAGCCATTCCCAGAGAGAATGGTTTACTGGACTAAGCAAAAGCATAATAAGTAAAGGTATAAAAATAAGAGGTCTATCACATAACTGCTAGAAGGATGTGTCTTCTGGCTAGCATGCCATGTGGCGTTGATATGAATTTATTATATTCTAATAGACATCCTGCCACTTGACTCACCCCAACTCTGTGCTAACAATAGCATTTATACTCAAACAGGATCTTTGTTTTTAAGTTGATCTGTTCCTGCTGTTCATATCCTGCCTCAAGTCATAATCCTCTGCTTTTACAAGTGGTTGCTGTGGAAAGGATTACAGACCTCTGCTAACAAAAAAGAATTGAGATCAAGTGATCTCTAAGAAATTAACGTACCATTTTTACATGAATTTTAATGACAAAAGAAACAACATTATAGACAACTGGTTCTGGAATAGATTAGCCTCTAACCAAAAATATCTTTTTGAACATGAAGTATTTAACATGTTACTAAGAAATGTTGTTTTAAAATTAAGTTTAACATGTCCATGGTCCTCATGGAAGGTGAAGTTGAGAAACATAACAAATTTAAATATGTTTAAAAAAAATGCACCTGATCTCAAATATTAACATATTTATTTCCTGCCATATATAGAATCAAAACAATTATTCCCAGAACTGCTGTAACTGTCAAATACCTCAAACAAAGCAACCACGTCACTGCACTCTGCCATAAAAAATGTTTAATGTAAACAGGAAGGTCATAGCACAGCTGAAGCAAAAACACCACTGAATTTCTTGATTGGAGTTTTAAATCTCCATGACAATGGGGTTTCCCCTGCCTGTAAACAGAAGTTTTTTGGTTTAAATTTATTTCCAGATTAGTCTGACAGCCCTCGACAGCTCTTCCTTCCCCCACTCCCAGCCAGCCCAGCCCTGGCTGAGGAACCTGCCCCATCCCCACACACACATCAGCCACCTCAGGACAGCTACAACTTCTGCTTCTCCAAAGCCACCTCTCTGTTAGCCCAACCATTCCAGCTCCCACTTGGGTTTCTGGCCTGGCACTGCAGAGATAACATGGTTAAGACCACCACATACAAAAGCTTTGATGCATGGGGTGTTTTGGGGAGGCATATGGGTTCCTCCAGGACACATGGACAAGGGATGTCCAGTTCAAAGCAGGGAAGTGCCTAAATGTGATCTGGCCTTGAGATGGTCATCAATGTACCCTTCCTACAAAAGGCATTGGGAATAGTGGGGTCTCAGGGTGTGGGGTGTTTCACACCATCCCTGGGCACTTACTGAGCTGGCATCTCTTCATCAATGCACAAAGCCCTAGATGGTTCAGATCCTCATTAATGCAATATCTGTTACCTGTGCACTTCTCTGCATGCTCAGGTATGCTCTGCATTCCTCTTCAAAATCTTTACTCTCACAAGCATTTTGCAAATCAGCCATTTACCAAACCACAACTAGAATTCAAACTTGACTAAAATGTCAAAGCTTCATACTGTGAGAATGACATGAACTGTATTTCTGTATTGTCTCAGCCATTAAAAATATTTTCTAAGAATGAATTCAATTTACTGCTGCATTTCTATATTTAGCAGAGTGGCTGAGGCTATTTCTGCCATGCTGCGACTCAGTAATGTCTAGCCATTGTTTGTGTATAGTTCAAGTGCCATTCTTCATTTAAAAACATCATTTACACCTAAAAAAGCAACCATAATGCATACAGTGAAAGATGAAGAAATGATCCTCCTGACCTTCAGGCTATGATCTAATGGATGGGTTGGACATAAACATTTATTTAAAAGGTAATTTGAAGTTTATGACATTATTTCCCATCACATGGGAATTGCTATCATACTGAGGCACTTACTCTGTTTTTTATTTCCCAACATTTATTATCAAACTTATGTGGTGGTCACATGCAGTATATAATGGAGAAGTAATATCGCTGTATGACAAAAACTGCCATAACCAAGATAAATATTCTGTAAATAATGTTGAGTTAAATGAGTTCAAAGTACAGCACCATGATCATCTGTAGTGAGATTTTTATTTGACACACAATTGATAACCTTAAACAAACCATAAACAGATTCTTGGAAAACCCCTGGACCTCTTCACAATGAGGTTCTAAAATATCCCTAATATATGGCTGTCCACACAGAGACAGGGAGAAGCATGAAGTGTAACTATTTCTTCAGGTACAACAAATAGATTTTCAAATCCATACATGCCACTCGTGAATGAGCCACTCTGCAGCATAAATGTAGTTTATCCACATTTAAAGAAGGGCATTGAGAGACTTGCTGCACCTCCTAGACAACAACTGGTAGCCAGTCTTACCACCATGTTTTCTTAGGTGTCTCTCTGAACTTGAAGAGGTGAGAAAGTCTCCTCTCAAACAAGGAGGCATCAAGTCTGTTCAGAAATGGAGACCACAGATACCTGTCCAGGCCTGGCTTGGTGATGTGACTTGCTTACCAGCAGAAATGTTAGGCCATGTCACCAGCCAGTGACAGAAGCTGTGTTTTCTGCCACATGGCTTTGTGATGCACAGCAGCCATTGGCATCACAGAAGGGCAAGACAGCAAAAGATAACTCAGAGAAATTTTTATCTGTCATCTACTGGAAAATCCATTTTGAGGAAATTGGAAAATCAATTAAAGCCACACAGTTTACTAAAACATTTGGTTTTAGAGAGAAATCTATGTATATGGCCTGGTAAGGATTAAGAGTATAAGCAACCACAGAACTAAAACCAGATGTTTCTGAGGCTTGAATGGGTAATATTGAATATTTTCCCTTGCTTTATTTGCAAAAATGGAATTTGAGAGCCTCAAGGTGACACAGTACAGGCAGGAGACCTGACTGGAGCATCCCAGTTAAGAGATGCGAAACATTCACCTCAGCTTTGCAGTTATTGAAGACGAGCCATTCCACCTCAAAGCTGCTTCCAGAGAGGATGCTGCAAATACTTAATGCAAATTCTCTAAGCAGTATCTTCAGGTATTCCAAGTCCAGCCAGTGACCATGGCACATCATTCTCCTCTAGCTGGTATCAGGTGCACAGTAAATGTTCAGTCCAAAGCAAACGAAAATAGCTTCATATCTAAAACACTGCTCTTCTTCCCCAGCCACTGTCACCTCAGATCTGACTAACAGGATCGGAGGGAAATGTCAACTTTTCAGTTTATTTAGAAAAAGAAATACATTTTCATTACTACATATTAATGAAAATAATCTATTTCGTAACTAATCCCAAAATTTGCACAAAACCAAAAATTAAGTCCAGGAAATAGGACTAACATTTCCATGATTTAAAATTTTTTTTTTTAGCAAATTAAAATGGAACTCATTTGAGTTAGTCCAGAAACAAGGGTGGCACAATTATTTTCAGAATTAGCAAAATACAAGAGAGAATAAACCTTTCCATGGACAATTATTAAGAAAATGCAGAGACACTAAATAAAGAAATTACTGTTTATTAAAAGTGATAGCTAAGTGTACACCAAGCCCTTCCAACCTGACCTGCCTAATATTCTATCAATCAAGAAACAAATCTGCTTAAGCAGGCATGATCACAAGAACATTGTATTCATTTTACATGTGAAACAAACATATTTTGCAGAAATTTTAAATTAAAAATGCTGATGCTTAATTCTAAATTATTTAAGGCTACACCTTTTAACAAAATGTATAATGAAGATTAGGAATATATGTAATCTATAAGCTAGGTATAGAGGAATAAGACCTTTAAAATGCCTTTTTTACTTCCCTCAGCTTTAATACATTTAATTTAACAGTAGTCTCATTTTCCTTTTCAGGAGGCATTGTTCACAGGATGAGCCGAGGTCTGCACGTACAGCCTGGATTTAGTTGTTCTGTGAAGGATGCAGTCATAAGACAATGAGATTTAAGAAATGAAAAAATAAGGTAAGATTTTTTTTTTAACAAATGAATCTAGGACTATAAACATCATTATTCTCTATCTAAATTTGCTTAGTGTTACTACAGGGTGAAGCTAAAGTCATTTGGCCGCCTTTGTTTTGCTTTTGCATACTTAATATGCTTGCAGGTGTTATAAATTTAACTTTAACTTACTGTATTCATAGCTTTGGGGATAATTACAGCTTTATTAACATTTATTTTTGAGTTATTGAAACATACTTTCAAGATTTGCTTAATTTTAGCATACTTTTTGTCCAGGAATAAAAGAGCTGTTCACATAGGTGGAATATTTGTATGTATATCTTCTATTCTTGTCAGAAAAGGCAACTACTGATATCGGTGTCCCTTCAGGAAAGGGATAAAGGAATATATTGGAAAAATGTTTGAGAATAATATTTTGAAAGACACAGTTTCAAACATATCATTACACATCCATACTCTGGACAATTCCTATTTATCTAGACTTCTATGTCATAGACTTGTATGTCATAGACCTTGAGAGGAACAAAAATAAAAAAAGAAAGAGAAAAAGAAGAAAGTAAAATATATTTCTTTGATTGTCAATGCAGCCTTCATCTGTCCAGTTCAGTTCACTGTCTGCCCTCTGGTACCACATTCTGTATATCTGAATACAACTCTGAGTCTTGGGGCAGGGGGGCGTTGCTTTGGTTGATTTTTAAATTAACTAAAAACCAGGGCTGCTATTTCTTTTTGAGAGCATCACAGCCAGATACAGGCTTGAGAATCATTCTCCTGACAAAATCCCAATGTTGATTGTGGTCTGTGAAATTAAAAATTTCAATTATTTTAGCATTGTGTGTGTTTCCTGGTGATGACTCTTTTAATTACGATTCCCCTTTCCTCATGTATACAAAGAAAGCAGAGGCCATGAGGCAAAGAAAACATGGTGGACTTTATATGGAAAATGACTTTTATTTTTTTTTTTTGTATTTCTTTGTTTTATTCCCTGTCTTTAAATTCAAACATTTGCACAGTCTTATCCTACCAAATCAAACAAATGAAAAACCATCATGGTCTTGGTACACATCTCCGGGTGTCCAGCAGACATGAAAATTTCTGGCTTGCGCAGAACCAAAGCTGCTGTCTATGCAGTACAGCTTGAGAAAATATTTTTACTTTCGTTCTTTCAGTAACCTCTCATCAATGAGGAAGTAATCTGAATAGTCCAGAAGCTCCTGAAGGAGGCAGACATCTCTGACATGGCCCACAATTGCCAAGGAAGACATGACAGCAGAGGTCTAATGATATTTCTCTGAAATAATGATAATATTGCCCTCCAATCCATGCCGGGAAAGCACAGGTATCTTTGGCTTTGCAGAGGGTCAGTGAAGACCGTGTTTAGGTTACTCAGCTGGGGAATGTTTTCCTATACAAAAATACAAAAGACCACTGACTGGAGCTGCACGTGACAGTTTAGAGCCTTTATTTCTAAAAGAGTTTTGTGAAACAGATGCCTGACTGAATAGGACTGCAGCACCCCCGACTTCACAAACAGGAGATACGCAAAGAAAGGCCGTGATTCTTTAGAGTGATTTGAAAGAGTATCTTCCCTGCATGATGACATCATGGTGGCTTCCCTAAGGATTTAAAGAGACTATCTGGATGACTCCAAGGAAATCAGGGCCTGTTTCTAATAGGAAATATCTGCAAACTGTGGACCTGAAGTCAGCTGACTTGAATTGGGTAAAAGCACCCAATTTTTTTTCTCAAGGTGTTCCTGACAACGCGTGAGCTTTACTGGCCTTGCAGTTCAGACAACTGTAATTCTGGAAGTGGTGGTACATCAGATTGACCTACCTGCTACAAAAAAAAAGTGGTTTCAACCAATGCTGGTTTCTAAATTGCATTTCCCAAATTTCAGCTGAGCCTGCATGTAATGTTTTACAAGTATATGAGTATATGGCAAGTATGAAGCTGGAAGAGGAAAGATTTCTTAAAGGAATAATCACAGAGAGAAAAAATAACAGGGAAAACAAACTTCACCTTTTCCATGTTTTGTTCATCTTAACTAACTCCAATACATGCTCATGAGGGCACAGCTGCTCCTTAATATGAATTTGCCCAGAAAATTCACCACTAGCACAGCGAGAGCCACATGGCACAGTATGGGTTACAAATAAACCATAGCAACAATTGAATTAACCTGAAAGGCCATGCAGAACCACGTGTAAATCCATTGTGTATTTTGACTTTGGCTAACCCATCCAAAGGCTGACCAGCTTCCAGCAGATACCAGTGCTCTTAAAGATAACTGCCACAAATGTTTCCTTTTTCACTCCCAGCGTTTATAGTTGCCTGGGGCCCAAAGTAGGCAAAAAATGCAGTCCCAAGACAGCTGTAGTTTCTCAGGAAAGCTATACATTAAGGCTGTGTAGTCCACTATTTTATTGCCCTGCAGGACTGAAAATGGGAGATCATTTCTGCTAGAAATAAGAATTCCCAGCAGCCAGCAGGACTCAGCGTGCACTTCCAGCCTGAAGAGAAACAAAATAGCCCACTAGTTTATGTCTAAAAATGTTATTTTACCCCACTGCAAAGATTAGTATTGCTTCTCCCTAAGTCTGTGTAACTGCATTTACGGTAACAGAGTTTCTAAAACCAGTCAGAGAAATAAAAAAAGAAGTCCTAAAAACTTCTAAAATCTCAAATACTTTTTTTTTTGTCCATAGAAGGCAGCCATACACGAGAGGTGATGCAAGGATAAAGGAAGTATTTATCAAGGCTGGCCGTCGGCGACAAACTTTTTTTTATAACATTATCTATCATGACAGTCAAAATTGCCAGTCCTGATTTGAAAACTATATTCCCCTAATTACCCCCTCCTGATTTGAAAACTATATTCACTGCTTTTCACCCATTCTCCACTGGGGAAAAAAAAAAAATTCCCTCTTCACCTCGGCTAGGAAGAACAAATGCAAATTTAGCGGACAAGTGTTAAAAATGGATCTGTAAAGAACAAAGCTGCTACTAAGTCACAGTAGCTTATTATGAGCCAAATCTTTGGTAATACAGAGAAACTCTATTAAACTGTGGGAAAAAATAGTATGTATGAGTTTCCTCAAGTCTCTGAGTACAGACATTCTTTCTATCAAACATCACAAAAGCCTTCAAGGATTACAAAACAGTCAACATTTCTACATTTTCACTGTATTGGTGTTCTAGGAGATACTGGAAAAACTAACAGGGATTTAATACTTGGTACTAATGGTCAGAGAGACCTCATATTTTGGAGAAGACAGCAACAACAGCAAAAATGCACAATTTCTCTTGGGCTCTCCCGTATCTTTCTGTACAGCCATGCTCTCAGCCGGATCAGGGTTGTGCCCTGACAGTGCCTGGCCAGAAGAGAGCTGCAGCCCTCTCCACTGTCCCTGACCTGCCCCATGGCATCAGCTCCAATAAATCCCCTGCAGCAGCAGCAAGGGGTTAACGTGTGTGTTTGCATTCAAAGAAAAGGACTTCCCTGGCCATTACTGAGGTTCCTGCATTTTCTTTTCCCAACTCATACAAGCACAGGGGTCACTATTCTCCCTTGGACTTCTCCACCAGGCACCAGTTTGTCTGCAAGAAGCACCATGGGAACAGCACAAAAGAACACATTCAAGGTAGGCACGTTCCTAAAACAGGCATACTGTTATAACATACCTAAAAACTTTATATTTGGATTATTTTAAGACCTGGGGCATGAAGCTACAGGCATCTTCTAAAACATTATTAGCTGTTTTATCACATAGAATATTTTTTCTCCTGTGCTCCTTTGGTTTTTGAGATTCCTGCTAACAACTTGTGCATCAACAACATTCTGCAGAAAGTGTTGCTTGTTGCAGTTGTATTCTGCTGATAGCTTTTCTTCTCTTTGTCTTTTATTTTATGTATTTAATGTAACCGAAAATCTTTGCCCTGGTGATTGGTCAAAGACAGAATAAAAGTTTTACACTTTCTTCAGTTTCTCATTTTATATATATCTTTTTTTTTCTTTTTTATACTGCCACTTGTTACTGTTTTAGAAGAAATAATCTGTCTTTTCAATCTCTCTTCATATGAGTTTTCCATGCCCTTAATCATTCTTGTCACCTTTTCCTTGCTCCCTCCATTTCTGTGTTGTCCCTTTGGCAATGGTGTGACCAGCACTTACAGAAGCCTCCAGCATTGATTTATACTTAATTAACTTCTAAAGCCCTCAAAGAAGCAAACAAAATTCGTAGTTAACAATGCTTGCAGAGCCATTGGGTTGACCCAGACCTCCAAAAAGAAGCTGAAATTTGGAACAGCTTGCTAGGCAACCCTTATGTATGTTTTAACTTCACACCCAAGTGCTTTCCAGTGAGGTTAATTAGGAATTTCAGTTTTTATTTTGTTCTTGGGGGTGACAATACACAGAACTTAAATGCTCAAATTCCCATGTTACTATACATATTGTTACCACACAGTACAGAGGGAGATGTATGACATAATTTCCCTATAAAATTTACATGTTTACATTGTTTTGCTCCCAAAAATACATTCAGCTCCATCACTTTTCTCCTCCTATCTGATGTGAATAGCCAGCCACCGGCACCTTCTGCTGTGAGCCACTGCAGCAAAACCTCTTCCAGCAAATCACACCATTTCACTCCACTCAAGGCATTTTTCTTTCCCAGAAAGCCAGAATGAACTCCAGTTGAGAAGCTGAAAAAAGGTAAAATCCAAGTTTCTTTTCCCCATGCCGTCAGAAAGGCACCAGCATAGCGAATTTTACCTTTTTCTCTTTCCCTCGTTCTTTTCTTAGTAGTTAGTGGGAAAGATCAGTATGTCTCCAACACGTGAATATTCTCCCCGATACACCTGTAAAGATCAGGGGGATGTTCAGACCAGCAGTACCAGAAAATGGGTGGTGTTGGTCCTTAGGGCTCTACTGCAGCCCACTTCAAACCAGGCACCTCTGCTGTTGTCAGTGTGACCAAGGACAAGCCTTCCAACCTGCATGGGGTGCATGGATCTCCAAGTCAGGCAAGACCTGATGAGGGGAAAAGGAGTGATTTTAATCAGCCAAGGTAAGCATGCAATCCCAATACCAAAAGTGAGTTTGATCAGGATAATGTTGATCTGTTCTCACTTCGGAGAGCAAGATCAGCCATTTCTGAGATCTCTTGAGATGCTGCCAGAACGTGGTTCTGCAAAACAACAGCCGTCCTACGTAAAAGGAAAAAGCTGGAATCATCAAGAAGCCTGCAATTACGTCAGCTAGACAGGAAAACAAAAAATAAAAACTGCACTGAAATTCAACCGGGTTTTATCAGTATGAAAGATTAAAAATTTTAAAAAACTATTGCCCTGGTCAAAAATCTGTGCTTGTTCAGAATGCAGTCATCCCAAACAACCATCAATAAAACATCACTCATTTGTCTTTAGCAAAAAGTACAGAAATTGGCCAACAAAGCTAGAGAAAACCTCATGGATTTTCTACTCTGGATAAGCCACTTACACTAAATTTGATTTTTCTTCTATTCAAAAGCTGTTCTCTCTCACCCTCGAAATTAATTTTGTTTCTTTGAGGGATTTACTTTTAGGAACGTCCTTTTACAGTATCCCTTCTTCAGTCTTGGCTTGGTTGTTTGCTAAGAATACAAGTGATGAAAACTGTATTTGCATACTGAAAGCTGAGAACCTGAACTGGAATGGGAAGAGCTGTAGGAATATCCTAGCTGAATTACAGTACAGGGACAGACACTGATACTATGAGAGCTTAGAACCTGTCACAGCAAAAACCACAGAACAAAGTCAGGTGAGCTGTCTCAATCCTTTAACATGCCTTGCTGGTGTGCATTGAATCACTCAGATTGTCTTTTACTGTTCTTCAACTGCTAGAAAGCATTTAGGTCTCTGTTGAGCACGAAAACACAGAGAAAGAAAATATCTTGGATTGGAGGTCCCCATCCCTGGAGCTGGAGCTTTCTCTCTGTTGAGAGAAATGAAATTGAGCCTCTTGTCCAGCCAACACAAATCACATCCTCAATATCCAACTCGTTGTAGTTCAGCATACAGGCCTTCCATGGCTCTTCCTGCCCTCACGTGTCACACACACTCATGAGGCTGTTTGGGACAGCCTTTAGGAAGATTGGAGCAGCTGAGCAGCACAGCCCCAGGAGAGCTCCGCTCTGCTCTACCCTAACTTGTCTTATAGCTTATACCACAATAAAACAGGCAAAAATATCAGAGTGCACTCTGAATATTCCACTTGGCAACATCCCTACAAGAGTCCTTAGAGGGCTACAGGCAGAGGAAAGTTGAGGATTTGAGACTCACTTTTGTTCATCTGTCCCACAAAGCAGCCAGGTCCGTATGGGCTTGCCAGGGTAAAACCTCAGGTGGCTGTGGTCAGCCTCGAACCCTTCCCAAAGGTGAAGCACAAACACACAGCGCAGGAAGGACAAAGACCCTTGCAAGTAAAATCTTGCTGGTTTGGGCAGGACACAGACCTGCTCCGCCCGCACAGCCAAGCACAGCACAGCCTCCCTGCGCGCGAGGTGAAGGAGAAAGGAAGCGACACAGCATTCCCTGTTCCTCTTCCCTTTGACTGCCCACCATGGGAGACTGGTGTGCAGGAGGAACAGAAAGCAGTATTATATTATATAAATGCTTTTATATACCTTACAGACTTCAGAGGATAAACTTCAACCTGTTTCTGCTCACAGGTAACATGGTCCTACAAGAACTGACAAACATCATCTACCACGGTTCTTTATGTACACAAAATTATTTCTACTCCCTTTTAGAGGCCCTGGTATAAGATTAATCCTGCAAAGAAAAACAACCCCAAAATTTTCCAGTCAAAAATTTTAAAAAATGTATCTTTTTTTCTTCTAGTGCAATACTCTGGAGGAATATGAAAGGATCAGCAAGCCAGATTGCAGTGTTAGCTGCTGAGCACTCAGAGAATATACAATAGAAGAATGTGTCAAATCTGAAACATGATAACAGAGCTGCTGCAAAAGAAAAAGGAAAATCCTAAAACAGAAAAAAGGGTAGAAGTGTGTAGGAAAGACAGGCCTGATTATCCTCTACACTACATGGGGAAAAAAAAAGCCATTGAAGCCAGTATAGTTATTCTAGAAAGAAATCGGGACACTTGAGATGATGTACAGCCTGGGACTGCAAATCAAATACTCTCCAGCCCATTAGGCAAGGCTGTGGTTATCTTTGGCTTTTTTATAACGTACAGGCACTGGGACATAATCAATTTACCAGGGGGAGACAATCCATTGTACTTATCCAGAACCAGCCCACGCTCAGCTGGCACACAGCCTGTGGCACCGCAGGGATGGGTGAAAGGAGCTCTGAAGCAGGAGCAGAATGCTCGGGAGCCGGATCCTCAGGAGCAGGAGCCCAGACCTTGGTGGTTCAGGACAGGGAGTTAGGGCAGGTAAAGCAACAGTAATTCTCACCTTCTAAAACCAGGTGGCTACAGCCAAATTATTAATAAAACTGCCTGTTGAGTGAATTTATTTCTTTATCTGTGCTAACTCTGCTAAGAAACTGGGAGAAAGTTGGGTGGCCTGACCTGAAATGGTGCCAGGACCATTTGAACTATTTACCGGTTTAATTTAGCAGGCGAGATGCAGCCTGCAAGTCCAGAGCACCTCCAGCACATTTTCTAAGAAATGACTGTTTGGGTAAGGACTCTGGATTTCCCAGTAATTAAAAATGAGTCACTAACTTAATTTCACCTCCTACTATTTTTACTTAGCATTTTCTTACATCCTAGATACACAGAAATTATACTGTGAGATGCTTGGGGCACGTTTGTCCTTGTTCCACAAGACACCAAGCTCAAACACCGTACTCTTGAAAAATAAACAAAGCTGGCTAAGAGGAGAGGGTCAACATCACCTTTTCTCTCTGCCACTTTGCAGTAGTCCTATGCAGAAAAATGGATAACTACTTGAAAAAGATGGCTTTTTAATGAAAATGTAGACCCACATGGCACTTTCTCATCCAAGCACTCCAAGACTTGCAGGTATGCTCATTTTCCTTTCCACACCTGCAAAAAACCTTTCTCTCACCCGCCCGCTCTAATGTAAAGAGTATTTTACTCCTAAAATTGTTGCTGCACTGCCACTGCTGCAGCAGCCCAGGATCTGGGCTGTGAAGGTTAAATCTTCTCTGGTAAGGGCTAGTCCATTTCTCCAACACCAAGCAATTCACAGAAGTTACCCAGGTAGATAGGAGAAGGCTGGAGGAGAGCCATCAGTAATAAGCCACGTAAGTCCCTCTCCCACAGCCTGCGTGGTTCCCCCAGGGCTGCCCCTGGGCCAGGCCATGTGTGCTGGAGCAGAGGGGCAGAGGAGGGACAGGAGGTGACAGGAGAGCCCTGCTCCTTGAGACACACCACAAGCTCAAGTAAAGACTTCCAGAAGTGCCCTCTGAAATCTCTGCTATCAAGCTCCAGCACTTAAGATGGGTATTTCTCATTGAACAGTATTTTGAAGTTGATTTTAAATGCTGTGTTAGCAAATACACCCCTATTTTTCTGTTGACCAAGCAAGTTTGATAAATTTCTGCTGATTTATAAATTCATACAGTATTTTGGAATGCTATTTTGAACACTGCTACCATTTAACTCAATTTTATGGCTACCACAGGAAGCAAGGTTATGGAAAAGGAGAGTCCACTGCCCCACAGTAATTGCGGACAGCTCTGAACACTAATCAGATAAAAAATTGACTAAAAGTTAAATCCACATTTCTACACACCCTGTTTTGCCTCATTCTGCTTTGGCCATCCACTGTCTGACTTCAATGAAGTGTTTAAACATCAGGTAAACTCTTTTTCTAATCACCTTGAAACACTCCCCCCCTTCTCCTCTCCCAGAATTGCTATGTGTGACTATTGTGAATTCTGTGTAGTCACACATTTTGTACACTGTGAAAACTATCTCACCTTGAAGTACAGTGGTTTATGTAACAACTGTTTGTACAAAGTATCTGCAGGTTCCTGAGAATTTATTCTGAGACAAAATGCTAATCAAAGAGAGACAAAATTGTTCACATAATACACAATAAGCAGACCTAAATGGACAAGAACAACTCTTCTAATTCATATACCACCCCGAGTGTGCTTTATCACCAACAATTACAGTTTGTCCTGTAGCTTTACATAGTCATGACATGATCTCTTTTTGCCTTTTTAAATAAGGACACAGGAAAATAAAAGATCAAAAATGCATTATGCCCTTTGTTTTCCCAGAAGAAAACACAAGCAAGCCCTTCACAGCATTTCGCCTTAAGGCAAAATTTTCATCTATCCAAAATCTTTACGAAATGTATTCCTTCTGAAATGCTTACTAAATACCCATGTACTGAATAACCTCATCCTCAGTGATATCTTTTGTGCTAAAGTGTAGGAGGGTCCTTGAAAATCAAATTTTATAAAGATAGAAGGTAATACTTTATGGTATGGATTATCCCCAGTTTACCAGCTTTCCTTGGTACTAAGGCTGATGTTAATTGGAATATTATTGAGAACTTGATAAATAACAACAGCAAAATCTTCCTTCCCCCCCCTCCATTTCACTTAGTCCACAAAATTCAATTTTCTAAGGAGTTGATATACAGAATTACTATAACATTAAGGTCTAATATTATAATAACTAGTTTGCTTTTGAAATTCAGTCTAGAGTGTAAAATATTAAGTCATATTAGAGGTAATGAATTATCTGTATTTAAACACACAAACCATGCATGATGGTTAAGTAGAGGGTTTGTTTCCAGCAGATCCTTTCATTTGGAGTCTTTTAAAATATTTGCAGCAAAATATTTATTGTAATTGTTGCAAACAGTGTGTTCTTAACATCTGTAATAAAAATTACCAGCAGGATCAAATCTGTAAGAGCACAGAGAGTTCTTAGGGGCTTTGAATCCAGCAGGATCATGTCATTAATAAGACTGTATTTGACAAAGGAATATATAATTTATATATAATACAATACATGTAATAATGTAGAATTTAACATATAATTTACAATTATATGCCTGCCAAATCAAGTTATTTGGACAAGTTTTTAAAACAGCTGATGATATAATCCATCTGCACGTAACCTTGAATACTTCAGGCAGTTTAAGAAGGAACTTCATTATGAACTGTTTGGTCTTTCCCCCCTCGCTTTTTAAAGGAAGTTCTTTTGGCTGAGATGAAGGAAAATTAAAAAGAATGTTATTGACATAAAACATTAAAAGGCAAGCTTGCTGAGGCCAGCTTCAGAGCATTTTAACTTTTGCCTTTTAATTCCATTATGGGCAACATTTTGCAGAGCATTATCAGTGATGCAGAAGACTGTGCTCATAGAAAAGTTCTGCAGTGCAAAGTATAAAATATGTTGATGATTTAACACGCACACCCCAGCGTTCCCCACACAGGGGTCAAAAGCCAGGGTTCAGCTGGACTCACATATACATCACCCTGAATCAAACAGAGCATCCCTAAATAGTAGCAGTCACTAACACACACTCATTACATTAATAAATTGCTCGCTAATGGGGATGGTGACAAGTAAGATGTGCACTTAGTGGCCCTGTTTGCCGCCTGCTCCTGATGCCTGAATGCCCGTTTTTCTCTGGGTTATGTTCTAAAGTCTTCAAAGTGCATGAAGAAAATCTGCTCAGTGTTGTGAAATAAATCAAAGAGTGTCTGCTGAAAATTCTTAAAACGCTTCTGCCCTAATCTCCTGGACCAGAGAGTGGGCTTGCAGAATGCTAAACTTGCTTTTCAAAGAAGATCAAAGCAATGCCAGCAACAATTAAAAACAGGGGTGCAGGTGCACGCATGCGCGGGGGCTCCGCGGAGGCACCGAGAGCCTCTTTTTAGTCATCCCTGAATGCTAACGCTGACTTATCTAATCATTACACGTGTGGTTTGAAAGGACAGGAGATGTGTTTGTGAGACACACAAAAACTGTCCGCCTTTATGTATAAAATGTAACATTTTACGAGACACACTATTTCTATTAATTTTGAAAAGCTCCTCAGCTACTGTCTAATTAAACCACCCCATAATTTTGTTGTTTAGTGACTCAAAGATAAATGAAGTTGCAATTGTGTATCTATCCTTCCTCCTGTTACTTAGTCTTTCAGCAGGGTTTCCCAGACCCTACTTCAACACTTTGAGGGCCAGCTGCTTGCCTCACCCAATACCTGAAGAACCAGGTTTGGCAGCTTATCAGGAGCACTGCAGTGATTTAATTGCCTGCTTCAACTTTTACATAGTACGGGTTGTCCCGCCTAAGACAGGTCCCTTCTTCATGCAGTTACACAAGAAACACTTGTGTTAGTAGCTAAGTGTAAGGAGTGCTCGTGCCTGAGGGAGGGTGATGTTGCATGACAAGTGCTACGCCTCCAGTACAGGGGGAGACTTAGCAGCCAGCCTGCTATTTCCCTGATAATGTGGCTTGTCTGTTTTCCCCTTCTCAAGCTGGCGTTTCACTGCACAAACCAGAAAGGGAAAAAAAAACCCCTCAACCCCCCCAAGAAACAGCCATGGGAAAAAACTCTTCAAAGTTCACAGGTTGAGTAAGGAAGGAGTAAAACCCTGAATGAACTCTCTCCTGGCTGAACTAGGTTAGGATGAAAAATGCTTCCGCTAAATGCTGAAAATTTAGGTCAGTCTTGTTTATGTGAAGATATAAACCACTGACATTTTGAGAAGCACGTGAATCAAAGTGATATTTCAGTGTTCTCTCTGAATCACATTGGGCCACCAGGCCCTTTTATACCGACCAATTTCTCCCCCTTCAAATTAAAAAAAAATAAATCTGAATTGTCATGTCAGCTGTAAGCAGCAACACATTGGAGTACCATGCTTTAAAGCCTAGTGGCAGCAGTCCCTGAAATATTTCATATTTTTAAGAAACATCGAGTTAACTGAGTGGCTACTTGGGAAACATATAACAGAAGAGAACCAAGCAGGTACAATTTTGAAAGCTGCCTGCTTCTTTCCTTCCCCATATTAATACAGGTTACATTATTCTCCTCGGTGTATCAGAGAAAATGAGGGAACATAGTGGATGCCTTTCTGAGACCTAATTGATGTTATCCAAAACACGCATCTTACCAGATATCCATTACATTTAACACAGCTCAACGTAAGGCAATTCTGACAATGCCAATAGGGCTCAATCCTATTTCTCTTCAAATCCATGTGAACAGTTTATTATATACAGATCCAGGCTCAGTGATTCATTTTGACAAAATGCTACTTAGCAGCATCAAAACTGCCTGAGCATTTTGTCTGCCTATACCAGGGCTTCCTACTGCTGCCATTGAAACAAATGGCAGAATTCCCATTTACTTCCATGGGAGGAGAGCCAAGCTCTTAGAAACCTTTGTATTTAAGGAAAAACATTTTTCCTCCCACTCATGATTACAGTTCCCCTGAAAACCCAGTGGAAATATTTAAGAAGTCAGGTGGTTAGTACTGGGCCCAGAGGTCAGGAACAAAGAATATTAATATAGTCTTGCTAGTGAAAAACTGAGCAGCAACCTCAAAGCATTGTTGTTGTTTTAAAACAGAAAATGTCACTCTCAGACCTAAATATGAAGATTTAAAAATATATATAAATCTGTGAAGAAAAAATGAAGCACACATTTCATTTAGTGTCTGGATTACAGATTCTTATTAAACAAACCAAGCTCATTATAAAATCAATATCAACCACTGCACTCCCAGGAGAAATGGCAAAAAAGGTCACTCCAAGAAATTCAAACAATTTTCCTGCTGGAAGGGCATGATTTTAATTACAGATACTATTAATTAGAGCTGTCAGTAGGAAGATTGTCCTGTTAATTATCACAAGTTCAGTTTCAAGTGTGGTTTTGGAACCTGGAGGGCTTTTTTAAAAAAAATTAAGAATTCTTGTATTCACAATTAACGGAAGAAAAAGCCTACCTATTGCTTCTTGACTTTAAATAAGCCAACAGCAAGTTACCTATTAAAAACAAACAAAAACATTTATGGCCACAGTCTCATTGGCCAACAAAACTGATAAACTGCTGTTTTGTTCACACTTTATCCCAGAGAACACTCCTTTTTTTTGTCTACTGGAAATGCTCTTGCTCTCACTCCGTCTTGCTTTGGAAGTTATTAAATGCAAAGATGTAATTTAATGATTTTTTTTAAAGTAAACATTTCTTTTAAAGTGAAAACCAAAACCATTCCTGAAGATACTAATTGTTACAGAAACATTCATATTTATTATTCTGTACTTAATTCTCTCTAGAGCCAGCCTGTGGAGATATACTTAATATATTACATCTTTAACATATAAGAGGTACAGACAGACCCAACTTTATGAGGAAATATGAGTTTATTCCCATATGACTCTCAGCTGCCAATTTGAATCTATCTCAGCTCCAGGATACAGAAAGGCCAGAATGTCTGATCCTAAGCAGACAAGGAAGTAAAATAAAACTTGACAGAGAAGTGCCATTAGCAAGGCCTTATGGGTGCACAACAGACAGGGATACTACAGAGACAACGTTTACACATTCTCAGATTGTTTTTCCTGATTACACTCCAAATATTTTTGGATAGCAGACCAGGGCTGTGTGGTATACGACCATAACACATGCATTCCCACACCAAGAGCACAGCAAGAAATAAGTGCTATATGATCTAAAACAAACTTCAGGAAGATGCAGTGTCTTTCCACCCAACACTTTTGAAACTGAAAGAGAAAGAGGTTTCTGATTTATTTCAGAGAAGCCGAGTGCAGTCCTCCAGCATTACTGGGTACACATCTGCTATCATTGTTCTCCTAGAACCAGTCCTGGTTTACCTCCCATCTATCAGCATTAGATTTCATTTTATCTGAATAATGGCAGAAGGTGGCAACAGATCGGGTCAAAGGCTCTTTTCATATCAGACCCTGAAGATGTCGATTACTCAAAAAGAGAGACATCTTCAGATAACTGTGCAATCCATTCCTCATAAATGCTAAAGATTTTTCGTTATTAATAGTGGCAGGGATGACAGATTATGGATATTAATGTTATTTTTCTGAGAATTTCAATAGCAAGGGTTGCTTTTTTTTTTTCTTTCTTTTTTTTTTATGTTTCTAATTAGGAACGAATTTACAGCAGCTACCAGAATAGCCAAGATTAATACCCAGTAGTAAAAAGCTGCTACACCGAATTCGCGGGACTATGAATGGAATGGGGGCGGGGGGGGAAGCGTCGGAAACAAACCCACCCCCGCGACTCCCAGCGCTAGAAGGGCCCCCCCGGGGGTCTGCCGGGCACCGGGGCCGGGCCGGACGAAGCGAGCTTGGTCCTTACCTGGTAAGCAGCGGGCGCGTCGGAGCCGGCGTCAGCCCCCAGGGCCGAGAGCTTCTCCTTCAGGCGGTGGTGGGCGCGGTGGCGGAGGCAGTAGGCGACCCCCGACGCCGCCAGGACCCCGGCGATGCAGGCGAGGGAGAGGAGGGTGAGGAGGAGGAATTTCGCGGACTCTGCCTCTTCCCCGCGCTGCGCGAGCGGCGGGACGTTGCTTTTCTGCAAGGGAGGAGAGAGAGGCAGCGCCTGAGTTGCGCGGTCGCGGAGCAGCGCGGAGGGGGGATCCCGTCGGGGGGAACACCCGGGAGCGCTAACTTTCGGCCGGAGAGGGAGGCAAACAGAGGAGCGGGGACCGCACCGCTACCGTGCCCCGCTCCGTGCCCTCCCCTCCGGCGGCTCGCACTTAACTACCGAGAGGCGGAGGCGGACGCGCTGGATGCGCACAAGCATCGCGGAGCGCCCCGCGGCTCCGCGCCCCCCTCGCACGGCATCGAGGGCCAGGGGCTGCGAGGGGCGCAGCAAGGGAAAATCCGGTATTGTTTTTTTCTAAATGAAAAATAAAACACAGGAAAAAAAAAAGTAGGTGGCGATCCTTCCTTTTGTCTGTTGTAGAGGGAAGCATCTTAAAAAAAACCCCGATAGTTCCAAACTCCTCCAGATTACTATTATTTTTGCAGCAATAGGAGAGAATCCTTCTAGTGCATTTCACTTGTCTCCATGTGCTAAAAAGTTGTACAATAATTTCCCCTCATTAGCTTCATTATAAGCTATATTAGCAACAATTAAAAACGCAACATGAAAATGAAAAGACCAGGCGCGCAAATTGCAGCAAGACTCATTTGGCCTGCATTCCCCCTTTCACAATTACCAGGGAAATGAATTGAAAAGCACGCCCCTGCCTCAGTCCTGGTTGCTACAAGATGAGAACAATTAGCAAACTCCTTTCCACCACCTAATTTCGCGTGGTAACAAAATGGATTTTTCCCCATGAATGCCTAGCCGGCCTATTCATTATCTCTCCTCTATTAGTAATTTTCTGCTCCGTATTCAGCTAGCCAGCTCTTAATTTCCTCCTGTCTTGCAGTGTACACAGTGGCTCTTATGTCAGGCCCCGTCCATTTTTATCTTGTAATCATAAAGGCCACCAAAGCAATTATCGCTGGTCTTGACTGTAAAAGCTTGTCATTAATTAGCCTCCTTGCCTTCAGTGCTGCGGATTAGCCGGGGCTGAGGCTGAGTTAATGGAAATGCAGGTTCAGACAGACTCCCGGATTTTCTTGCCTGGATGCGCCGCGCGGAGGAGGATCGCCGGTCCGTGCGCCCCGGCGGGGCGGCGGGGGGCGGGCACAGGGCTCGCGGCGGCCACCGGCCATGTGCCGCCCGCCTCCGCGTCCGCG